>JACTAT010000119.1:87228-581363 GCA_014526335.1 Chrysaora quinquecirrha
AAGTTCATTTGAATCGCCTATGGCGAACCCTTGATATAACGAACCTCTTGATATGAAAAGAACTAAATGCCTGGTCTCTTGAATAACAACAAACTCTATACAACTTCTCTCGGCTTGAAAAACTCTCGCTATAACAAGGATTCTCTTCAGGCTTCGCTGTATTGAGATCGGTAGCGTAATGTAGCAACTGGGCGGCTCTTAGGAGAGTATCACTCGACAAAAAGACACTAAGCCATGAGGAAGACACGCCACCACGACGAATCAACACACCACAATGACCAAGAAACACGACACTACGACGGAAAGACACGCCACCACGACGAAACAACACACCACAATGACCAAGAAACACAACACTACGACGGAAAGCCACGTCACCGCGATGGAAAGACACCACCTCGACGAAAAGACGTAACACCACAATGAGGAGGTGCTTAAATGAAGTATTCAAACAAAAAATTCAATCTAATTTCAATTTATAACAGTATTGATTTGCTACACTGATAGCATCTTAAATCACACATTGATATTAAGAAGGAAAAAAGTAGAAATAGGAATTATTCTGCCGTTTGTATGCGATTGGTTTATATATTTCGCTGGAAGTTTTTCTGCTAGCTCCGTTCTCTCAAGAAAGTCAAAATCATTCTTCCGCGCGGTATTTCTCCGCTGAAAACTTTGAAGGGGAAATCGCACATGACTTTTCACTTTTGATCAAGAGGAACGTCTTTTGTTTCAAATGCAAACACGAATACAGTAATCAGACCAATCAAGGTGAATCCTTGAACAAGCCCAAATGAGAGAGGCCTGCTCACGTGATATAAATAATCCACCGTCACGCTGCTGAACAGAAATCCAACGTTACCGACGGAATCCGCTATGCCGAGTCCAAGAACACGGTGTGATGTCGGTAGGACTTCTACTTCATAAACGTAAGAAAGAACGACAAATACCCCGGTGAGGATCCTTAAAACGACGAGGGAAACGATCAACGACCATCCCCTTATCTGCCAGTAAAAAGGAACGATATTCAATGCCATTAGGCCAAATATGATTTTCAGTGAAAGCACGCGAGACATCTTTCCAATTAACAAGTAGGACACAGGCCAAGACAATGCAGCACCAATTTGCAAATATCCAACGTACTGATATTTCAGATTCGCTGCGCATTTAGTAGTGTTTTTGGATTTCGCTACCACTGCCACATCGGCACTGCTGAACTGCAGCGACCCAAGAATTGCCAAAAAAGCTAGAATCATTACAACTCCTCGGAACACAGAGACCATGAAAAATCTCTTGAAAAGCGTGTGCCTGGGGATCCCAGTTTCTTCAGATTTACAAGATTTCCCGCCTTTTCCAGTTGAATCACTCATAATTGGGGTATTTTCATCTATTGTGTCTGATTCATTGATAACTTCTTTATCCCTATTTATATTCATTTTCCTATTCAAATTGCATTCTTCCACCAAGAAATCCTCGAATCGACCATCTTGTTTATTCATTTTTGCCATTCTCTTCAAGACAGATACTGTTTTCGCATGTTGTCCTGTTTTGAAGAGAAATCTTGGAGACTCTGGGATGAAAAACACGAGGACAGCACATACGGCGAGAGGAAAACAGTTAGAAATTACAACAAACCATCGCCAATTTAAGTAGTGTAATGTTATCATAGCAGTTCCCATGCAAAACAAAGCACCAGCAATATGAAATATTTTCAACGTTGTAAACATGTTTCGTCGACTAGCAGGCAAGACCTCTATGATATATGAAATTGCAACGACTTCGCTCGGAGCAAATACGCCAATAACCGTACGTGTTGCTATAATCATTGTATAACCATTCGAGAGGGCATTTACGAGGTAAGCAAGCGTTTCCAGTATAAACAAAAACATTAGGACCCTTTTCCTACCATACAAATCAGAGAGCCTTCCAATTAATATAGCTCCAAATATCTGGCCAATTGCTGTTGCTGTTACTATCCAACTGGCGTCAAAGACAGACAGATGCATTTGGCACAGCAAGAAAGGCTCGAGAATTGATTCCAGATATCTAGAAGTTGCTCGCTGAAATATGCGCAAACCAAGTGATGCAATGACAAAAATTTGGAACTTTGCAAAACCAATTTTTTCAATAGCTTGATGCACAAAATCGCCATCTACATTCGCGTTAGACATTTTGCTCTGCAACTGCAACCGAAGGCTAAAGAAACTTTGTTTCAAACGAGTTTTTCCAAAAGCACAGCACAATCTGAATAAGATGCTGGGACACGGCGTGATAGGTCAATTGTGATAGGTCAATGAAAATGCTTCCGCTATTCCTCTTTGTTTGTTTTTGTTTGTTGTTTTGCTTTTCGTTTGGCTGTCTGCCATGCAATCAGTGGTTCCAATAAGAACTCTCCATTGCAACTCAAGCGATGATTATTGGCTCAAAACTAAAGCACCCCATGTAATGTCTGTGCAGTACGGTGGGGGATGTGCAGTACGGTGGCGGATATTCAGTACGGTGGGGGGATACCATGATTGCCGTGGGGAGGCATGTTGCAGTAGATACAGTTTTTTTGCGTTTAATCTGTGTTTGTTTTGTTGCGTTTTTTTATCCTTTCTTTGGTATGATCGAGAAAGCTTTTCATCGATCAATCCAGATTAAGTTCTTCCTTGTTCCTCTACAATATTAAATTTTATTAATATAGATAATCTAGATAAAATTGGTCTTCGATGCACTTTCGCTCAGATTAAGGCGCCCCTTGGGCTGTATGACTTGGAGTGTTATTCGACGATTTTATTAGCTCTTTAGCCGAGTAGAAATGTCGTTGGCTCTCTGGCCATACAGTCCAGGGTTCGAATCCCATCTATTGTGGAATGTCACTCATGGAAAAATCTATTAAATATTTCTTCAATAATCAATGTATTGGAGGGGCAGCTTACTTTTCTAAAAAAATGTGGACTCCAGTAACTGCCCTCGCCATAATATACTTTAAGTTTATCAAAATTGTTGACTTTCATACAAAGGTTGACTGAAACAGCAAGAAGAAGGCACTCGAAAACGCAAGAGAATTTGACTAATAGATTCAAAGCAGAGGAAGAACAAAGAAAAAAGGCCGAAGAAAAGAAACGAAGACAACATGAAATCAGAAAACAAGTAGCAAGAAAATCAGCCGCCAATGATATGAAATTCATACTGCAACAACAGAGTAAAGAAAGACTTCAAATTTTCAGGTGAGAACATGTGTGCTTCTATTGATTTTCAAATTCTCCCGACCTTCGTTTGAAGGTGCTGTGGCGTCGTGGTGTAATCCAGCTGACTCGTGGTGTCAGAAGCTCAGTGTGGTCAGGGTTCGAGCCCAGGCACGGTAGCGTCACGGCCAGGGTCGAGGTCTCGATTAGTTAACCTACTACCGAGATCCTAGCGACTGGCGCTAAAATACCATTTCTCCTTCACCTGCCACACTGGTTTCTGTTACTTCTTCTCTATTGAAACGGTAATGGACTGTTGTGGAAAACAGGCCAAATGAACATTTTGTTGAGAAACACATGCATTAAGGGACCAAAAACGAGGGTGGGAGTGGTTCTAGCCCCTGTCCACATCTCGAAATTTCTTTTCGTTTTCTTTCTTCTGTGGATGGGACCCAATCTTAGTCTTCAATGTCTTAAAGCTTTATTTCGCCCTCGCTCTGTTCAAACGCTTCAAGTAGACAAGCTCTCTGCATCCATTGACCCTCCTTTATTACCGTTTACCTGTGTAGTAGCAGGCATGGGAAATGAAATGCAAGATATACTGATAATGTATTTGAGAATTTCAAAAATATAGACATCTTTATTTAAATAAAGATGTCTATATTTTTGAAATTCTCTTATATAGTATTTATATAGATTTTATTAAGGAGCTTATGTCTAATATACTGATAATGTATTTGATATAAAACTAAAAATCTTTAACTTCTAATTTCGTGTGCAAGGGTTGTCACTTATGTACTGCATCTTTAGTTTCTCCATTAATTTGTACAGCATTCATCCTTACTGGCAGAAAGTAAAGTGTGTTCCAGTTACTTATTGAGCCCACCTAGGAAAAATTCACTCCTTGAGAGTCTCGTACAACCTTGCCGTAAAGTCTTGTTCCAACAAAAATTCTCGTACGCCTTTTCAAAGAGTGAAATGCCCCTCCAAGCTCACTGCCCGTTGTTATGTATGAGCCCCTTGAATTTGACACATTAGGGTATGTCCCTGTTGTGTCTTTGTATCGTTTATGTCTTTTGTATCTTTCTTTTCCAATGTTAACCTAGACTTATTACCTTAGTCCCTGAGTTCCAGTTATCGCCCATCAAACCGAGACTAACACCAAATCGAGATCGCACAAACTTAGTTGAACTTGACTATCACTTAAGGCCTGGCTAAACTAGGAGACATGTCGCGCTACATTGATGTCAGAACAGAACATTGACAACAGAAAAATTTCTGGTCTCCGCGACATGCAAATGACTTGGGGACATATTGCTTACTTGTCACTCCCATGTTTAGCCACCCTGGGAGACTTGCCGAATACAGTGTCCCGCACGCGCCAGTCGCTAGGATCTCAGTAGTAGGTTAACTAATCGAGACCTCGACCCTGGCCGTGACGCTACCGTGGCTGGGCTCGAACCCTGACCACACTGAGCTTCTGACACCACGAGTCAGCTGGATTACACCACGACGCCACAGCACGACAAGTCTCCTGTTTCGCCATAGTTTTAGTTTTGTTTAACTATCATTTGAACTCAATAGCGATAATTACGACTCAGGTTATAAGTCTAATGTTATCCTTTGATCTCCGCATTATACTTTACTCATTCACTTCATCTATCACTGGCATTTTTCTAGGGAATCTGACCTTGCTCGTGCTAAAGAATACAAACAATACCTGAAAGAGCTAAAGGCGAGAGTTGAGGAAAGACCATTGCTGTTTGAGCGAGAATCACAGACGAATGCTAAAAAGGCAGCACAGAGGAAATACAGGCAGATCCTACAAGAGGCTGGTGTAGCTGATGACGTAGTGGATAGCCTTGTCACTGAAGATGGGCAGATAATAGACGCAGAATCAGATGACGAGTTGGTGTTTGATAACGAGTTTGAGGATTCATCGCTGCGTGTAGATGGAGGTGAGGCTAATAGTTCAACCTTTCTTGCGGATGATGAAAATGGACGTGGGCTGCAGAGTAAAGAATATTCAGATGATGCAAAGGACGACGATGGGTTAAATACGACGCATACTTTATCGGTTGAAGATGCAAGTGATAATGACAAATCGTTGTAAATAGTAAATTCCGCAAACTTCATAGACAATGTAAGATAATGTTGTTTTAATTCGAGATAAGAGAAGTTCAGACGTACTTTTGAGTAATTTAACTTGATTTTCTCTGTATTTCTTGACTCTTTTTCCTAAATACAGTAATGCAAAATGCGTTGTCAGACAAGCTGTTGTGAAAATGTGTTGCAGTGGTTTAATTGGCCATGCAAATGCAAAGCAGCCAAGACGCAGCACTGTTGAAAAAGACCCCCCAATAATTTTGAAAACAATAGTATGACATGATAAAATCATTACGTCACCTAGTACTTTTCAGTTGTTCAGCCCCCCGCGAATCTGAGATTCCTTCCGACGGTCTTGGAAAACACTGTCTTTGGATTTTCTATTATGCATAAAAACAGCAACAAGTAGCCGATTTTTGTTCTTTTTTGGGTTGTTGTGTGAACTGTGTGAACTCTGGAAAGCGAATCATCATGGCATCACCTCATCATCAATGTCATTTGTAGAATATGCTTATCTAGTTTGGGCCGCAAATCAATAACATCATCTCAGTCTAAGAATATGTATTTTGTCTTATAGAAGCACAGGCACAGGCACCAAAACTGTGAGGCTTAGGTGGCTGAGTCTGGTCAGGGAGCGCCGTAGGCCTACGGCGCTCCCTGAGTCTGGTCGAAACAGAGACCCACCAAGCTGTCGAAGTCTATTTAGCAAATACCAGTATTGAGCGGTATTGAGATAACCCGCGTCCGGTGAGGATGGAAAATTCCATCATTCAGTCATGAGAATTCCGTGTCCCTGCAACATTCTTTCTGAAACTTCGCAGTCCCGAGAACCATACATATGTTCCGCCGTTCGTTGGTCAGGATTTTATGGGATAGAGTAAAGTGTACCTTCACTCATGACATTTACGACAAACGTACTGCTTTAGAGAAGTAAGCTTGTCTGGAATTAGAATAATGATAATTTTTACCTTCTATAGATGATTGACAAATTTAACTGTTAGTTTTACTTTACTTTATTTTGTAATTTTAATATTTTGTATTTTTTGTTAGCATTGTAGACCATGTATCTTATGATATAGCGTCTTAAAAAAAAAAAAAAAAGTATCGCAGACAAAACGCGTTTATCTCGCGTACTGTCATTCCCAAGTTGTTTTCGCGTCCTTTGTTTCCGTGGTGGGGCGTTTTATGAATTTGAAAAGAAGATTATTTTGTTGTAAGAATTTGTCACCGACACGCCTTATTCATATTTGGAAAGCAAAGCTGATTTCAACAGGTAAAAACTTCTGGATTGATTAATTTGTTCAAAATAAAATAAAAATTAATAGCTTACAGCGAAACCCTTGATTTTTACACGAGTTTCTCTCTTGTGAATTGACAATCAATATTTGCTACTAGCTAGGCCTGAGTGAGGTAAAGATAAAGAGTATCTAGGCCTGGGCTGAACGTAAGACCATTTGGTACTTACTTACGTTGTGGGTAAGAAATCGTCTAGATTGACTGCTGTTCCTCTGTCTGTCAGCCAAAGAGTTTTTGGTGTAAGTAAGAAGAAAAGGGAAGTTGAAATAAAGAAATAAAAGTGGAGTTTTCATAATTATTATATTATTGCAGTTTTGATTGATGGCATATTTGCAGTCTAGGTTCTATAATTTTCTATTGTTTTATACCTGTGAATGATTGGTTAATTTTGTATGAGTATTGTCTAATGTATTGTCTTCTCTTTGTCTGTCTAATTACTTATTCATTTAGTTTTTCTGTAGTAAGATTGGTACTAAAGAGAGATGGAGCCAAAAATACAAGATTTGGCACAGGCCTTTCAAACCTATGTTCTCATCAGAGTGTGACTTACAATTATGATTAACATTTAGTAAATGTGTGCATTCTATGTATTTTGCAGGACTAAAATGTCCGATGACAGAGAACCTATCACACCAAGTGAGGAGAAAGAAAGTAAGCGAGATAACAGAAGGGATCAAAATGCTGATGAAACTGATGCAAGAAACGATGGGGAGAAGAAAGGAAAATGCTCTTGCAACACAGCTTTCTTTCTGTCAATTGAGGGTGCTCTAAAAATAATAGAATTTGTGAGTATCAAAGGGATGTGAAAATTTTTTTATTATTTTGTTTTTATGATATTTTGTGTGATTTGGAAAGAGATGAGTTGGGTATGGATCATTTCGGTATGACGTCACATGGCATTAAAATTTTTCAAAATCACATGATATCGAGTTTCGATATGAAAATCGTATAAAGCAGCCAAAACTTAGTCTAGGTACAAAGTTTCAGTGTCCTAGCGTTTGTGTTCTTAATTTTATGAGCATTCAAAGTTCCCGATTTCATAAAGGCTTTGACCGCAAAAAATTAACTTGGTGAAACTTTTTACCCCACACGGTCAAAGCCCTTATAAAATCGTGAACTTTGAATGCTCGTAAAATCGATTCCACAAGCGCTGAGATAGTAAAACTTTGCACCTAGACTAATTTCTGGGTGCTTTATAGGATTTTCGCATCAGAAAATTGATATCTTGCGATTTCAAAAAGTTTTTTTCTACCGAAATGATCTATTAGAAAAAAAGTTGAAAGCCATGGGTATTCAATTATAATAGATACATGGGCCATTATCATTCATTATTACCCTATGGCCAGCTCTGCAACTCTGTCTTATGCACTCTGATTGACTGAAAATATTTAAATGCCACATATAAATAGGACATTATAGTTTCATATTGCCTGGTTATTGCATCAAACGTCCAAAATTTCTAGGTTAAGAACGCAGCACAAATGGCTTCATTGTAATGGCATCAAACATGAGTTTCACAATCATAAGTGGGTCATGACCATGCCCAGTCCATAGGGTAATAAACCATAACATAACGGTTTCCTTTGGGCATTATTTGAAATCAAGATACTATTAGTAACTTTCAGTACTTGGTCAATTTCAGGTCTTATGGAAAAACATGTATCTATTTAACTCGGCTATATTTTGTACATTAATTTATTTTTCTTTTCCAATTAACAGTTTACGTCTCTCATCGCTACCATAATATGTGCCTTGGCATATCGTCATCTAAACCAGACAGTCATCTCTCGTTATGGATACTTCTTGTTTGTTGGCATCACATGCTTCATCTTTACAATCATCGTAATATCCTTTCACCTGTTTGGCTTGTTCAATCTCTGGATCAACAACAGGCTTTTCAGGCTCTTTGGCTGGGTAAGTTTGCTGTGATGTAATTCAAAAACAATATTTTAAAGGAAGCTCTTCCCTTAATCTTGTCTCCAAGCCATACTGAAGAGATTCTGCTGAAAGTTTATTATTAATTTCTTCTGATCGGACGTATTTCTTCAAGTTGCTAGGAGGATGAAAAGATAGTAGGTTTCTAGATTACTTTGTTACTTCTGTTAAAATCCCCCTGGCCACTTGATTAAATTCCCGCTCTAAAACATAAATTTTGTGATAAATACCCTGCTCTTTAAGTGCATTTATTTGAATCAGTGGTCGTTTTCAACTCAATTAGGTTAAAAATAAGGCTTGTTAATGGAAGAAGTTAGAGAACCGGTTTTCCTTCTATTTTCTGAGTTTTTCTTCCCTTACCACATAAACCACCAAATTGAAGAAGTAGATTAGTATAGTGACCTGCTTTTACGAAGCTATCAACTAATCCATCTTCCAAGTATTAGATAATATAATATTGTGTCTTTTTTGTTTTAGTTCATCAACTTGCTTGCATACTCTGCCATCTATACATTTTTCTGGGGTGTTGCAGCTATCCTTCTGGCTTTCCATTACAAGGTCTGGGTAGGAACTGCAGCTGCAGCTGTAAGTATCAGTGTTGCCTTTACTTTGTGTACTCAAGCCCTATTTGCCCAAGGCTTGCCTCTCGTTATCCTAACCTTATCATACTGTTTGCCATTCGTGACAAGTATATATGAATGTGGACGGTGCTTAAGCAGGTTCAACATTGCCCAAACACAGAAAAGTTAAAGGAGACCCTTGGGCTGTACAACTTGGAGAGTTACTCAGGGATTTTGTTGAGCTCTTTAGCTTAATGGAAACGTTATTTGCTCTCTTGTTATGCAGTAGAGATGCGAATCCCTTCTATTGTAGTTTTGTGGAAAAATCTATTTTCATGTATGCCATTCATGACAAATATATGCTATTTTTTTGAGATAGGATTAAAAACATCGAGTTTTTGATGCTAAGTTGAATTGATTTGAATTTCTTACTTTCTTTGCAGTTCTTTGGTTTCATCAACATGATACTGTTCTTGATTGACAGCATCATGTACTTTAGATTATGTCGCAGATACAGAGTGGAGATTAGAAAGATCAGACGAGGAGGATATCAAGACGTCAATGTTGTTTAAACATGAGTTTTTTTGGTTTTGGTACTGCCTTATTTATGTTGACGTCACTCTGCCATCTTACATGTGTAGATCACAAGAAACACAAGACTATTGAGACACTTATAGCTCACAAAGATTTTCCGTTTTTAGAAGTGCTTTTAATTCTTAATTCTTAACTTTAATTCTTTTTACTTAATACTTATAACTTTTGTTTTTTAAATGAGTGCAGTGCAGCCTTATCCTTATTGACCATGCGTTTGCAGGGCAACACTCCCGCCCATGATTACACTTTTTTAAATAAGCAACATGACATCCGGTCCATCCCTCGAAGTTGCTTAACGTATCTGTTCTTTCAGCCCTCACAGAATGACTGGGTACCCCCTAAAAACAACTTTTTTGCTCCTTTCATGCTGTTCAATGTAATTGACAAGTTTGCAATGATGTTTTGTATAAAGAAAGCTATTTCAACCAAAAATTTGAGCAAATCTCAGTTCTTAGTTGCTTATTGACCAGTTGCTTAAAAAAGTGTACAACAAAATTAAGAATTTAAGTCCTAAAGTTCAAACAGTTCCGTCACTTATAACGACTGATTCGTTTTCGATTCGCAACGAAACGGGTCCACTCAGTATAATACGAAACCGAACTGACCCCTTGTAACAGTAGCTACTATAAAAGAGCATTTTCAAGGTAAAGCGGTAAATTTGTACGGAAACTTTACACTTTTTTGTGATAAGAAGGTGCTGCAAGTAAAGTCATGAAAAACATTTTGTGTATTTAATTTTGTTTTTAGCGACAATCACTCAATTATGGTTTTCGTTTCTACACGTTTAACACTGCACTATATAAGTATTTAATTGTTTTATAACTGTTAACTAGTTACTTTTATGTCTTACTTTCTTCTAAATTATGCCCTTTTACTTTTTAGCCATAATTTCATTATATTATGTAGATCATCCCAGACCGTAGATGGATATTATTTTGCCGGAAGCATAACTTCTGCTGTGCTGTAGTTTCTGATTTTTACTTTGCGTTAATAGGCTTCGGTCAATATTGAAAAAGAATGCTTTTTCCGTACTTTAAGCTGGCAAGTGCGGAGGGTATAGACGGCA
The DNA here is from genome assembly GCA_014526335.1 of Chrysaora quinquecirrha. Lineage (NCBI taxonomy): Eukaryota > Metazoa > Cnidaria > Scyphozoa > Semaeostomeae > Pelagiidae > Chrysaora > Chrysaora quinquecirrha. The sequence goes on from JACTAT010000119.1 coordinate 97,956, forward strand.
AAACTTTAACGGAACGGTCGGTTCGGTTTCCCGTTGGGGTGTGGTTTTGGACGGAAATGCTCAACGCATGCGCACCAAGAAGAACTCCAGGCGCGAAAGTTACGAAAAAGGATGGATGATGGAAAATGCAATGGCGACTACTTTTGGAGATTTATGGCGTTAAAGAATGTTTTGAGTATTTCAAGAAATATTCTTGCACTAGTCTAACGCTCTCCTCCATCCTGGTTTTGTCGTTGACGCTTCACAGGTAAAACGCCCGAGTAATACTACGTGAAAGGCGACGTGAAATCACCTGTGTAATAACTCACGTCGTGTAATTCTACGCGCGTGTAATCCATCGTAGGATTAGACGAATCGTGAAATCCTACATACCTTGTAATGACACAAAGGTGTAATTCTACTTTGGTGTGTAATTCTACGTGAAATCCAATGTAATTCGTGTAATTCTACGTGAAATCCAACGGAGGTGTAATTCCCATTTAGTGTAAGCCAAAACTGTGTAATTCTATGTGTAAGGACAAAGTGGTGTAATACCCACTTCGCTGTAATTCTACATGAATGCAATTCAAGATCAAATAACACAACAGGCACTGTCTTTATAGAACTTAAATCAGAAATCCTTTACTACTTACAAAAATCACGCAAATGAAATACAGAATAATGAAAGTTTGCATATTTAAACATAGTATAACAATGTTGTAAGAGTTCTGTAATCAATCTTTCCAATCGCAACAATAATAAAACAAATTAAACAACAGTTAATGTATCTTGTGTTTCATTCATTGTCCTCGTATTCAAGCAGTGAAGGTATAACTTGCTTTTTCCAAAGCTAAAATGTAAGAGAATTATAGTTTACAATTAGCACAATATTTGCTAACACAACATAATGAATTGTGATAAAATCATCAAGACTTTTAAGAGAAGTTTCATAGAACATAAATAGACATACCTTTTTGGAAGGATTGGTGACACCAATTCTTTCAAAGCATTCTAAAAAAATATAAGGCAATTAGATATAGTCATCATTTTTATCAAAGTCTGGTGATAAAAAAGTGAAAGCTTAGCAAGCTTGTTGTAGATGACTCACTTGGAATATTCAAGGAATGATGAAACTCTAGCAAGCAGCAACTTCAGCTGTTCGAAATTTTGCCTGAAATAAACAGTCAAAAAAACCTCAATATTAGTTTACCAAAAGAATTATCAGGCTAGCCATATAACAAAAAACACACAATTATATAAAAATTCTATTAATCTAAATCAGTTCTTATATTAAAAGAGTTTTAAAATTTTTCCTACCTTTTGTAAAGGAACTTTTCAAGTCTTGATTTAATGTTGTTAACTGCACAGTTTCTTCTTATCAGCTATAAAATCAACCAGCTCTCATATTGCCAGAGGAAGCTGTTGACATCAAACTATTATCTAGGATACCTTAACTCAAAAATAATCCATATTGACCTGAATCTTTTTTGGCCTAGACTTTGAATTGCAGAAAAATGAAAAGCAAGGCAAGACAAACTGAAAAGTATTATGTTCTCAACCCCTTATTTTTTAAACTGCCATCTTGAATGGAGATTTCTGATTGGCTCTAATAATAATCATGTGATATTTAAAAGGTGTGAATTGAGGTCTCTGATTGGATTTAATTGTGGTAATTACAAAAGGCTGAAATTCAACATACAATTACACAGTTCATGGTATTACAATAGCTGTGAAATGACACAGCAGGTGAAATACTACACAGTATTTCACTTCCCTTGGTATTTCACCACTGTAGGATTACACTGCCTAATAAAAAAAGTTGAAATACAACATAGAATTACACAGTTCATGGTATTACAATAGCCGTGAAATGACACAGCAGGTGAAATACTACACAGTATTTCACTTCCCTTGGTATTTCACCAGTGTAGCATTACACTGCCTAATAAAAAAAGTTGAAATACAACATAGAATTACACAGTTCATGGTATTACAGTAGCCGTGAAATGACACAGCACGTGAAATACTACACAGTATTTCACTTTCCTCGGTATTTCACCAGTGTAGGATTACTCGAGCGTTTTACCTGTGGGATTACACCGGGATGCCACAGCACCTTCAGGTTGATACTACTCATTGGCAGCCTGTTGCTCAGCACCTTATGCACCAATTTTTGAAATGCATTCTTTCAACTTGCAGCTAACAGATTTCTTTGCACTGACACGTCAGCAAAACCTTTTGTTTTGAGCAATATAATCGAAAAACCTCTTGACTAGAACTGTCTATGGCAATAGAAAAAGAGATAGATTGAAGACCGTTTAACGGACAACCTCAAGGTTGGGGGTCTTGTTTGTCTCAAGAGACAGGCAGTGGATGGGAATCAGCGAAGGAGAGCCACAGCATACCCAGTGAATCCCTCCATTTGATGATGATGTATTTTTTTAAACCTGTTGCTCTTTGCACGTTCCTTGAGTCACCTGAAGATCTCTTTCATGATGATAGTTTCTTATGCTCATATTTTAAAATCAAAATTGCATTTAGTCTTTTTATCTTTTAGGGATTTTTTGATGTTCTTCTGGGCACATCTCTGTTCATATTTGTTGTTCTTCACCTCTTTGCCAGTCATGTTTCAATTTTTGAAGGTAAGATATTAAGAAACAAAAAAACACTAATTTAACTCCTCAGTCCCATTCATTTATGTTTCACTGCTGGTTGTCAGTATCCCTTTCGAAACACTGTGAACAAGGTCACTTAAGTATGTTTAAATCTTTAACTGAAATTTTTTTGAAACTGTTTATTTTATTTTTAGAGAGAGTTATTTTCATAAAAGACCTGGGTTTGCAAATAGCAACAGAATACCTTTCTGGCAGAGTGCAAGAAGAATTTTTCCCAATGAAATCAATGCTAGACTTTTCAATCAATGAAGTTATTTACAGGGTTTGTTGTCAATTTATTTGTCTTTATTGGTTCTTTTATCCGTCTTAACATGCTCTTTATGAAGTTTGATTGCTTAGCTCAACTGAAGGTGCTGTGGCATTGTGGCCTAATCCAGCAGACTCATGGTATCAGGAGCTCAGTGTGGTAAGGGTTCAAGCCCAGCCATGTTAGCGTCACAGCCAGGGTTGAAGTCTTTATTAGTTGACCTACTTTTGAGATCCTAGTGACTGGTGCTAAAACACCACTTCACCTTCCCTACCTTCAGTTCAACAGTAGAACACCTTATGATGAAGAACAGATAGGGTTGATGCACTCCAGCAGCAACCCAGATCTGTCGTAAGGAAGGTCTGTCATAACAAAACCCTCCGTTTTCAATGAATGTAACATGATAATTACAATAGCTTTTGTTCCTAATATTTTTCTTATTTTTGTAGCAAAGAATCATATACACCCTTGTTGTATTCATTGGAAACCCTGAAAACAGTGAGTCTTTGAAAAGAACCTCAACAGAAATCACAAGAGCAGTTACGCTATTCAAGGTAAAGAGCTAAAAACCTTCCTGGTTTGACTACGATCAGAATTTTCTTAGTTTTTAGATGACCTGAGTACTACCATCTTATATAAACCAATTTCTTAAAAAAACGTGTACATTGGAACCCAATTGACGGTTTACTCTGTAGAAATGGGGGTATAAGATGAGACAAGAGAGAAATGGGAAATCAGTTGAGATCAGATGGGAGAAAGGACAATTAGAATCAGTGGAAATTCGGCCAAGGCTAGAACTGCTACAGAGTCTGCTGCTGGTGACGAATGTGGAAGCAGTGGACCTCTTGCGGTTGGCGTTAAACAGTGTTTCAGAGATGTTAAACGTTGCGGTTGGTGTTAAACAGAGGCTGTTTCATGGTTGCCAACGTCAGACTCTGATATGGCACAAGAAGAGGAAGAAGAAGAAGAAGGAGAAGGAGGATAAAAAGAAGAAGAAGAAGAAGAAGAAGGAGGTAATTTGGCCAGACAAGAGTGGTGTGCATCAATTACAACAATAAAAGAGGGGATCAGAAAAGAGAACGAGAAACAATAGGAGAAGATGCTAGAATGATATCAAACATGGTTAGCTTGTATCCAATTTCAATACTGAGAACTTTCTCGAATGTTACGGAAATACGAAGAAAATCTCCATTTGCATGTTGACGTGTGCGCGCACTGTCTGACGATGCGTTACATATCTAGCTAGTTGTATCTTTGTCACGAAAAATATGCAAAAAGTATGCTTATATAGGTTCTCGTCCACAATGGTGGCCATCTGTACCTATGTATTGGTTCAACTGTACCTTTACTGACGTACTTACCTTTGTTGTGTTGGTATTGGCCTTTTACTTGAACACGAGGTTATTACGTAGCAGTGTCCTTTATGAGATTTCTCTGTAAAAAGTGGACAAGGCATCCTTGTATGACGTTGTGTACGATCTTTTATTGGCCATTTCAAAATGTTTTCCCCGTGCAATTATGTAATGTAATTGTTCTTCGTATCAATCTTATCTTTTCGGCGATCTTCTGATTGTAGGGACTAAAACCACGCCTTGACGCCTTGGTCATTATTCTAAACAACGCAAATACAATTCTCCGAAAAGACGTCCATGATTTTCGTCAGTAGATAAGAAGGAAACATACAGAAGGAAATAATCAGTCGAGAACAGAGCAGAGAAGTATGGGCATTTCTGCCGAAACGAGTCACGCTAGCCCACTGATCAGTGCGCAAGCCCGAAACACGAAAGTCAAGGGAACTTGGTAAGTGTTTAATAGCAAGTTTCTTTAGCAAGTTATACCCACACTTTTCTACGTTCCAGCCGTAACCACTGATTTTGGTCGATTTTTTGCTATTTGGTAAGGCTATAGACTTGACTTTTTGGCGATTTTTTTAGGAATTTTTTTTTCAAATTGGATTACAAAATGCCTTTATTTATCCCCTAGAAGCTATTCAGGTGGTATTTGGTAGGATTGAGTAACTATTGTTGAAGAAAAAGGGGAGTTTTCAAAATTATGATTGTGGCGGATTTTTGGCCATTTGGCAAGGCTATAGACTTGCCTTTTTGGCGACTTTTTTTAGGAAACTTTTTTCTCCCAAATACTGTAGTGCTTATATTCCACCTCGAATGATGTTTTTAATTTGCTTCAACTTGCAATTTGCACGAAACACGGTGATAATCTTCTTGGTAAAAATGTTCCAGTACTGCAGTAATTTTGAGAGATCATTGGAGGGTCTGGGTTTCTTATAAAGAATTTCCTAGGACAAACTACGTGTATATGCAGCACAGAAAGGTATTTCACTCTTCAAAAAGGGCAGACGTAGCTACAATTTCTAAAAATTTCTAAAAAAAGGGAAGGGATTTATAGCAAGGGTAAAGCTACATTATAGCCTATTGCAAACATAATCAAGCTAGTTAATTTTATGTGGATTTTATTACGGAACAGGGTACAACAGAGTACCTGTAGCTACCAATGTACCGTATTTTACGTAAACTTAAACATCAAGTACCGTTACATTCCTATCTCAAACATGAAACATTCGCGTGTATTCGCTTTTCCTAACTCCTTCGAGACTAGCTAGCAAGTAGTAGTAATTAACTGTTCATGTGCATCTGGTCATGCATTTGACGCGCTGATCTGAGTTTGCTGAACTTGACAAATAGAATACACTTCAGTCCAAAATGGATAATACCCGTATATCCCCAAAGGAGACTCCAAATCCTTTACGGTAGATTTAACGCTCGTGCATTCTCGCACTGTCAAAGAATTTGATGTGTTACTTCTATAGACAATCAAGGTTTTGTCTTGTATTACTACTTTTAATTAGCTTGACATTGTCAATATTGTTAAACATGTAGGACGACAATGCTTTGCATCACACAATACCGACAATACACTTATTACCACTGCACAAAGACCCCTAACTGAGTCGGTCCATTGGTTGGTCGTGGTATGATGAACACAAAAAGCATATCTTTTTACAACACCACCGCTTTGTGTAGTGTGAATTAATTCAACGTCTGCTGAAAAGGATTAGTAAGGAATCAAACCAGACGGAAAAACTCTACGTTCAGAAAACTACTTACTCCACAAAGCTTGAAATGCTTCTGACTTTGGTGTGAAGTGGACTACAAATTTTGTTATGATAAGGTTTGTTTGTCTGTCTGCTCTTTTGTTTGCTTGTTTATTTTTTTGTTTTTGTTAACCATTTTTGAGTTTCATTTCACACTAGTAATCTTTCGACCTTTTTTCTAACGTGAGTCCTTACAAGGTCCTAAATTGTCATCCGTAAGACATGTCGCATCGTAAGACTTTTGCAGCACTCGTTTACAGCCAAAGAAAAGGCGTTTAGATTTTCAGAAAAACGAACGTACATTGCTTAGAAATGGGTGAAATATATAAATAGACGTATCTATTTGAAGCATGTTTGTCAGCTCAAAAGCGCGGTCAAAAGTGTGGTCTTTTATGAAATATTTTACCAATACACGTTTTTTTTATACATAATTTTTTTATATATAAGGAACCTTTGGTCTGAGTTGAGGCTGGAGTTCCTTAATTTTTTTTTCTTTTAATCACTTTCTTTAAAGTTAATTTTTCAACAAAATGAGGCTGAAGTTCCTTATATTGTTCCTTGTCGTGAGATATGTTTCAATACTAACTTTTACAGAAAATTCATATAAACTTGCTTCATTTTCTAACTTAAAATATAAATGGAGTCTTGTTTGGCAGAACGATGGGAAATATATTGTTATTCTGTAATTTTTCCGTACAAATCGTCTTGTTCTTGAATAAAATTATTCTTATTTTTTCATCCAAGCCTCAGCAGTTCCTTAAAGTTCCTTAATTTTTTTGGAATTTTTAGCCTTGAGTTCCTATAAAGGTGTTCACCTGATCTAGCCACTGCGCAAAGGAATACGCTGCGAATCCCACAAGGGTCTTATTTGTTTACATCGTGCTTGACAAGTATTAGGAAGGCTTTCTATGAATTGAGGAGGATCAAGATTTTAAGACTGAAGAGCTTTGTTTAGCGTCACATAGGATATTCGCAAGGTATTCAATATTCAGGAAAGAGCAAAAATATGGACAGGAAACTCTCTTGAAGACACAATACAAGCAATGCATTTCACTTTCAGATAACTTGAAAAGTTCTTCATGTGGCCATGTAACTTTTCATGAATTTCTCTGTTTAAAGTTTTTCCTAAGCTAAGCGTCTCGTCTCGTTCTTTGGATTATATTGCTGCAAAGCAAGGTACACTTTCTTTGAAACATAGATTAAGTTTAAATTTTCAATTTCATTTATTCAACACCCGATTAGGGTCTAGTAGTATACATCACTACCGTTTACATAAACATTAATGAATATTGCAACGGTTTAAATGATAACTACAGAAAAGCAAACTAAGATTACAATAATTAAAATAAAGCAGGAAAGATTATTCTGCTACATAGAGATATTGTTTTAAACTACAATTCACTCATTTTAATTATTTCTCATCTAATACACTATTTAATATTATATATGTATGTATAAACTAATTCGATACATGAGAACCATTAGATCTTACAACTTCAGAAGAGTGTTATAAATTTTGCTAGGGCAACTATTGTTGTTTTGTTTTGACAATTTAACATATTTCTAATTAATTCTGTTTTTTCGATTTCGGAAAGGACATCAATTTTATCTTTCTGGAAGTTTAATTCTACATAGAAAATTTCTCGTTCTTGTTTGTTACTTACACAATCAAATAAAAAATGTATTTCATTATCTATTCTGCTCGGTTCATATCTACAGAAGTCACAAAAGCGCTCATTTGGGTCTATCTTATTCTTACAATATCTTCCCGTTTCTATTTTCAGTTTGTGTATACTTATTAGAAGTCTAGTAAGGGCAGCTCTATGGCATCTTGAGTCTCACCCCATACAACGTGTGTGCAGTAGTGTGGGGGATGTGCAGTAGTGTGGGGGATATTCAGTAGCGCGGAGGGATATCATGAGTTGCACGGGGAGGCATCTCTGAGTAGTGTGGGGGATGTTCAGTAGTGTGGAGGGATATCTCTGAGTAGCGCGGGGGATGCTCAGTAGTGTGGGGGGATATCATCAGTAGTGCGGAGGGATATCATGATGCTTTCGGGAGGCATCATCAGTAGTGTGGGGATGTTCAGTAGTGCGGGGATACCATGTGTCAAGAACTTTATGCGACTTTTTGAACTTATGAACTTTTACAGTATTTGGACTACCTTTTTATTTAATTCTTTGTTATGTTAATTAACCTCGATTTCAAGTAAACTAGTAAATTCGTGAGAACGGGAAAAATACATGAGGAACTTAGAAAAGCACGAGGAAGTGAGAACTTGAGATAATCGTGAAGTGAATCGAAATCTTAGTATTTTTTAATTGTATTTAACATTGAGGAAAAAGCAAGTCTACTTATTGCGTAAAATCTTTCGTGAGTTATTGTTGCGGAGCAGAACAAATTCCCAACAAAGTGGCACCGACCAGATGGGAGAAGACAGCGTTTTCAATTCTAAGTTATCAAATCATCAGAGACAAAGGTATAGATAGATAGTCCTAAGTTTTCAGAGTCAAAAACTAATCAAAAAGTCAGTGAGTAAACCTTGAATTACTTTACCTAAATTAGATAAACAAATCTAATTGAATTCAGAGTCGTGAGAATCAAAACATTGGCCTAGTCTAGCTATGGCAAATATTGAAGAGAAAACAAAGAAAATTCAAAACAAGTTTCGCATGCTGAAATTTACGCAGCAGGAAACAGCCAGAATCCTTGAGAAAAACAATGTGAAATCACTAGAGAGACACATTAATATTTTTAGCAAAAATATTGATGAAATTCATACCCTTGTATCAGAAATTCAGGAATTAAAAATAGAAGCTGATGAAGAGCTTGAGGAAGTCAGAACCTGGAGTCTTAAAACTGAAACAGATCTTTCAGAATTTGAAGATAACATGGAAGAATTACAGAAGAGAATGAATTGTCTACAAAAAGAAGAAAAGGCAGCAGTGAGTCGTGAAGAGGAAGAGGCTAAAGCGAAGCAAGAAAGCGTGAATATGATGAAGCACTTAAATTAGAGGAAGCAAAATGCAGATGAAAAGCAATTTGAAAAGGAAATAATGGAATTAAAGCCAACAAGAGAACATCAACAGCAGCAACCAGCCAAAGTCAAATTACCAAAGCTAGTTATATCGAAATTCCAAGGGACCTACTTAGACTGGCAGAGATTTTGGAATCTATTTGAAACCGAAATTGACAAGAGTGATATTGCTCCAGTATCTAAATTTTCCTATCTCAAAGAATCATTGGTGCAAAAGGTCCAGACAACAATAGATGGCCTACCACTTACAACAGAAGGGTACGAAAGGGCCAAGCAAATTTTAAAGACACGCTATGGCAAACCCAGTGAGGTAGCAAATGCTCACATTCAGAATATTGTCACATTGCCTGTCATAAATGGAACTCAACCAGCCAAAATTCTGGAATTCTTTGAAAAACTTGTGACCAGCATACAGACATTAGAGACAATGGGAAAGCTCAAGGAAATCAATGGTTATGTAAGAATGACTTTAGATAAGCTGCCAGGAATAAGAGCTGATTTAGTGAGAACTGATAATGAATGGCAAGACTGGAAATTTCCACAATTTGTGGAAGCATTGCGAAAGTGGTGTGAACGAAACCCAATCCAAGTTGAAGACAGAAACAGACAGCATGGACAGCCCAGGCGTGATAGAGTATTTCAAACAAGTGATAGAGCTGGGAAACCCAAGAGTTGCATTTACTGTGAAAATACAGAGCATAAAGCTGTGAATTGTGACAAAGTCAATACTGTTGCTGAAAGAAAGAAATTTCTTAGTTCAAAAAAACTATGCTTTAACTGTACAGGCAGCAAACACCATGCTGCAGAATGCCACAGCAAATTCAAATGCCAAAAATGCAGTGCTAAACACCATACTTCTATTTGTGATCAGCAAACTCAGCAAGTCCTTCTAGCCACCAATGAAGAAAAATCAAATGGCACTGTTACATATCCTGTTGTCCTGGTTAAAGTGAATGGAGTGACATGTCGTGCACTTTTGGACACAGGGCTGGAAGCTCCTACGCATCCACAACACTGCTGGATCTCATAGCCAAGAAACCTGTTAGAAAAGAAAAGAGAAGAATTGAAATGATGATGCAATCCGTAACTCAAACAATTGAGGTCTTCAAGTGAAAATTGCAAGTGTAAACAAAGAATTCAGTTTGGAAACTACAGTGAGTAAGGTGAACAAAGAATGTCTTTTATACTTACCTAATCCAAACTATGATAAAGTCTTATCAGAATACAGCCATCTGCAAGAAGTCAAAATGGATGACTCAGATAAAAAAGCAGTTCTTCCTGTTCATCTGATTCTTGGCGCAAATGAGTATTCCAGGATTAAAACTGACAAAAAACCCAAGATTGGAAAGCCTGGAGAACCTATTGCTGAACTGACAAATTTTGGCTGGACAATCATGTCTCCAGGAAGTGAAGCCAAACTTGACAATGTTTATCTTACCAGAAGCTCCAATGCAGATTATGAACAGCTATGCAGCTTAGATATCCTTGGTCTCGCAGATAAACCTGATGGCGATCAGCAGCAAGTTCATGAAGAATTCAAAGAACAATTGACTAGAGATTCTGAAGGATGGTATGAAACAGGGCTTTTGTGGAGAAACAGTCATGATGCTCTTCACAACAATAAGAATAGAAGCCTTGGAAGACTCAATAACTTAGTCAGAAGATTGCAGAGAGAGCCTGATTTATTCCAGAAATATGACGAAATCATTCAAGACCAGCTAGACCAAGGGATTGTAGAGAGAGTTACCAAAGAAGAAGCAAACAGAAAAGAGTTTTACATTCCGCATAAACCAGTTATTCGAGAGACAGCTGAGAGCACAAAGATCAGAATCGTATTTGATGCCTCTGCGAAGGATCTGACACCAGTCCATCACTGAATGACTGCTTAGAACCTGGTGAGCCACTCCAAAACATGTTGTGGGGTGTACTTGTGAGAAGCCGACTAAAGCCTGTAGCCCTTTGTGCTGACTTGAAGCAAGCATTTCTTCAAGTGCGAATTCGTGAAGATGATAGAGATTCCTTGCGATTCCATTGGTTGAGAAACAAAGATCCATCACAGATTGAAGTCCTGAGATTTACCAGAGCGCTTTTGGACTTGTTCAATCACCGTTTCTTCTAGGAGCAACAATAGAAGAACATCTTAAACTTTGTGAAGCAAATTATCCAGCAGAAGTAGAAGAGATTAGACGCAGTCTCTCGTTGACGACATAATAAGCGGATCATCTACCTTGGAAGATGCAAAACACCTGAAGAACACCGCCATTTCCATCTTTAGAGAAGCACACTTGAACTCCACAAATGGCACTCTAACTTAGAAGAGCTGGAAACACACAAAGAAGAGAAAAATGCAGACCAGAGCTATGCCAAAGAACAGCTGGGTGTCAGAGCAGATGAGACCAAAATGCTTGGTCTCACATGGAATAAAGCAAAAGATACTCTAGCAGTAGCCTTTCCAACCAATCAAGCTGAGCTGACAAAGAGAGGAGTTCTGCGAAGCCTGGCCTCCGTCTATGATCCACTCGGTTTAGCATCACCGACATTGTTACTTGGCAAATTGATATACAGGACCTGTTGTGATCAGAGTCTCTCCTGGGATGCAGATCTACCTGAAGAAATCGTGAAAGCCTGGAAGATCTTTGAGAAGAACTTAGCATCTATCGTTGAAGTACCTAGAAGTCTGTGCAGCTTCCAAGAACCAATTCACTCAGTGGAACTCCATGTCTTTGGTGATACCAGCGGAAAAGGAACTTCTGCTGCTGTTTATGCTGTAGTCAAGCAAGACTCAGGTACCAATCAAGGGTTGCTTGCAGCAAAAGCACGTCTAGCAAAGAAGAACTTAAGCATCCCACGGCTTGAGCTTGTTGCAGCACATATGGCAGCCAATTTGGTAAACAACGTCAAAGAAGCACTCAAAGGCTATCCAGTTGGAGACATCTATGGCTGGCTAGATAGTACTGTTGCCCTGTATTGGATTGGAAATAAAGGCAGTTACAAACAATTTGTGGCTAATAGAGTCAGACTGATTAACGAGAAGAATTACATCACTTGGCGACATGTGACTTCAGATGAAAATCCGGCAGATATTGGGAGCCGTAGTGAAAAAGCTAGCAAGTTATCAGAAACCTGGTTGAAGGGACCTAGTTGGCTACCTGAAAGATCCAGTTGGCCTGACGAGCTGATTGTGCAGCAAAGCAGAGAATCAGAAGAAGAAGCCAAGCTAATCAAAGAAGTGCTTGCAGTTGCTGTTCAGAAGACAGAAGATATCGACAACTTGATCAGCAAATTCAGTTTCTGGAAAGTCATCAGAATTTTGTCCTGGATGGCAAGATTTATCAATAACAGCAGATTGAAGAAAGAAGATCGAGTTTCCGGACCATTAACAGCAGAAGAAACAGAACACCAGATACAATCCTGCATAAGAAGAGAGCAAGAACTAGTCAGTAGTACTGAAGCATTCAAACAAGATCAGCTTACACTTAACCTGCAGAAGAACAGCAGCGGATTGTATGAATGCAGAGGAAGAATACAAGGGGTCTACCCCATTTACCTGCCACCAAAGTCAGCTTTCAGCGAAAAGTTGGTGATGGATTGTCACAAGAAGACCTTGCACGGGGGAGCTGGACTTACAATGACGTCAGTTCGAGAAAAGTATTGGATTCCACGTCTTCGTCAGCTGACTAAAAGGGTAATCAGAAGCTGTCATGGTTGTAAACGTTTCCATGCAGTTGCATTCTCCAAACCGCCTGAAGGGAATCTCCTAAAAGCAGAACAGAAGGTTTGCGTCCATTCCAAGCTGTTGGAATAGACTATGCTGGACCACTATACTACAAACGCAGACAAGATCAACTTGGTAAATCCTACATCTTACTTATTTCCTGCAGTGTCACCAGAGCTATCTACATCGAACTTCTGCGTGATCAAACCGTTGAAGAATTCTTGAAGTGTTTGAAGAGATTCATCGCAAGAAAAGGACGACCAGAAAGAATCTACACAGACAACGGAAGAACATTTGTGGCTGGTGCGACGTGGCTGAGGAAGATAATGAAAGATGAGAAGCTGAGAGATTTTACTGCCCACCAAAGCATCAGCTGGCAATTTAACTTAAGCAAAGCGCCCTGGTGGGGCGGGCAATTTGAAAGGCTGATTGGTCTTATTAAACAATCGCTCTATAAGACTATCGGAAGAGCACAGCTGAAGTGGAGTGAACTGGAAGAGGTGATCCTCGACATAGAAACAGCTTTGAACAATCGTCCACTTGGATACATCGAAGACGACATACAGCAGCCAATTCTCACGCCGAATGTGATGATGTTTGGATTTCCAAACAAGCTAATCGAAGAAGATCCAGAAGCTTTAGAAGATAAAGACCTGAAGAAACGAGCGATTTACCTGAAGAGATGTAAACAGTCACTATGGAATAGATGGACTGCAGAATATATCAGAGGACTGAGGGAGCGACATCACCTCAAACAGCCATCAAAGTCACCGAATCTTGAAGTTGGAGACGTTGTAATCATCAAAACGAAGATCGTAACAGAGGCAAGTGGAACCTTGGAATCGTTGAAGAGCTTATCAGCGGAAGAGATGGAGTTGTCAGAGGAGCTCGCTTGAGAGCCGGAAAATCATACTGGGAAAGACCGATTCAACATCTATATCCGCTTGAACTGCACTGTAATATTCCCAGAAGTGAGGACAAACATCTTGATCCTGAAGCCAGAGAATTCAAGCCAAAAAGGAGAGCAGCCGTGAACGCAGCAGAATCATAAGAGTTGTAGCAGAAGAAGACGAGGATGACACTCTTTGAACTTTAACTGAACACTGATTATATTTGTTCCCTTTCGGAACAAATAGGGGGAGAGTGTCAAGAACTTTATGCGACTTTTTGAACTTATGAACTTTTACAGTATTTGGACTACCTTTTTTTATTTAATTCTTTGTTATGTTAATTAACCTCGATTTCAAGTAATCTAGTAAATTCGTGAGAACGGGAAAAATACATGAGGAACTTAGAAAAAAGCACGAGGAAAGTGAGAACTTGAGATAATCGTGAAGTGAATCGAAATCTTAGCATTTTTTTATTGTATTTAACATTGAGGAAAAAGCAAGTCTACTTATTGCGTAAAATCTTTCGTGAGTTATTGTTGCGGAGCAGAACAAATTCCCAACAAGTGACATTGAGTTAAAGCAACTATTCTAGGAGTTTCAACATTTTTCCAAACCCCGTAGGAAACCTGAAAAAAAACAGCTTTCTAAAATAGTTTTGCTTCATTTCATCCCTGTCTTAGATCGCGAGAGAGGGATTTTAACTTTAAATACAAAAAACGCGTGAGTTGCGTTATGATATGCACATTAAAAAGCAACCATTGTTAGAGAAGGAAGTAGTCATTTTTCTTTCCAGATGAATAGGTACTTTGGCTTTGCACAAAAGCGAATCTCTTTGATTATCAAGTCAAATTAAATTCGAGGAAAAAGGCACAGCTTAAATTTGGAGTTTAGTAAATTGTTTCTCGATTTTTCTGACGACCATTTTCGAACAGGAAATGAAAATGTGTTAGCACAACAAGTACGATAGCGAGAGAGAAGATTGCAAGTTTAGAATTAGATTTTCTAAAACAATATCGTGGCATTTACATATTGTTGCCAGGTATTCAAATCAGCAAGCGAAAATTGACGAAAATTCCTTTCCAGTATGCTCAATTGCATTTCGGTTCAACTAAATTGTCACATTATGAAGGAATCGCTCGATTTCTCAGTTCTTGCAAGACGCTTGTTGCTGAGCCCCCGTCTTTTAACACTGTTTCTCAACCTGATTAAGCGTGATTAGCATGATAGCCATGCAAATGCCCCACACTACTCAAAGATATCCCTCCACTACTCATGATATCCCTCCACACTACTGAACATCCCCGCGCTACTCAGAGATAATCCCCCACACTACTGAACATCCCCCACACTACTCAGAGATGCCTCCCCGGAAGCATCATGATATCCCTCCACGGTACTCATGGTATCCCCCGCACTACTGAACATCCCCACACTACTGATGATGCCTCCCCGGCAGCATCATGATATCCTCCGCGCTACTCATGGTATCCCTCCACCCTACTGAACATCCCCACGCTACTCAGAGATAATCCCCACACTACTGAACATCCCCACACTACTCAGAGATGCCTCCCCGGAAGCATCATGATATCCCTCCACAGTACTCATGGTATCCCCCACTACTGAACATCCCCACACTACTGATGATGCCTCCCCAAGCATCATGATATCCCTCCGCACTACTGATGATATCCCCCCACACTACTGAGCATCCCCCGCGCTACTCAGAGATATCCCTCCACACTACTGAACATCCCCCACACTACTCAGAGATGCCTCCCCGTGCAACTCATGATATCCCTCCGCGCTACTGAATATCCCCCACACTACTGCACATCCCCCACACTACTGCACACACGTTGTATGGGGTGAGTCTATATGTGTCAAATACTTTGAGATAGTTGGTTCTAACTTGATCTGTCTGTAGAATCACCCCATACAACGTGTGTGCAGTAGTGTGGGGATGTGCAGATGCTGCCGGGGAGGCAGTGTGTGGGGATGTTCAGTATACCATGAGTACCGTGGAGGGATATCATGATGCTTCCGGGGAGGCATCTCTGAGTAGTGTGGGGGATGTTCAGTAGTGTGGGGATTATCTCTGAGTAGCGCGGGGGATGTTCAGTAGTGTGGAGGGATATCATGAGTAGTGCGGAGGGATATCTTTGAGTAGTGTGGGGCATTTGCATGACTATCATGCTAATCACGCTTAATCAGGTTGAGAAACAGTGTTAAAAGACGGGGGCTCAGCAACAAGCTTCTTGCAAGAGCTGAGAAATCGAGCGATTCCTTCATTCAATCTTGCGAAAGTGGTTGTTTTTGCTGTGGATTATTGAAAGGCTTCGGTATTGTTGGCATCAACGACTCACTCAGTTCCCTTTCTATTGTCAAGAACTTTATGCGACTTTTTGAACTTATGAACTTTTACAGTATTTGGACTACCTTTTTTTATTTAATTCTTTGTTATGTTAATTAACCTCGATTTCAAGTAAACTAGTAAATTCGTGAGAACGGGAAAAAATACATGAGGAACTTAGAAAAAGCACGAGGGAAGTGAGAACTTGAGATAATCGTGAAGTGAATCGAAATCTTAGTATTTTTTTAATTGTATTTAACATTGAGGAAAAAGCAAGTCTACTTATTGCGTAAAATCTTTCGTGAGTTATTGTTGCGGAGCAGAACAAATTCCCAACAAAGTGGCACCGACCAGATGGGAGAAGACAGCGTTTTTCAATTCTAAGTTATCAAATCATCAGAGACAAAGGTATTAGATAGATAGTCCTAAGTTTTCAGAGTCAAAACTAATCAAAAGTCAGTGAGTAAACCTTGAATTACTTTACCTAAATTAGATAAACAAATCTAATTGAATTCAGAGTCGTGAGAATCAAAACATTGGCCTAGTCTAGCTATGGCAAATATTGAAGAGAAAACAAAGAAAATTCAAAACAAGTTTCGCATGCTGAAATTTACGCAGCAGGAAACAGCCAGAATCCTTGAGAAAAACAATGTGAAATCACTAGAGAGACACATTAATATTTTTAGCAAAAATATTGATGAAATTCATACCCTTGTATCAGAAATTCAGGAATTAAAAATAGAAGCTGATGAAGAGCTTGAGGAAGTCAGAACCTGGAGTCTTAAAACTGAAACAGATCTTTCAGAATTTGAAGATAACATGGAAGAATTACAGAAGAGAATGAATTGTCTACAAAAAGAAGAAAAGGCAGCAATGAGTCGTGAAGAGGAAGAGGCTAAAGCAAGCAAGAAAGCGTGAATATGATGAAGCACTTAAATTAGAGGAAGCAAAATGCAGATGAAAAGCAATTTGAAAAGGAAATAATGGAATTAAAGCCAACAAGAGAACATCAACAGCAGCAACCAGCCAAAGTCAAATTACCAAAGCTAGTTATATCGAAATTCCAAGGGACCTACTTAGACTGGCAGAGATTTTGGAATCTATTTGAAACCGAAATTGACAAGAGTGATATTGCTCCAGTATCTAAATTTTCCTATCTCAAAGAATCATTGGTGCAAAAGGTCCAGACAACAATAGATGGCCTACCACTTACAACAGAAGGGCAGAAAGGGCCAAGCAAATTTTAAAGACACGCTATGGCAAACCCAGTGAGGTAGCAAATGCTCACATTCAGAATATTGTCACATTGCCTGTCATAAATGGAACTCAACCAGCCAAAATTCTGGAATTCTTTGAAAACTTGTGACCAGCATACAGACATTAGAGACAATGGGAAAGCTCAAGGAAATCAATGGTTATGTAAGAATGACTTTAGATAAGCTGCCAGGAATAAGAGCTGATTTAGTGAGAACTGATAATGAATGGCAAGACTGGAAATTTCCACAATTTGTGGAAGCATTGCGAAAGTGGTGTGAACGAAACCCAATCCAAGTTGAAGACAGAAACAGACAGCATGGACAGCCCAGGCGTGATAGAGTATTTCAAACAAGTGATAGAGCTGGGAAACCCAAGAGTTGCATTTACTGTGAAAATACAGAGCATAAAGCTGTGAATTGTGACAAAGTCAATACTGTTGCTGAAAGAAAGAAATTTCTTAATTCAAAAAAACTATGCTTTAACTGTACAGGCAGCAAACACCATGCTGCAGAATGCCACAGCAAATTCAAATGCCAAAAATGCAGTGCTAAACACCATACTTCTATTTGTGATCAGCAAACTCAGCAAGTCCTTCTAGCCACCAATGAAGAAAAATCAAATGGCACTGTTACATATCCTGTTGTCCTGGTTAAAGTGAATGGAGTGACATGTCGTGCACTTTGGACACAGGGCTGGAAGCTCCTACGCATCCACAACACTGCTGGATCTCATAGCCAAGAAACCTGTTAGAAAAGAAAAGAGAAGAATTGAAATGATGATGCAATCCGTAACTCAAACAATTGAGGTCTTCGAAGTGAAAATTGCAAGTGTAAACAAAGAATTCAGTTTGGAAACTACAGTGAGTAAGGTGAACAAGGAATGTCTTTTATACTTACCTAATCCAAACTATGATAAGGTCTTATCAGAATACAGCCATCTGCAAGAAGTCAAAATGGATGACTCAGATAAAAAAGCAGTTCTTCCTGTTCATCTGATTCTTGGCGCAAATGAGTATTCCAGGATTAAAACTGACAAAAAACCCAAGATTGGAAAGCCTGGAGAACCTATTGCTGAACTGACAAATTTTGGCTGGACAATCATGTCTCCAGGAAGTGAAGCCAAACTTGACAATGTTTATCTTACCAGAAGCTCCAATGCAGATTATGAACAGCTATGCAGCTTAGATATCCTTGGTCTCGCAGATAAACCTGATGGCGATCAGCAGCAAGTTCATGAAGAATTCAAAGAACAATTGACTAGAGATTCTGAAGGATGGTATGAAACAGGGCTTTTGTGGAGAAACAGTCATGATGCTCTTCACAACAATAAGAATAGAAGCCTTGGAAGACTCAATAACTTAGTCAGAAGATTGCAGAGAGAGCCTGATTTATTCCAGAAATATGACGAAATCATTCAAGACCAGCTAGACCAAGGGATTGTAGAGAGAGTTACCAAAGAAGAAGCAAACAGAAAAGAGTTTTACATTCCGCATAAACCAGTTATTCGAGAGACAGCTGAGAGCACAAAGATCAGAATCGTATTTGATGCCTCTGCAAAGGGATCTGACACCAGTCCATCACTGAATGACTGCTTAGAACCTGGTGAGCCACTCCAAAACATGTTGTGGGGTGTACTTGTGAGAAGTCGACTAAAGCCTGTAGCCCTTTGTGCTGACTTGAAGCAAGCATTTCTTCAAGTGCGAATTCGTGAAGATGATAGAGATTCCTTGCGATTCCATTGGTTGAGAAACAAAGATCCATCACAGATTGAAGTCCTGAGATTTACCAGAGCGCTTTTGGACTTGTTCAATCACCGTTTCTTCTAGGAGCAACAATAGAAGAACATCTTAAACTTTGTGAAGCAAATTATCCAGCAGAAGTAGAAGAGATTAGACGCAGTCTCTACGTTGACGACATAATAAGTGGATCATCTACCTTGGAAGATGCAAAACACCTGAAGAACACCGCCATTTCCATCTTTAGAGAAGCACACTTGAACTCCACAAATGGCACTCTAACTTAGAAGAGCTGGAAACACACAAAGAAGAGAAAAATGCAGACCAGAGCTATGCCAAAGAACAGCTGGGTGTCAGAGCAGATGAGACCAAAATGCTTGGTCTCACATGGAATAAAGCAAAAGATACTCTAGCAGTAGCCTTTCCAACCAATCAAGCTGAGCTGACAAAGAGAGGAGTTCTGCGAAGCCTGGCCTCCGTCTATGATCCACTCGGTTTAGCATCACCGACATTGTTACTTGGCAAATTGATATACAGGACCTGTTGTGATCAGAGTCTCTCCTGGGATGCAGATCTACCTGAAGAAATCGTGAAAGCCTGGAAGATCTTTGAGAAGAACTTAGCATCTATCGTTGAAGTACCTAGAAGGCTGTGCAGCTTCCAAGAACCAATTCACTCAGTGGAACTCCATGTCTTTGGTGATACCAGCGGAAAAGGAACTTCTGCTGCTGTTTATGCTGTAGTCAAGCAAGACTCAGGTACCAATCAAGGGTTGCTTGCAGCAAAAGCACGTCTAGCAAAGAAGAACTTAAGCATCCCACGGCTTGAACTTGTTGCAGCACATATGGCAGCCAATTTGGTAAACAACGTCAAAGAAGCACTCAAAGGCTATCCAGTTGGAGACATCTATGGCTGGCTAGATAGTACTGTTGCCCTGTATTGGATTGGAAATAAAGGCAGTTACAAACAATTTGTGGCTAATAGAGTCAGACTGATTAACGAGAAGAATTACATCACTTGGCGACATGTGACTACAGATGAAAATCCGGCAGATATTGGGAGCCGGGTGAAAAAAGCTAGCAAGTTATCAGAAACCTGGTTGAAGGGACCTAGTTGGCTACCTGAAAGATCCAGTTGGCCTGACGAGCTGATTGTGCAGCAAAGCAGAGAATCAGAAGAAGAAGCCAAGCTAATCAAAGAAGTGCTTGCAGTTGCTGTTCAGAAGACAGAAGAAATCGAAAACTTGATCAGCAAATTCAGTTTCTGGAAAGTCATCAGAATTTTGTCCTGGATGGCAAGATTTATCAATAACAGCAGATTGAAGAAAGTAGATCGAGTTTCCGGACCATTAACAGCAGAAGAAACAGAACACCAGATACAATCCTGCATAAGAAGAGAGCAAGAACTAGTCAGTAGTACTGAAGCATTCAAACAAGATCAGCTTACACTTAACCTGCAGAAGAACAGCAGCGGTTTGTATGAATGCAGAGGAAGAATACAAGGGGTCTACCCCATTTACCTGCCACCAAAGTCAGCTTTCAGCGAAAAGTTGGTGATGGATTGTCACGAGAAGACCTTGCACGGGGGAGCTGGACTTACAATGACGTCAGTTCGAGAAAAGTATTGGATTCCACGTCTTCGTCAGCTGACTAAAAGGGTAATCAGAAGCTGTCATGGTTGTAAACGTTTCCATGCAGTTGCATTCTCCAAACCTCCTGAAGGGAATCTCCCTAAAAGCAGAACAGAAGGTTTGCGTCCATTCCAAGCTGTTGGAATAGACTATGCTGGACCACTATACTACAAACGCAGACAAGATCAACTTGGTAAATCGTACATCTTACTTATTTCCTGCAGTGTCACCAGAGCTATCTACATCGAACTTCTGCGTGATCAAACCGTTGAAGAATTCTTGAAGTGTTTGAAGAGATTCATCGCAAGAAAAGGACGACCAGAAAGAATCTACACAGACAACGGAAGAACATTTGTGGCTGGTGCGACATGGCTGAGGAAGATAAGGAAAGATGAGAAGCTGAGAGATTTTACTGCCCACCAAAGCATCAGCTGGCAATTTAACTTAAGCAAAGCGCCCTGGTGGGGCGGGCAATTTGAAAGGCTGATTGGTCTTATTAAACAATCACTCTATAAGACTATCGGAAGAGCACAGCTGAAGTGGAGTGAACTGGAAGAGGTGATCCTCGACATAGAAACAGCTTTGAACAATCGTCCACTTGGATACATCGAAGACGACATACAGCAGCCAATTCTCACGCCGAATGTGATGATGTTTGGATTTCCAAACAAGCTAATCAAGAAGATCCAGAAGCTTTAGAAGATAAAGACCTGAAGAAACGAGCGATTTACCTGAAGAGATGTAAACAGTCACTATGGAATAGATGGACTGCAGAATATATCAGAGGACTGAGGGAGCGACATCACCTCAAACAGCCATCAAAGTCACCGAATCTTGAAATTGGAGACGTTGTAATCATCAAAAACGAAGATCGTAACAGAGGCAAGTGGAACCTTGGAATCGTTGAAGAGCTTATCAGCGGAAGAGATGGAGTTGTCAGAGGAGCTCGCTTGAGAGCCGGAAAATCATACTGGGAAAGACCGATTCAACATCTATATCCGCTTGAACTGCACTGTAATATTCCCAGAAGTGAGGACAAACATCTTGATCCTGAAGCCAGAGAATTCAAGCCAAAAAGGAGAGCAGCCGTGAACGCAGCAGAAATCATAAGAGTTGTAGCAGAAGAAGACGAGGATGACACTCTTTGAATTTTAACTGAACACTGATTATATTTGTTCCCTTTCGGAACAAATAGGGGGAGAGTGTCAAGAACTTTATGCGACTTTTTGAACTTATGAACTTTTACAGTATTTGGACTACCTTTTTTTATTTAATTCTTTGTTATGTTAATTAACCTCGATTTCAAGTAAACTAGTAAATTCGTGAGAACGGGAAAAAATACATGAGGAACTTAGAAAAAGCACGAGGGAAGTGAGAACTTGAGATAATCGTGAAGTGAATCGAAATCTTAGTATTTTTTTAATTGTATTTAACATTGAGGAAAAAGCAAGTCTACTTATTGCGTAAAATCTTTCGTGAGTTATTGTTGCGGAGCAGAACAAATTCCCAACACTATTTCTTCAGTATTTCCAGTTTCTAGAATTCTTCTAAAACCTTGAATCGGACTAGTAAACGAAGACATTCTCAAAGAAATCTTGCTCGAACTGCGACTGAAACTGAACAGAACTCCTTGAAGGGGCTGTACTTTGTTCAGTCTAGGTGGGCTTATTATTGAATAGTTGTTATTAAAGCAACCTTTGTTGGTAGGAAGTAGATGTTTTCTAGACTACGATTATGATCACGCAAAGTCAGTAAGGCACGATATAGTGGTCGTGTTTGTCATAGAGTGACATTGAGTTAAAGCAACTATTCTAGGAGTTTCAACATTTTTCCAAACCCCGTAGGAAACCTGAAAAAAAACAGCTTTCTAAAATAGTTTTGCTTCATTTCATCCCTGTCTTAGATCGCGAGAGAGGGATTTTAACTTTAAATACAAAAAACGCGTGAGTTGCGTTATGATATGCACATTAAAAGCAACCATTGTTAGAGAAGGAAGTAGTCATTTTCTTTCCAGATGAATAGGTACTTTGGCTTTGCACAAAAGCGAATCTCTTTGATTATCAAGTCAAATTAAATTCGAGGAAAAAGGCACAGCTTAAATTTGGAGTTTAGTAAATTGTTTCTCGATTTTTCTGACGACCATTTTCGAACAGGAAATGAAAATGTGTTAGCACAACAAGTACGATAGCGAGAGAGAAGATTGCAAGTTTAGAATTAGATTTTCTAAAACAATATCGTGGCATTTACATATTGTTGCCAGGTATTCAAATCAGCAAGCGAAAATTGACGAAAAATTCCTTTCCAGTATGCTCAATTGCATTTCGGTTCAACTAAATTGTCACATTATGAAGGAATCGCTCGATTTCTCAGTTCTTGCAAGACGCTTGTTGCTGAGCCCCCGTCTTTTAACACTGTTTCTCAACCTGATTAAGCGTGATTAGCATGATAGCCATGCAAATGCCCCACACTACTCAAAGATATCCCTCCGCACTACTCATGATATCCCTCCACACTACTGAACATCCCCCGCGCTACTCAGAGATAATCCCCCACACTACTGAACATCCCCACACTACTCAGAGATGCCTCCCGGAAGCATCATGATATCCCTCCACGGTACTCATGGTATCCCCCGCACTACTGAACATCCCCACACTACTGATGATGCCTCCCCGGCAGCATCATGATATCCTCCGCGCTACTCATGGTATCCCTCCACCCTACTGAACATCCCCACGCTACTCAGAGATAATCCCCACACTACTGAACATCCCCACACTACTCAGAGATGCCTCCCCGGAAGCATCATGATATCCCTCCACGGTACTCATGGTATCCCCCGCACTACTGAACATCCCCACACTACTGATGATGCCTCCCGAAAGCATCATGATATCCCTCCGCACTACTGATGATATCCCCCACACTACTGAGCATCCCCCGCGCTACTCAGAGATATCCCTCCACACTACTGAACATCCCCCACACTACTCAGAGATGCCTCCCCGTGCAACTCATGATATCCCTCCGCGCTACTGAATATCCCCCACACTACTGCACATCCCCCACACTACTGCACACACGTTGTATGGGGTGGATGTTCAGTAGTGTGGAGGGATACCATGAGTAGCGCGGAGGATATCATGATGCTGCCGGGGAGGCATCATAGCGCGGAGTAGTGTGGGGTATGTGGGGATGTAGTAGTGGGGGATACCATGAGTACCGTGGAGGGATATCATGATGCTTCCGGGAGGCATCTCTGAGTAGTGTGGGGGATGTTCAGTAGTGTGGGGGATTATCTCTGAGTAGCGCGGGGGATGTTCAGTAGTGTGGAGGGATATCATGAGTAGTGCGGAGGGATATCTTTGAGTAGTGTGGGGCATTTGCATGACTATCATGCTAATCACGCTTAATCAGGTTGAGAAACAGTGTTAAAAGACGGGGGCTCAGCAACAAGCTTCTTGCAAGAGCTGAGAAATCGAGCGATTCCTTCATTCAATCTTGCGAAAGTGGTTGTTTTTGCTGTGGATTATTGAAAGGCTTCGGTATTGTTGGCATCAACGACTCACTCAGTTCCCTTTCTATTTCTTCAGTATTTCCAGTTTCTAGAATTCTTCTAAAACCTTGAATCGGACTAGTAAACGAAGACATTCTCAAAGAAATCTTGCTCGAACTGCGACTGAAACTGAACAGAACTCCTTGAAGGGCTGTACTTTGTTCAGTCTAGGTGGGCTTATTATTGAATAGTTGTTATTAAAGCAACCTTTGTTGGTAGGAAGTAGATGTTTTCTAGACTACGATTATGATCACGCAAAGTCAGTAAGGCACGATATAGTGGTCGTGTTTGTCATAGAGTGACATTGAGTTAAAGCAACTATTCTAGGAGTTTCAACATTTTCCAAACCCCGTAGGAAACCTGAAAAAAAACAGCTTTCTAAAATAGTTTTGCTTCATTTCATCCCTGTCTTAGATCGCGAGAGAGGGATTTTAACTTCAAATACAAAAAACGCGTGAGTTGCGTTATGATATGCACATTAAAAGCAACCATTGTTAGAGAAGGAAGTAGTCATTTTCTTTCCAGATGAATAGGTACTTTGGCTTTGCACAAAAGCGAATCTCTTTGATTATCAAGTCAAATTAAATTCGAGGAAAAAGGCACAGCTTAAATTTGGAGTTTAGTAAATTGTTTCTCGATTTTTCTGACGACCATTTTCGAACAGGAAATGAAAATGTGTTAGCACAACAAGTACGATAGCGAGAGAGAAGATTGCAAGTTTAGAATTAGATTTTCTAAAACAATATCGTGGCATTTACATATTGTTGCCAGGTATTCAAATCAGCAAGCGAAAATTGACGAAAATTCCTTTCCAGTATGCTCAATTGCATTTCGGTTCAACTAAATTGTCACATTATGAAGGAATCGCTCGATTTCTCAGTTCTTGCAAGACGCTTGTTGCTGAGCCCCCGTCTTTTAACACTGTTTCTCAACCTGATTAAGCGTGATTAGCATGATAGCCATGAAAATGCCCCACACTACTCAAAGATATCCCTCCGCACTACTCATGATATCCCTCCACACTACTGAACATCCCCCGCGCTACTCAGAGATAATCCCCCACACTACTGAACATCCCCCACACTACTCAGAGATGCCTCCCCGGAAGCATCATGATATCCCTCCACGGTACTCATGGTATCCCCCCGCACTACTGAACATCCCCCACACTACTGATGATGCCTCCCCGGCAGCATCATGATATCCCTCCGCGCTACTCATGGTATCCCTCCACCCTACTGAACATCCCCCACGCTACTCAGAGATAATCCCCCACACTACTGAACATCCCCCACACTACTCAGAGATGCCTCCCCGGAAGCATCATGATATCCCTCCACGGTACTCATGGTATCCCCCGCACTACTGAACATCCCCACACTACTGATGATGCCTCCCGAAAGCATCATGATATCCCTCCGCACTACTGATGATATCCCCACACTACTGAGCATCCCCCGCGCTACTCAGAGATATCCCTCCACACTACTGAACATCCCCCACACTACTCAGAGATGCCTCCCCGTGCAACTCATGATATCCCTCCGCGCTACTGAATATCCCCCACACTACTGCACATCCCCCACACTACTGCACACACGTTGTATGGGGTGAGAATGCCAATCTATTCATATTACTAATTTGATGTCGCCATTGTTTGTTAAAAATTTTGGATAACTCTTTTTTGCAAAAGTTTTTTATCAATTTATTATTTTTTTGTGTAATTCTTTTATATTTATCATTATCATTTTGTACCTTATTTAAGAGTTTGTTTGAGTCAAAGTTAGTCTCTTCTATTGTTTTATTGATATCGTTATACCATGAAGTGCATAATAATCTATTCTCTACTAAGGTGTCTGTTAGCAAATGGTTTTTATTTTGGTTTATATAATCAAAGAACTTTAAAGAATTTATTTTCATATCAATCTTAAGTGGTTGTAATCCTAATTCTCCCAACACTGCCAAATTTATTGCTTTGCGATTGACTCCCAGTATATGTTTAGCAAACATTAACTGTACTTTTTCAATTATATTATTATCTTTTGATATGCATCCCCATAATTCCGATCCATATAATAAGATTGGTTTAACAGTTGAGGCAAATACCTGAATAATTGTTTCAATTGGAATGTAATTTATGGTTTATAGTTTATATATATTATATAGGGCACGTTTGGCTCTATTTGCTAGATCGTTAACCACTCCGTTAAAATTGCCATTGTTTTCTAGTTGGAAACCGAGATACTTATAAGATCTTACAAGATTTATTTGGCTTTTATTCATTTTGAAACTTTTGTTTTTAACCATTTTTCCAGCTTTATTAAATATCACGACTTTAGTTTTGTCTGTGTTTATGAGCAATTTCCAATTTCTACAATATTCTTCCAATTCTTTAATACTGTTATTTAAGCCTTCTTCTGATTTAGATATCAGTACAATGTCATCAGCCCATAGTAAACATGGTACTTTTCTATCCAATATAGTTGGAGTATCGATATTTGTTTTTGTTGCTAGTCTAGTACAAAAATCATTCATGTCCACATTGAACAGAAGCGAGCTAAGAGGATCTCCCTGTCTGACTCGGCTATCTTTAAAACATGGAATGTGGAATGTTGGAATGTTGGAATGTTGGATTGTTGGAATGTTGGATTGTTGGAATGTTGGATTGTTGGAATGTTGGAATGTTGGAATGTTGGATTGTTGGAATGTTGGATTGTTGGAATGTTGGATTGTTGGAATGTTGGATTGTTGGAATGTTGGAATGTTGGATTGTTGGAATGTTGGATTGTTGGAATGTTGGAATGTTGGATTGTTGGAATGTTGGAATGTTGGATTGTTGGAATGTTGGATTGTTGGAATGTTGCGAAAATGGAATACGTATTTATAGTACTCTGAGCGGTAGTTCTTGTTCAAATATATCGCAATAAAATAAAACCAAAATAATTTCGACTGAAATATTTTCAAAAGCTTATTCTTCTTTTCGACAAATCTGCCTCGTCAGGAGGGAATGAAAATGACCTGCACCTGCGATCTGAACTTTCAACTATTATGGAAAAGTTGTTACTTATTGTGTTGGACAAGGCCGAGAGTTAATTTCTTTTTCATCCGAGGTTAAAAGCACTATGCAACCACGTTCAAAAATAATAATTAGTAACTATGTTTCGAAATACTCAAGAAGTATCCCTAATGGCTAAAATGAGGAGCGTTGGGGAACGTCGGGCAATGACGGGGAGCAGCATGGGAACTGCAGCGAATGATGGGGAGAACGGCATTAGAACGCGGGAGGGTGGTAGAAAGCGTTGGGAATTCTGGAGAATGACATGAAAACGTGTTGGAACATTGGAGAAAATGCAGGAAGGACAGGCACGTTGGAGAACCAGCAGAAATGGTACAGAACAGGTAATAACAAACGGAAAGAAAAAGTGATGTCCCCACCCTTAACAAGATAAAATAGCAAAGCCTTTAATGCGGTTAGAAGGGCAGGGCAAGAGCAGAGCCCTGAAGATCAGGGGAAAACAATTAGAAAGTGAATAAATTAGCAATTTTACGAGGGCAGTCGGTAAGCAACCTCTTGCCCCCTTTCCGGCACATACGTGCATCCTGTTCTCAAACTTATAAAGAAGATTTCTGAACCTCTCTCAGCATCCACAAAATCTGCCCTCAACTATAAAATTAGATTTACCTATTATCAGAACAAACAATCCTGTAATAAGATCATGGCAACACTACATCTGATAATTACAAGCAATTTTAAAGTAAAATGATGAAGATTCAAATTATTTATTCATTTCGATGATGTATTCAAACTGGGCAATAGCTATGATTGGGGGTTTCTAACATTATTGAAATCATGTTTAAGTTTAGCAGTGATTTCGAAGCGACAAATATTCGAGAATTTCGTAAGCTAAATTCCTTGTTTGTTCGCCTTGAGAAATAAAATGTTAATGGCATAAGAAAATCGAGCTTGCGTCACATTCTTCACATTATTACAATGCAATCTGATCTCGGCCATGTGAGTGTTTCCATGCTGCGTGTGTCCTCGCCAGAAACGTTTCGACCATGTCCTCGATAAGTTCGTTCAAGGTGCCGAAAAAGAGAAAGAAATTTAGCGATGAAATTGCTGCGGAAATTCCAGTACTAAATTGGGCGAATATCGTTGACCAACGTACAATAGGACATGGCACTTTTTGATCGGTTGCTCGGAAGCTCGGTTGATCGGATCGGATGTTATTGTTTGTTGAATACCAGGGTTGAATCTTGAGTATTTCGAAACATAGTTACTAATTATTATTTTTGAACGTGGTTGCATAGTGCTTTTAACCTCGGATGAAAAAGATATTAACTCTCGGCCTTGTCCAACACAACAAGTAACAACTTTTCCATAATAGTTGAAAGTCCAGATCGCAGGTGCAGGTCATTTTCATTCCCTCGTGATGAGACAGATTTGTCGAAAAGAAGAATAAGCTTTTGAAAATATTTCAGTCGAAATTTTGGTTTCATTTTATTGCGATATATTTGAACAAGAACTACCGCTCAGAGTACTAGAAATACGTATTCCACTTTCGCAACATTCCAACAATCCAACATTCCAACATTCCAACATTCCAACATTCCAACAATCCAACATTCCAACAATCCAACATTCCAACATTCCAACATTCCAACATTCCAACAATCCAACATTCCAACATTCCAACATTCCAACATTCCAACATTCCAACAATCCAACATTCCAACATTCCAACAATCCAACATTCCAACAATCCAACATTCCAACATTCCAACATTCCAACATTCCAACAATCCAACATTCCAACATTCCAACATTCCAACATTCCAACATTCCAACAATCCAACATTCCAACAATCCAACATTCCAACATTCCAACATTCCAACAATCCAACATTCCAACAATCCAACAATCCAACAATCCAACATTCCAACATTCCAACATTCCAACATTCCAACAATCCAACAATCCAACATTCCAACAATCCAACATTCCAACAATCCAACATTCCACATTCCATGTTTTAAAGATAGCCTTCTGGTTCTGAATAGTTTTAAACATTTTCCCTTGAATTCCATAATTTCTTAACTTATATAATAAACCTTGGCGCCATAATCTATCAAAAGCTTTGGATATGTCGACAAAACAGCAATACAGTTTTTCCTTTTTATTAAATTGTTTATCAATAAGTGTCTTCAGAACAAAAACATTGTTTGAAGTTCTCATATCTTTTCGAAAGCCCATTAAATTTTCAGCAAATATGTTGTAAGTTTCGAAAATAGAAACAAGTCTCTCGTTTAGAATTTGGTTGAAAAGCTTACCCATACAAGATGTTAATGTTATGCCTCTATAATTAGTTGGTTGTAGTTGATCTCCTTTTTTGAAGATTGGTTTCACTAATCCTTCTTTCCATATATCCGGATAATTTCCAAAAATTGTGTTCAATAAATTCTTAATAATGTAGCTGCCTAATTTTAAATTTGTAAATACTTTTAAGATTTCATTTGATATGCTATCGATGCCTACTGCTTTTCTGTTTTTCATATTGTTTACGGTTTTCAGGATTTCTTCAGTAGATATTTCGCTGTTTATTTTATTATCTATTTCAGTTTTCTCATTTGCAGTCAGATTCACACACAGAGGTCTTGTGGCTTCATTAATCTGCTCACTTAGTTGTGCATTATATCCTAATTTTTTGAAAAAGCTTATCCATGATTCACTCGGTATTTGCTCACAAGGATCTTCTGTATTACTATTCTGTATTAAATGATTATGATTATAAATTAAAGGCGAGGGGCATTTCACTCTGCGAAAAAGCGTACGAGATTTCTATTAAAACAAAACGACTGTCAAGGGATTTCCAAGAAAACAATAGGACTTGCAGCAAAGGTGTACGAGACTTCCAAGGAGTGAATCGCCCCTCGAGTAAAGGTGTTCAGTCCAGTCGCCAGGATCTAAGAAGTAGATGGAGCAGCGAGACCCTGACCCTGATGTGGGCTCGAACCCTGACCTCACTGAGCGTCTAGCTGGATCTATAGACCACGACTCCACAGCACACGACTCTGCGATTTCACGACATGCAGTAAAACAATTTTAGGTGTACGTCATGCCCTGACGAAACCAACATGTCTGTGACAGTGTGGGAGTATGATACACAAAGACAGAAATCAAAACAAGCTAGGAAGATAACTCTAATGCCTTCAGTCAGACTTTTTCTTCACAACATAAAAAATTTCAGAAGTTGAGCTTTGTATGTTTTTGATGCTAATGGATGCATTCTAATGATGATAAACAAAGTGATTGAATATACATATAGAGGTACTGGGTGACGTAAAATTGTTCTCCTATTGCTATCGTGTCGGATTAAGTGCTGCATCCAGTGGTATTAATCTTTTGTGAAGGTCAGCTTCCAGCATCCATCAGAATGAAAAGCGGCTTATGGACTTAAAATGAAAATCAGTAAACAAGGATGCTCATGCTTTTGGTATTTTCTGCGCTGTTTGTTTGTTACATTCAGATAAACAAGATAGCACGCCGCTATTGCAGATTCTTCTAGTGTTCCTTTCTTTCTTTGTGGGCCTTCCTGTTGATAGCCATAGCGTTGTGTACGATCTCTACGATAAGTCTGTGCGATTGAATGGTTTCAGTTTTCAGCTCACAGCAGCTGAAGACACTGTTCTTTTCTATTACTATAAGAACGAAAAGGAAATTATGACGCTGAAAAGGAGTTGGAAACGTAGGGTGTTCTTTTTACCTAAATTTCCATGTGCAAAATCCCCGAAAATTCTTTTCAAAGAAACTTGAGTCAGATATATATGACCTTGAATCTCTTCTTTTCTTTATCACCGACTCCAGAATCAACAAACCAGATCGAGGTCACATCAAGACGAGGCTGATTTTTATTAGCAATAACAACCCGTCCATCCGTCAAGGCTTAAAACTTTCCTCTGGCAACGTCTCCCAGGCGTCATTGGCGCCCGGTGGCAGACACAGAAGTTGCGTTCCCTATATTCCATTTAGTCACATTCTAAGTTGACATTTTATTTTTCATCTTTCAATTTATAACAAATTTTACAATTTTGGGCTCCCAGAGACTTTGCACTCCGGGGTACTTATCCCTCCCTACCCATCCTTCGCTACGTTACTGACGTTCTCTGCACCAATCAGTTCTTTCCTGCTATGACTCTTTCTTGATCATCACCATAAATGTAACCCTTCTCTCTAGGGGTCTAAGCTTAGACTTATTACATTCGTGGTAGTCTACGCTCTTCCACACTCCTCCACCCCGCTCCACTCTGAGGAAACAGCAATATGTTGTTGTAGTTGTTAGAAGCTGTTTCCGAAAGAGTGGGAGGAATGTAATCAGTCTAGTTAAGCTCATAGAGTCATACGCTGCTGTGAAGCTCCTGGAAAACACTGAATCAGCTTAAACCCTTAAACTCTATCCTCTATCTTTATCTTTCTGACTTAACTACTGTCTGTCAAATGACGAAGTCATTTTTATTTCTCTTGTGACCTTCTAGAGGATTAACTTCCTGGAATCCTAAACCGTTTTGAGAGACGCCAGTTTTATTTCGAGAAATCAGCATGATATGAGTCGTTAGTAGATTCTGTTGAGGCTAGCCCATGCCCTCTTGTAAAAGAGCGATAGCATGTTACTGTTGAGTACCTCACTGACAACAGAGGTACAACTCAAACTAAGATTAAAGATTGATTTATAGTGTAATTATTTATTGAGTTATCATACACAGAAAAATGCAAACGAGGCTACATATTATGTGCATATGAGGCTATTTATTATGTGCATAACCAGAGTGCTACTCATAGGTCCTACTACAGTCTACTCTCTGACAACTGTCTCGCATAGACCCCCTCCTTCGTCTTCAAGTGGTTGTGAAGCAGTATAGTCATTCCAGTTCAATCATCGCTCATTGCTGTTCTTTACCATTGCACTGGTTGTTTGCTTGTAGTGAATTAGACATTCTTTAGTTTAGGCCCTTCCTTATCATTCTAGGCCATTTCTATTGCCATTCATTCATTCTGTTGTTTTGCATCACTCAGCAACGCATCTCATTATCTCGGCATCACCCACGTCATTAGTTACACCTACACATGACAACATTACATCATCTCATCAGGTCATTCCCGCGTTAGTTCAATCATTGCCTTATTTGTCATACTTCTCGATTCTCGTTGCATTTCCTTTACATCGTACCATAGCTATTTTCCTTATTTGTACCGTTCAGTTTCTCAGCCCACTTCCGTGTATCAGCTTTAAATACCTGTGTTTCTTTGTAAATATTTAGTTCGGTAGATAGTTCAGTAGATCGCTAATACGAAACGCTCGTCTCTTTCTCTGGTCTTTCTCTGGCTCCGTGTTTCCCACACGTTAATCAGGCAGCAATCGACGAAAGGCAGTTCCTCTGGAGTTCACAAGCAGTTATATTAGTAAAGCAGTAACACACACATCTGTTTTACTAAATGCTTAGTATCTAGGTCCTCGGTCCTCTGCGTTAGTTATTGTTCAAAGTCTTATTCCGCAGTTCAAAGTGCCGGTCCACGGACCGTCCAGGCTCTCAGCCCAACGGCCCTCTTTCTTTGATGTGAAATTGTTCTCATTATTTAGCGTTGTCCCCTTGGCCTATCGTTGTTCATTTGCTAAGCGATGTTCCTTGGACCTGTTCCGTTATCCTTTTATTGTTCATTTTCTCAGTCCGGCCTACCCAGTCCTTTTCTTTGTCCTATTCCTCAGTAGTAAAATCGCTCGTGCTCCTGGGGTGATCCTCAGTCTCTCAAGTTCAGTAGTTAAGTCCCCCAGCGATAACTGCTGTTCAAGTGCTCATAGAAGTCAAGCCCAGGTTTGTTGTTCATGGAAGCCAAGTGCAGGCGAACGATAAGCGATATGTTCTTTTTCTTTTGGGAAATGAAATGTGGATTATGTTTACGCATAGGAAAACAAAATCAAAGACCCCATTGAGCCCCCGAAACTACAGGCAGAGATAACTTGATTAGACCAGGACGCCGCAGTTACCTTCAAGTCTACGAGCCAGTTTTCCGTTTTCAGCAATCGAGTCATGTTACTGTTTCGATGCGACTTTCGGGAAGATTTTTCAGTTTTTGATAATCTGGGACGTTTCGTACAGGATTTTTCAAGCATTTTCAAATTTCCTGAGATTTGTAAAATGTAAAGATTTTATTATTTTTCTTAAGGTTTTGGGATTTTAGCATTTTTCGAGAGATTTGAGAAATTATTTTTGGTAGTGTCTGGTAAAAACAACATCACTATTAACGCTTTAGCTGCCACAAGCGAGTTATCCCAGCTTCTGCTTTTAGCGGTCATCTTTAATTTCTAGTTTCATATTGGAGATAGACCAGACCTATTTGTTCTTAAGTCGTCGAATTTTTCCATTAAGTAGTTACTCAGTCTTCACACTGTCTTCACGGATAAGCTAGTTAAGAGCATTGAGCAGAAATCTTATGGCTCTGCGGGGGAGAATTTAGGATTTTCGCTTTTGAATAGCATTTGTATTGGCAGATGAAGATCGATAAACTAACAAGATTTAAATTCGCCGCCATTTGTTGTCCTCTCTGCAAGAAACAAATCCAGTCCTCAAAATAACTAGTGGAATCTATTATTTTTATTTTTGAATTGGAAAGCGGAGCTGTTAATCGGTTTTGCTTTGAATTTGAATGCAAAAGATTCGAGGATTCGGGTGATTATCTAGACTCACATTCACGGAGTTTGTGACTTGTACAAAATATAAACGGCCATACCAGCAGCTGATGTGCAAAGAAATAAGAATATGTGAGCTAACGGCTTACTATAGGCTCCTGCTGCTTGAATATTTTGATCAGGCTAATCAAAGCTGACAAATAGACAGAAGTAGAGACTTTCTCACACGTGAATTAAGATGGTGAACTACATAAGATGTTTGTGTTTGTTTTGATGGAGTTTCTTTTAGTTGATGCTCATGTTTGTTTAAAGTATCATGGAGGTAAGAAATCTGTTGTTCTTGGTTCTATATATCTTCTTTTTGTCTTGGTTTTCATCATGTACTTTACCATTTGTCGGTAACACTTTTTTTACAAGAATACTGTAATTTCATAAGAAAAGCTACGAGCCTTGATTTTTGCCCCAGATTTAAAGAACAAACTAGGTAGAAACTGAGGCTGGCCTTTCAATAAACCCTAAGAATGTCAGCTTAATATGAAAGTAAGACCACCAGACTGAATGTTAAAGCAAGTGAACAACGAAGTAAACAAACATGTTGCAATTTTACACAAACCTAGTACCACTCCCAACATTGAATGATAAATATTATTGTCTAAGTAATCGATGAATTAAGAACAGGTTGAGAACATTTCAAGCTGGAAAAGGCGAACAATTTAAGAACAGCCAGCCTCGATGAAAACTTGCTTCTTCTTATAAGAAAAGAGTGTACAGTATTTAAAAATGCACCATTATGACGTTTATTAAATTGCCACGAAGTTGTTTTGGGGTGGGAGGGTTGAGAATATTCGAAATTATTTTGAGCGAAATGCGAGACATTGGTACGAGCAGAACAGGACTCGAACCTACGACATCTGGCTTTGAACGCTAATTCTCCACCAATATAGCTACCTGGCAAGAGGCCCTCCACGTGTCCTAGTATATTACCAATCGCTCTGTTGACCGTCTGTATCTGCACATGCAGGGGAACCACCGCAGGAATCCATCGCACTGCACTTCCCTAAATGGCGGGCAGGAGGAGGCAGGAGGCTAAATGTCGTCACTCAAATTTTCTCTTGAAATCACTACACTTTATGTAATGTCCTGTGTATTTATCTATAGCCGTGTGAGTGAGCCTTCAGTGGCGCTAGGTTTATGTAAGCTAGTTTCATTAATGCTACAACTACTTTTACTTCAACGTAAAGTTTTGTCTGTCATATCAGCCAGATACGGGCTTTATTAGTAATTTTGATCTGCTTAATCTTAGCACCGCTTGAGACAAAAGTAAAATTGAAATTGTAGCGCTAGTCGCTAAGATCTCAGCAGTAGGTAGACTAACGGGACCTCGACCCTGGCTGTGAATATGTATGCTGTGCCTGGGGCTCGAACCCTTAACTCACTTGGCTCCAAACACCACGAGCTTCAGCTGGATCACAACGCCACAGCACCTTTGAACCGCCGCTGAACTTAGGCATACTTTGTATACTTTGCGCGCCTGCTTAGGTTTGTTCACGAATAAAGTGAGTGAAATAATACAGTAATGGCATAATATTTTATTGAAAGCTCAAGTGTATGGGAATAATTCGCCATCCATTATTTGCCCTTAGAGAAAACAGTCACTTTCATAAGTACAGAGCCCAGCGCACCGCAGAATGACTGGAATCACAGAGTCGTTGAAATCTGGAAATATATCTCGTTTAAGTAGATACCACAAAGCTTCTTATCGGGTAGATGAGACTTCTTGTTTCTGGTTAATGTGACAAGACTGATGGAAAATTAGGGTAAATCTTTACAGTAACAGGGTTACCTTTGTAGCTTAAATTTCTCGTTGTGACAGTGTGACAAATTTATAAAAGATGAAGGTTGGGTGGACTACTGTTAGATTAGTTTTTGGTTAAGAATTCCAGGAATTATTTCGAATAATTTGATTTGATGTCCATCGTCGACGTGCAGGTTTTCATATCAGATGATATCCCTCCATGTTACAAATGATATCCCTCCACTATACTGATGATAACCCTCCACGATACTCCGCATCCTCCACTTATATGATGGTATCCCTCCACGTTACAAATGATAACCCTTCACTATATTGATGATAACCCTCCACGATACTCCGCATCCTCCACTTACATTATGATAACCCTCCACGTTGTATTGACACCCTCCAATATTCTGCACATCCTCCACGTTACTGCACATCACGTTGTACGGTGTGGTTATGTCGAATAGGACAGTACTACAGCTTTTAGTCATGTCATTTTGTGTCACAGCTTTATAAGAGAGTCGTAAGTTGTTAAAGTAGTTAGTTTATCAGGTGTACCGGGGACGCACTGCCGCTCAAAGTATTTATTTTTGCCATCTGGACAGAAGAAAAATCCTTTTCTCGATTTTGGTTTGAGGAACGGTGTCAAATCGTAGTCAATAGAATAAAGTGTTTATACTTTTTAAATAAGCAATTGGACTTTTATGTACAGCCAAGCCCTTGAAGTTGCTTAAAATATTTAGTATTTCAACCCTCACAGAATGACTGGTAGCCCTCATACAGTATTCTAATAAACGTTCAAGAAACGGTACTGCTTTCGGTATTTGTGTGTATTTGGCCCTGGCCAAAATGTCAAATATTGTTTGTCAAACATTTGAACGTTTGGCCACGTCATGAAACATTGCTTGATAAGCAGGAATAGAAATACTGTGTTTCGCGATGTTCTTGAAAGACTTCAAAAGCTTTTTTGCTGGATGCAAGCAAAAACAAGTTGGACCAGATTTGTTTCAGATGTGGCCAAATGGTAAAACATTTTGCTTGACTAGGAAATTTCAAATGTTTGGCAAACAATGTTCAAACGTTTGGCCAGGACCGAAGGAACGGCTTGCCTCGTCTTTTTCGCGTACGTAGCCTGTAGAGCCTACCAGGAACACGGAACAGTGGAGGCACCAATCGAATCCGGTACAATTTGCATATAAATGTTGCGATGCAGGTCTCTCAATGCCGTATTGAGAAACCTAATTAATGTGATGAATGAAACACCAATTACCCGTACATCAGATTACAGTACCTGGCGATACACACGTCAGATGCGACTGGTATTTTCGTGTAATGACAACTTGACGTACTTCAGTACACACTTTTTTTTAATAAGCAATTGGACTTTCGTCCAGCCCTCAAAGTTGCTTAAAATTTTAGACATTTCAGCCCTAAAAGTTTAAGTTGCTTAAAAATCGCTTTACATTTTTGTACCTAACAACCACCCCTGACTTCGCGGATCAAAATCGTCAACCGTTAGGCCTACAACACGACTTTTGGGAGACAGTGAATGGAAAAACGTTAGCTAACAAACTTGAACATGCAAAACGTAAGAAAAACAATTTCCTAACAACAAGAAAGCGTATAAGCTTGGTTGTTTGACTTCTTAGTTGCTTACAGTAATTCAATTGAGCCCTCAACTTGCTTAATGTTAAGGTCACTTCAGCGTTAGTTGCTTATTGAGCGGTTGCTTATTAAAAAAAAAGTGTATTCTAGAAGCTACAAGTTACTAAAAATAGCTCACAGCTTTGAGGAGTGTCCTCTATATAAAGGCTTTCGCTTTTTTCCTATTTATTCCTAAATAAACATTTTTTCTAATTTATTACGTAGGAGATTTTCTTTTTAATCACTCTGTTTACATCCCATCAATTCGTCTCGTCGATACGTAAATAAAAACTGATCGCCAATAAATCAATCCAAACCAATCCTATCTTTGAACATGTGGGATTAATGTACTGAACATTTTTAACTCATTATGACGTAGGCCGACTCGCAGCTTGATATCTCGTCATCGTATTGACAACTGACATCAGTAGTGGCTTGTACCCATTAGTATTTGTGGCCAAAAGTTGATGGCATAATTGTTGTGGGATAAATACACATAAATAAGACGATTCTTTATTTTTACAGCTCATAACGCGGAATGATATGCTGTTGGTGGATGAAGCCTTAGTTCATAAGCAAACCGGTTTTTAATGAGTGAAGAAAAAGCCTTCGAAAGGTAACAGTTATTTACGTGGTAAATACACATTATGTATACTGCTATAGCTGTAGCTTTTATTTTTGGGATATTCGTGATCTAATGGTCTCCCTTCAGCCCCGCCAAACGATACTGAAGAACGATTTCCTCCGTTTTCTACAAAACCAATTTTAGACATTAGAGATTCTATCAAATTCTGCAAGAATTTAAATTCAGTTCAGGTAAAGTTCCATCGAATTCAGCATGCCAAAATTCGAATTCATTCAACTTTGTTTACCTTCCACTCTTCACCACCCCACCCAAGGCAGCTATATTTTGTTGTTTTTGTTTTTATAACCTTATTACTAACTGCATCGAAGAAAGAGGTTTTATAATACCCGCAGCTGCAGTTGCCTTCATTGCGACGACATTGTTCATTTCAAGATCAAGATTCAGAGTAAATTTCAGACTTATTTTAGATTGTCAACCCTAAATTACATGTGTATATCGAAGAGTGTATCATGATATCGGAACTTGTTGCTGTTATCGCTCTTGAACTGTTGACTGCTGTTACATTCAAATATAGTACATGGTACAAGCAAATATTACAGTGGTTTTGTATGATGACTGTATTGGTTTTGCTGCGACCCATTGAATTTTTCCTCAATGATCAGCGAATCAGGCAGACACAGATACCGGACTATATAAAAATAAAACAACACAATTTAAAAGATCACTATTTAAAGAACACTTTTCATCAGACAGCTTTCACAGCTCAGAGCTCATTCACCACAGTCGCAGAAAAGCCTCATTTCTGCCTTTTCATTTTTTCAACTTTTGGCATAAAAGGAACGTTATTTTGAGGCATACGCTACAAGTTTGTACATTTAGCAAGGGGCGGCATGTGACTTTCAGAATTTATGAAATGGTGACCAAAACTACAGAAAATATCTTCTTTTTTATTTCAGTTTCCTTTGTTGATCTCCTCTCAACAACTTATTAGCCGCACGAAACTTTATTGATCTATCTCAGCTGATCTCAGTTGCTGCACAGTCTTTTTCAATAATACCAGCAGTAATCAATCAAAAACCTTGAAGTCTGCTGTCTTTTATCTTGCAGAGAATTCCAGAAATATTCAAGAAAATTTAGAGTCGATCATTCTGTTTACAATTGCATCGTGAAGTCCTAAGTGAGGTAAGTTTTTTTATAAAATCTATACCAAAATTTCCCTAAATCGACAAAGTGCTCAACGTCTAGCAAACTTATCTTTCTGGCTCCTTAATCTCCTCTCAGACACTCTCAAGACACTCACAGACCCTACTGGTGTGCTTTCATCACGACGCCTACGAGTTTCGAAATATAGTTTAGAAATTTACCCATGCAGAAACTCCTAAGAAAAAGTAAATAAAACATTGACTGTATTTCTCCTTGTTCAACCAGTAAATACATTTACCAGGCAGACGTTCTAACTCCCTTTGAGGTAAACGACAGTCACTTCCGGCCTTTGTTTTTGAGTAGGCCATTCGTCTTTACCTTCTGACATGCCATTACCTCTTGCTTTGGTGCTTGTTGTACCTCTAGCATGTGTGATTTAGTGTGCCTAACTGTCGATCCTTTAAACTAACTAACTACATAAACGACTAACTAACTAACTAACTAACTAACTAACTAACTTACTAACTAACTAACTAACTAACTAACTAATAACTAACTAACTAACTAACTAACATGCTAACTAAATAGGTAACTACTTAACTAGCTACCTAACTAACTAACTAACTAACTAACTAACTAACTAACTAACTAAATAACTAACTAACTAACTAACTAGCTAACTAGCTAACTAACTAGCTAGCTAACTAGAACATTAAATTGAAAGTTGTTAATATTCTGACATGGGGCTTATGTTAAGCAAAAACTAGCCACCATGTGCTGGATTTCCTAAAGAAAAACCTTCTGCAGATAACAGAATCATGGGACAAACAATAATGATCGTGATTACGATGATTCTGATAATTGCTAAGAATGTCCACACAAATGCCCCAGCCTGGATGATTACTGTGTGGCCAGGTGGACACCCTGTCCCCAACCAGTGTAATAGAACAAGCAAAAAAATAGACAGTTCACGTAAATGTACTGCATATGCTTGCACGCTATGATCTTTCCATACTTTCTGTCTATTTACGTCATAAGCGGTATGTCTATATTTAGAACTAATTGTGAGAACATAGATGCATGTATAATTTCTACATAAACGTTACATTTACATGAAGTTAACTATTGTTTAACCTGTCCTAGACTTCCCTAAGTTTCAATTTTTCTTTAAACCGAACACATATGCAGAGCAGAAACTAAACTCAAACCTTTTCCTACTATACCAGCTTTTTTCATAAAGATTGCCAGATCGAAGCTTGAATGCTAATTGCAGGAAAGAAGAAGATGGTTCTACTTCAGTCTGCAATGAGTTGGACTGTCCCTAGTACCATGAATGCAATCTACACCAAACAACCCAGACAATCCATCATATTTGATGTGTTCATTAGGTTGTTGATTAAGTACATCAGAAGTTGCTCTACTTCTTTGAATGCTAATTGAGTACTATGTAAAGCATTTGGCATTTACTTTAATTGTAGTTTTCTGTGTCTATTCTCACATATACATTCAAAGTTTAATAATATTTTCATTTTTTGCAGGCTGTTACATTACTCTGATTTTCTGAACAACTGTATATTGGTTTTTATCATCCAGCTAAATACATCAATTTGTTCGAAATGGGGAAGGAAGATGGTAGAAAGAGTAGCAAATTTCTTCGTGAACTTGACGAGTATTACATGGCCAGAAAAAGACACAATTCATCATTTTCCAGTGTTCCTTGTCCGCAGAATTTCATCCCAGGAGCGACAAAGGCAAAGATGCCTAATGTTAAGCTAGCAAGGACAGTGTCCAGGAAGGTAAGCTCAGTGTGCTATCAAGGTGTTCTCGTACGGATGAAGGAGAATTTAACGGTAGTTGAGAAAGGTCTTGTGCCCGCAGGATTGTTATGTTTGAGTTTTCCAACGCCCAGCCAGCATACCAGTTGTCTGGAGCACGAACTGGAGCGTATACGGAAGAGACAATCTCGGCGAACGATTCAGAGCCTAAGCGGCATCGCTGAGGCGTCTCCGAGTGACGAAATCAACGAAGAAGAAGACGCGAGTCTCCTAGAGGCTGCTCGAATGAAGCAAAGAGGTTGTTCACTTCCTGTTACACGCGGAGATGTGAAGCTCCTTCCAGTTGAAGATCCTGCGTTATCAGGGCTCTGTCGTGATCATAAGCTTCGAAGAAGCTCCTTTCCTCTTAACAAGGAAGAATATGAAGAGTACGGACCAAACGTCCATAATGACGAGAATTACGCCGAACTTGATTCGGCGACAAGACTCGGAAATATCTTCCGAAATCTTGCTGGTAAGAGAAGCAATAGTAAGGACATAAATGAATCTCTTATGAAAATGAAAGAAACAGAATCTGGTAACGAATCTCAGTCTAAAGATTCATCAACGTGTAGTACTTCTTTGAATGTCATGGTCTCAAGGAAAAAGCCAATCACCAGACAAGATTCAGTTAAATCCATTCTTGTTGTACCCGAAATAAAATGGCAGCGAGAAGCTGCAAGTATGCTTGAAAAGGAGAAGTTGGCAAACGAGAGAAAATCTTCTAGTGAAACTACAGATGACGAAAAAGAAGTGAATGGAGTTGTGTTAGTTGATGGTAGAAAGGAAAATCAAGGCAATAAATCAAAAGGAAAGCATATGGAGGTCGGTAAAGTTGAGTCGAAATCATTACGTAAGTCGTTAAGAGAGAGATTCACGTCAAGGAGAAAGAACAGGAAAACATCTGACGAAATCAATGAAGAGCAGAAAAAGACATTCGCTCACATACAAAATGCAATGAGATCCAAATTGCCAAAGACCTTACAAACAACCGTCAGAATGGGCCTGAGTTTTGATCCGATGACTGTTAAAGAACGAAACAACAAGGCCCGCAATTGTGATACATTAACATCCATGTTAGAAGGCAGACAAAGATCTAAATCAACACTTGATTCCATTAATCAGATGCTTAAACCCAGGTCTACCAGAAGTAATACGGTTGGGAATATCTTTACGACGCCATCGCTGATCGTTTCACCGCCTGAAGTTAATGAAGTTGAAAAACAAGACGAAAAACCAAGTGTTTTCGATACCCTGCGCAGACTGAGAAGGCGAAAATCCACTAACAGTACTGATAACGTAAAGGATTCTCTGGTTGTGCCTCTTGTGTTTCCTGATACGACAGGCGACTTAAGTATTCCACCGATGCATGTGCGGAAATTAGAAAAGCTGCTTGGACCAGAGTTCGGGAAATGCTACAACAACTCCGAGAAACACCGCAGTAATTCCTTACCGTTGATTAGAAAGAACTGTATAAAGCTAGACCCCAGTATAAATCTTGACTATGGTAGATCACTGTCTCAGTTAAATATAAAACAGAGGAATGGTATCAGACAATTGTTTGGAAGTGATGCGCTATATGATAGTGATATGTCTTATGAAAGCCAGACTGAGGCTGAGCTAAGTGATTACGAGGCATTAGAAGATGAAGGCACAGGGTTATCAGAGGAAATTTCAC
The DNA here is from genome assembly GCA_014526335.1 of Chrysaora quinquecirrha. Classification (NCBI taxonomy): domain Eukaryota; kingdom Metazoa; phylum Cnidaria; class Scyphozoa; order Semaeostomeae; family Pelagiidae; genus Chrysaora; species Chrysaora quinquecirrha. Next base: position 140,492 of record JACTAT010000119.1, read on the forward strand.
CAAAGAAGAGTATGGTCGAAGCTAGAGAACAGGATAAGGAAAAGAACTTCATATCTGAAGCTGTTGTTTTTCTTGGGCGCAAGGATGAACTGAGCATTAAGACTGATATTATAGACAGGAAAAGCACTGTAGAGAACACAGATGCGATTGTAAGTAAAGAAAATGGTTCGAGCAGTAAAATAGAGGAAAATATTGAGCCCAAGCAAGTAACTGTTGAAAGTAATAATCAGTCTTCTGGCAAATCTGACATTTTCTTGCATAACAGAAGTGATATAACGGCTTTATCAAAACATCACAACACCAAAATTAACGGTATCATCCATAGTAGATTGCAGTTGAAGAATACCCCTGACAGTGTCGAGAGCAGAAACATTGCGAACAAAATGCCTTATCGTATTAACACAGAGTTTGTATCGTTAAAGAAATCGAGGACTCTGAAAACAACCCAGGAATTGATCGCCGAGTCTAAAATCAATCGCGAGAAGCAAGGTTTATTGAAAGATAAAAACGTTCTTGAGAAGAGTAATGGATTAATTGGCAAGGCGGTGGAAGCACATACAACAGAGAATGCCGTTGATGCGCATAGTGATGCAATTGCAGAACTTGATGCTTTGTTACTGGAGATGGAAACATACAGCAAGGACTAGGTGAGAAACGAATCTCGTTGTGCATATTTGAATATTTGAATATTTCAAGACCAATTTAGGATTAATTGAATTGAAGAGTCCAAGTGAGAAAAGGAACTCTATCTGTCTTTGACTCTTCAATCAATCCTATTTGTTTTCCCATTGTATCCCGCAAGCTGATTGGTGTTCAAAACAAAATGCCAAATCAGCGGTACTTTCTGACTGGTGCTTTTCGATCCGCATCTTGCCTAACCCTTAACTCTTGCGTTTCGTGGCTTAAGGCCTGATGTCCCCTCTATGTCTCCCAGTTTAGCCAACTCGGAAACTTTGCAGCGCGCGGCGAAATTTGTAGCGTATGACATGGGGGACATGTTGCTCGTTTGTTCCTCGCATGTTCAGCTACCCTGGGAGACACGCCGAATACAATGCCAAGCGCGAAATTTCTCCTAGTTTAGCCACAGCTTTATTGTATCTCAATTATCAATGAGGATATCATGACAAAACCGAGCGTTTCTTAGGGGACGTGTTTCCAGGTTACTTGCTTAGGCTGCTAATTCCCAATAGCCATAATTTCCCCCCGGCCCTTATTTTAGACATTTGATTGATTTCCCATGCCTTAGCTTTAGCCTTAGTCCTATTCGTTTTTTCAGGTTCTTAGAGCATTGTCTTCAAGATATGTTTCTGTTCTGCCACGCTATCTTCTCCAAGATGGAACAATTCCACTTCTGGATCAAAGTTAGTTAAATTTTTTATCAAAATCTAGCCGCCATATAGAATTATACGTTAGTTATTAGAAAATATATGAACAATTCAAGCAACGAACAATATTTTGTATAGAATAAGTGGTATTATAAATAGTAACAGTACATACATTCATAACTGAAAATAAATGTAAGTGTGAATGCTGGCAAAATTTGCTCGTGGCGAAGTTTGCTCACTTACACTCTTTTTCTTTTATAAGAACAATTTTATAAGAACATGCCCAGATTTTAAGAACAAATTAAGAACAAGCTGAAGCTGGCCTTTTAAAAAGCGCTGAGAATATCAGCTAAATATGTAAGCCAGACAGTCAAACTGAACGTAAAAAGCAAGCAAACAAAGAAATAGACAAGATTGCTGCATTTTCACACAAACGTAGTACCACCCTAGACTTTCATTAAAAAATACAGATATCTAACCAAGGAATTAAGAACAGATTAAGAACATTTCAGGCTCAAAGCGGCAAAATCTTAAGAACAGCCAGCCTCGATCAAAATTTCCTGGTTCTTATAAAAGAAAGAGTGTATACTCAGAAACATATGATTACTACAAGTCCTGGGAAATTTTCCTTAAAACTTTTTGGCCAGTAAGTCAGGTACATTTTTTAGTCTAAAATTTTACTGCAGTTAATCCGGAATACCTTTTAAACTTCGATATACACGAAAGACCTCTTTCGCGCTTTTAATACCTACGGCAAAAGGCCCTGAGGTGAGAGTACTTCAATGTTCAAAACACTAGACGTGCCGTCCAGGTTTTCCAAACCCAACCATATTTATCGTTAAAATTTGTTGCTCTTAAAATTTGTTGAACGATGGAAGTATCCTTCGGGCACTACTAGGCTATCCTTTTTTTGCTCTCCCCAAACCTTTCTACATAACCAAAGGTCCCAGTGTGGCATTGAAATCTGGACCCCGCAAGTCTGGTTCAACTTTTGTCCCGGACCGTTATGACGAATTTCACATTTGTCATATAGCTTAGCTACATTCACGCACAGTGCAATTGAGCTGCATCTCCAAAACTCAGGTTTTTATTTTAGTAGGCTTGACTTAACTTACTTTTATCTTATTTCTTTTACCTTACCTATAATAGAAAATTTCAACAAAATTACTCGATTTTTGTTGTTGTATTAATTTTCATTTTAATTTTTAAAATCTAGATGCAAAACATTTTTATCGTGCTTTTTTATCTCACTTATGACATTTTATGTATCTTTTGACATTTTACTTTCTTATAGATGTATAAAATTGTTATTATTGTATACGTTAAATGTATATCATTAAGTATTATCTAGTTAAGTCTAAGTTTATTTTGATATTATATAGATTTATATCAGAGTTAAAAAAACATTGCTTCCCTTATTGTGTTTGCATAAAAGTTAGAAAAAATACGTCGATTCTGGAACGTCCTGCCAGGGTCCCGTCGCAAAGGCGTATCAATATTCGCTATTTTAAAGGAACGGTGCTGGTTTTCGATATTCCACCTCCTTGACGAATATTTGGTCAAGTGCCCCTCGCTTGGACATAGAAGTAAGGGTGCATAAAATTCAAAGGATAAAGGGGTGGGAGGGTACGTGTGTCAAGTTGAGAAAGGTGGGAGGATATTGGTTGCAACGTGCGCATACACAGAAAATTGGCGCGTTCCTGCAACAAACATGTCGGACGGCGGGCCTAAAATCACCCGCAGTCAAGTCATGAATCATTAGGTACTGTAACTAAGATTCTAGGCAAACTTAGCAGAATATGATTCCGGTCTATAATGATGTAAACTTTCAGGAGAATGGCGGATGCAATAGGTGTTAGAGAAATTATACGAAAGATTGGTAAGAAATCATTTTTCGACTTTCCTTTTTCTGGCCGGCCTGGCCTAGTCTAATCCTATTCCATCCAAAGGCAAGAGGCCTCGCCATCCTAATAAATTGTTTTATTTTCCATCTTTCTGGTAGCTGAAATTTACACTGCCAAATGAGATTAATATTATATACAGGTCTCACCAGGAAGATTTTAGTAGGTGTGTGGTAATCGCTAAACAAGGAGATTAGTCTATTTTAAGATTACCTAACGCGGGAAATTTTCTGTCTGTCTGGTAATGAAGAAAGAAAAGCGAAGGCGGGGGAATTTTTGGTTATTTAATATCAAGGGGAGCGATGACAGCTCGCCTCAAGCATTCAAGGAGAGTGACAAGGCAGGCGCGGGCGATTGCCTGTCTTAAAAGACGAGGCCTGTATATAGTATATTTTTATAATATAATTTCAGGTACCATGATTTTAAACAGCTATAAATTTTCTTGCCCTTGCAGAGATCAATCATTTTTCAGTGTCATCTGGCCAAGCCATTTTCGGAGGTTGAAAATTTCCAAGAAATCGGCAACAAAAGTTTTCAGACAATTTAAAGCTTCTAAAATCATCATTTTATCTTGGAAATTACATTCCGATTGGTTATATTTTAATCGGGCAACAAAAAGTAGACATCCAACAGACCCATTGCATAGGCTGAAAGACAAACTAGAGTACAAACTCCACACAAACTGAGTACAAACTGGAGGTCACACAGTAGCAATAAAAGTGAAGGAACTTTACCAAGGCCAACTGCCATCCTAAATCAACTATTGTATGAGCAAACTCAACAATCATTTTAGTTTAGCCACTCTTCTTTTTCTGCAGGACATCAGTTAGAAGAAATAAGACTCAGAGCACTTGAGAATATTCTTTCTAAACTAAGAAACCAGTTGATATGCATAGAAGATCTGGTTCATCACAGAGAGCTAATTGTGAATCTCCTTCAATGGTTCAATTTTGAAAATGTCACGAAAATTGGAGAAGTGCTACAGTTATTGGAACAATTATCTAAGGTAAGTTATGGCATTCAATTAACCAGTCTGCAGAATGTGGCAAATGTGCACACAAGGAAATTTGCAAAAGGCAGAAAATGCACCCCAAGATTTGGGCCCTGTACGCCCATATCAATGTAAATATCCATGTAAATCAGGTATTCTTGTATTCTTGTATTGGGGTCAAATGCAAGCTGCATCCCGAAAAATCAGGCATGCACACCATTTTTCTTTGCACACACGAGATCTCGTTGGGTTCTGCCATGCTCTGTAGACTGGCAAAGGAAGATATCATGATAAAAGTGGCATTGCCAAAGGAAAGGGCAAAGTTGACATATTAACCCTTTAATGGAAGAGTGACAGTATAAACCCAGTTTGGAGTAAGGCGAATCTAATCCACATTCTTGCATTAGGGTGGTGATTATGAATCTTTTGTTAAATACATGAAATCAAGTTTTAGTCAGGGGTACTTTTTAAAGAAGAATGATAAACTTTAGTGAAGACCTTAACTAAAGTCAAGAAGGAAGACAATAAACTGTAAGTTATCATACAAACTCTTATGTCTATTGGAAATTAACTGGATATCCAAAATTCAAAGAGGCTTCTCTTTAAAATCCTTTTTTCAGTTGCCATTTTGATATGTATGCTTATCTTTACCATAGAATAGCAATGCAGCAGCAACAATTTATTCTCTGGGTGGATTTGAGTTTCTTTCAACTCTTCGACAAGATATTACTGACAAGGCAAATTTGGACAGGATTGATAACATATTGAATAACTTGTTTTGGATCCATACTGAGCAGGAAATATCTCCACAAAATGTACAGGACGTTAGAGCTGAAGATGTTCTGAGACAACCCAACAAAAATGGAACTGCAAGTAAGAAAATGTTTCTCATCCATTTTCAAATAAATTGTTATTCTGAATCAAAATTAATCAAATCTGGTTCTCATTTTTCATAAGAATCATTAAATAAAAATCTAATCAATATGCAACTGTTGGGGGTGCTGCAAAAATTCATCTTAAAGCAATGTTGTAATCTGTTCTGGGGAGAATTGCAAAGTGGAGAGTGAGTCTTACTCCCAATCTATGACTCAAGATTTGATTCTCAGCCAGATAAACCTCATAATAAAGTGTAAGGAGACTTGCCAGCCCTCTGTAATTCATATCTAGGACCATCTACAGCTGTTTGGAGCATGTCAGACACAGTGCAAAATGTAGTGATACTGGGTGCAAGTCGTAGTTAAGTTATCATCATCATGTGCCTTCTCTGCCATAAATTTTTGTCTTTGACAGCAGTGCTCAAGGACATCAGGTTTTGCCCAGTCCAATGACTGATGTTATATCACCATTGTTTTGGTTTTTTCCTCTACTTCTTTCGCGCTCTTATCATGCCTTCTAGGCAAATGAAGTTCCATAAGTTACCAATTTCCTCTAATAAGCCTTGCTTTGCTTATTTTGCTAAACCATTTTGAGATGCAGCGCTTAGTGAAGGGCGGGGCTTATTAGAGGGTGGCACTTATTTTGTATGTCCAAAATGCGGCATACTTCCATTTCAAGAAAAAAAGAAAATAGAGTACCTGTGAACTCATATTGTCTTTTCAAAATCCATCTTCTATCATTGCTTCTAATCAGTGCTGCTGCTTCTAATAAGTGCCTTATTTAGGTGCGGCACTGATTAGAGGGCGGCGCTTATTTCGCTCAATCAATCTCAGGTGCGGCGCTTATTAGAGGGCGGCGCTTAAAAGAGGGTGGCACTAATTAGAGGAAATATGGTATATCATTCCTTCTATCATTCCTTCTAGTTTAGTTATAGTATAACATTGTATTCTATCTCAGATACTGAATATGTTTTTACTTCTCTACAGAAGATTACTACTTTAGCAGTACTGAACTGAGTAAAAATGTAGCAGTTTTGGAAAAGAAAACAATGACAGAGACCAGTGAAAAAAGCGACAGGTCTTGGAAATCAGATACCTTGACGTCAACTGCTCATGCTCAAGTTTCAGTGGAAAGTAAAGCTGAAATCGTAGATATGAGTCATAGAAATGACATATATATGGAAGAAAAACCTGAAAAAGGTAAAGTTTAATAACAATGGGAAGCAATCATGATGTATGTCCGATGCACCATTTACTACTAGTACTTCTGTTCACCTTGGAAAACACTTTAGTGTGGCATTTGCTTTATAGAGTATCTAGCTTGTCATTTATTTTAGAGCACAGCTCACTGGTAGCAGAATGGATCATTCTAACTTCAAGTGACAGGCACATTCTGTCAGTAACTGAAAGTCGTCTTCAAAGTCACAGTCCATCTTTGGTGATTCAGTCTTGCGAGTTCTTCAGGGATGTCCTTCTTCAAGATTTTCCTACTCATATTTTCATCCAACGGCCAAATATATTGAAGGTGAGTCAGATAATGCATATTTTCCCCAAATCTTGGAATTTTTCATAAGCGTATCAGGTCGATTTGCCCAATATCAGTTTTGCCTTCCTTTTTGCCCATACTTGTCTTTTCGCCCAACATTTCCATTTGTTTCTTTCAACTACTTTACTTTCTGTATTACTAATTACTTGTTTTGTTACGGAAACAGTCACTCGTGTGATGTATCTGAGGGATTAAGGGTGGAGCCCTTAATGTAAAGAAGCAAACGATTGACAAACTACATAAAATGATCGTGACCCATTATCAGTTCGTTTGCATTCGCCGCTCGCTGTTTGATGGCAATCAACGAGAGAGCGTGGAACGATGTTTATTTCAAGCTTAGGCTGTCGTAGAAGTTTTGTTCTGTTGATGGCCTAAAATTGATCGCAAAGCTGAATTATGTTCGCTGGCAGATGGTGAACAACAAATTCGCTAGCGAACGGCGAACGCGAGCGAAGTGGAGATATGCCTTTAGAAGGTTGAGCGAATTTGCGAATATGAAGTATGACGAATCGGAGGTCGGGCGAAATATCTTCTGTCCTGAATTTTAGTCCGTATAGCGTTACTTTCCTTCCTCTGTCACAAATACAGTTTGCAATTCGATTTTATTTCAGACTCTGCTTCACCTTCTGGAAATCTATTCAGGAAAAGATGAAAGCATTGTCAGTATCCTGTTTAGCTGTTTGAGCGAAGTTACTAAAAAGTTGTATCACAATTCCTTGCAACAAAGAAATGATAACTTAATCGAGCTTCCAAAAGGTATTATGTCTTACCTATCTTATTGATTTTTACGTCCCTTTTATTTTCTCGTCCCTCGTATCGAGGATGGTAAAGGGGGGTTCATGATCACGAATCACTGGGATAAAAGTGTTTGCCATGCACGTTTCTTGATTAAAATATGGTCAGTCACGTTTTAGACTTATTTTCTGAGTCCCAGTTATCGCTCATGAGACCGAGGCCAACACTAAAATGAGATCGCTCAAACTGGTTGTAGCGGGTTGTAGTTGTAGCGGGGCAGTCGGTGTGGTGGAGGAGCGGAAACTAAGTTCTCAAGCAATAAGTCTAATCATGTTTCACAAAGACCCTTGTCCACCCTCTTTCACGTTTCCCGATTAAAAATATGGCAAATGACGTTTATAAAATGCCCTTTAACGCCCTCCTTATTTTCTTGCCCTCTAATTTTCTCGCTTGAAAATCAAAGGTGAACGACAATCATGACAATGAAAGGGAAGTAAATAGAGTGACAAGATAGGTAAACGCAGATCATATGTTAACAAAGTTTCTGCTATATCACATAGAGTAGATTTTTCCACAAGTGGCGTACCACAAAGGTGGGATTCGAACCTGGGCTGCATGATCAGAGAGCCAACGATGTTTCCACTGAGCTATAGAGCTCAATGAAATCGCCGAGTTACTCCCTGAGTCATAAAGCACAAGGCTCTCCTCCCGTTTGACTTTTTGTGTTTCGGCTATGTCGAGCCTTCTTCAGCACCATACATATTTGTACATATTTGTCATGAATGGCGAACACCAGGATAGATAGAGGCTTGAGTAAGATTGGAATATAAGAGCCTTCATTTTGGACACAAGCCTCGTATTTCTTGATTGGGCTATTAACAGTTGAATCCCAGAAACCCAGGAACCTAGACTTGTCCAAAGTCCCTAACTTTCGCTCGCATTGAATTGAATTGATGTTGTTTTTGTTCGCTTCAGTCAGGGACTTGTCTCCTTTAGTAATTTTAGTGTCCAGCCATTCAACTCAATAGCGATAACTGCGACTCAGGTAGTAAGTCTACCAGGAACCCTTTTCCAATTTTTCGTGAAAATCTGAGCTGCAGTGAATAAGATTATCTATCCATATAAATCCTTGTCATTTATTAATTTTGTTTTTATTTCAAAGTAAACGAGAACTCAAGCCCATCTGAGTCATCAGTGCACACTGAGATATCCAGCCTTCACAGTCGTGGAGCAAGTTTCGAAGGCCAAAGCAGTTCAGCAGGATCAAAGAGTACACTTCAAGGAGGTAATAACAGTAAATGTGGATTACCAAAATGAAATCATATCTTAAGATCACAGCTATAATTTCATGCTAGGTAACAAATAAGAACAGTCACTCATCTTGACAGTCATTGAGGCTTAGGTCGACTATGATTTCCCTTCAATAGCTATTAAGTACTTAGATGTTCCAAGAACATAGGATACTAGCTGTTGAAACTAATTTTGTCCTTGTACACGATGAAGCTTAGAAGAAAGCAACGCCATAACCTAAAAAAACACATTCACTGAATCTAAGGCCGTGACCAACCGATCAAACGTTGATCAAACATTTGAGATTTACTTTGCAATTAATGTTCGACTGTTTTGTTGCGTCACAAACATTGCTTGACAAGCAAGAATAAGCTTGTTTTCCAATGTTTTGAAATGCAATAGCTTGAAAACTTTGCTACCAAAAAATGTTTGACAAGCAAGGTTTTATGACATGACCAAAGAGTTTGAGCGATCAAAACGATCTAAACATTTTCTTGACAAGCAATTGTTTAACAAACAATATTTGATCATTTGGCTAGGGCCTAAAGATTTCTTGTATATTAGCATCCGGTAAGACTAACCGATCTGTTTGCCGCCACCAGATATTCGACAAAGATTTTTGATTAGTTTAAACCAGAACAAGAAATCTTTTAACGAAATAAGAAAGTTTGCAAACAGTTTTCTGCGTCTCTGTCATGCACTTGTTTTAATCATTTCTAGATACACGATCTAACGCAGTTAGCGACTTTGAAGAATACGAAGGAGAAATACTGACAGAAGCTTTGCAGCAGTCTCAGTGGACTGGTCTGGATTTTTGCCTGAATCTTATGTCGAGTTCCTGTTCTTACCTTATGAACTACATGCAGCAAACAGAAAAATGCGAGGAGGTCATTATTATAATGAACCGTGTGCTAGAAGTTCTTGGTCTTTACGATATTCGTGCTATGTGGGAGCTTTCAACTAACGATCGCAAGGTAAATACTATCAATAATTAGTGAGTGAAAGTTCATGCTAACTTAGCGCATAATTGCAGGGACCTACACGTCTATTGCAAGCGAGGTTGTTTTAAAGGCGATCTTTAGCTATATGAATCTAAAATGAGAGCTTTCATCTCATGATCGCAAGGTAGAATGCTTTTATCATTGGTGTATTTGTTGCAACTACACTGTATTCGATGCGATGGTTGTAGTTGCGTGAAGGTGATGTGGCGTCGTGGTGTGATTCAGCTTACTCGTGGTGTCAGGAGTTCAGTGTGTCCGGGGCTTGCTCGAGTCTAGCCACGATAGCGTCACAGCCAGGGTCGAGGTCTCGATTAGTTAACCTACTGCTGAGATTCTTGTGACTGGCGCTAGAACACCATTTCACCTTGAATGGCAAAATCGTTCGAGAACAAAATCCATAAGACAAAAACAACTCAACTTGAGTTTCAAAACCAAAACAGCAAGGCTGCTAGATTAGAAACCAGTTTTGTTCCAGCGTCTAAGTCGTTTGGGCTGTTGTTTAGATGCCCACTTTGAGATGTCCATTGGCATCTAGATTTATTTATCTTAAATTATCTTATTTGTGAACTAAGATCAGAAGATATATATCTCGCCAAAATTCAAAGTGAATTCTAACCAAAGATAAATTTTCTTAGATCTATGACATTATGGCATGCCTGAGGAAAGTCAGTGATGTGGTACAGCTTTGTATTGAAGCGAAAGGTGGCTTTATTAGCCAGTCAGAATGCAATGAAGATATAAGAAGTATTTTCGTGTTGCTGGTGAATCTAACAATGATTTCTGTTCGTTTTATCAACGGTACTGTTCCTCTGTCAAGGGTAAGAGCAACGCTAATTACGGACCTTCATGTTTCCAGTTTTAATTTTTTTGCCTCAAAATCTCATAATCTCATTCCAACAAATAACCCATTTAACTAACTAACTTACTACGAACCAAACTAACCAACTAACTAATTAACTAACTAACTAACTAGCTAACTAATTAACTAACTAGCTAATTAGCTAACTAACTAACTGAACTAACAAGCTAACTAACTAGCTAACTAACTAATCTAACTAACTGACCTTACTAACTAACTAACTAGCTAACTAACCAACTACCAACCAACCAATTCACCAACTCACCAACTCCAACCAACCAACCAACCAACCAACCAACCAACCAACCAACCAACCAACCAACCAACCAACTCACCAACCAACCAACCAACCAACCAACCAACCAACCAACCAACCAACCAACCAACCAACCAACCAACCAACCAACCAACCAACCAACCAACCAACCAACCAACCAACCAACCAACCAACCAACCAACCAACCAACCAACCAACCAACCAACCAACCAACCAACCAACCAACCAACCAACCAACCAACCAACCAACCAACCAACCAACCAACCAACCAACCAACCAACCAACCAACCAACCAACCAACCAACCAACTAACCAACCAACCAACCAACCAACCAACCAACCAACCAACCAACCAACCAACCAACCAACCAACCAACCAACCAACTAACCAACCAACCAACCAACCAACCAACCAACCAACCAACCAACCAACAACCAACCAACTAACCAACCAACCACCAACCAACCAACCAACCAACCAACCAACCAACCAACTAACCAACCAACCAACCAACCAACCAACCAACCAACCAACCAACCAACCAACCAACCAACCAACCAACCAACCAACCAACTAACCAACTAACCAACTCAACCAACTAACCAACTAACCAACTAACAACCAACTAACCAACTAACCAACTCAACAACTAACTAACCAACTAACTAACTAACTAACTCACTAACTAACTAACTAACTAACTAACTAACTAACTAACTAACTAACTAACTAACTAACTAACTAACTAAGCAACTAAATAAATGCTAACTTAAAAACTAATTAACTAGCTAACAAACAAACTTCAATTTGCTGCAAACCGTCAATTTGCTTCTAACGTTTATTTTCGCTAATTTCTAAGGTTTACGAAGCTGTGCCAGAAAACCTTCTGCGTTGTTTCAAATTGATTTTCACCGATGAGCTACTTTGTCAGTGCTTTCCGTATGTTAGATTTGGATTGGATGAAATCATAAGAACGGCAGAAGATGAGTTCTATGACAAATACAAACACGCGACAGCAATCATCGATTCAATGCGAGAAACAACAAGGTTTCTGAAGCAAATGGAATCTCAGGTATACAATTCTAATGAAACCAAAGCTTTTTTACTTATAATTCATTTCAACTGCAGACAGTAAAACGCTTAAGACTGTAGAATCGACGTTTAATGACGCTAAGTGATCTACAGTCTTTTCTACAGTGAAGGAGCGACGTTAAATGATGTTACATGATCTACAGTCAATTATGCAGTAAAGAAGCGACGTTGATTAACGTTGAATGAACTTACAGTCTTTGTAAATTGGGCATGTTCTATTTCTGCGATTAGTTGACAACGCATTCCGATCAGTCGCACTCGTCGCAGTCGACCTGAGCGGCCTTGCGACCGTGAATAACTATATTCTATGAGTTCTATTTAACTGTGCTGTTGTTTATATATTAAGTTACTCGATTTTATTGGTAGTTTTGTATTTTAATCAACACACTCTATCTAGGACGCAAAAGTGGACTTTTCATCGTTGTTGGGTCTTTGTGAACAATCATTACCAAGTGTTGGCTTCCACAATTATTCGAATTTCATAAAAGCTGCTGTTCTGCTCGTCTCAGATGTAAACAAGTCAAAAGATGTCGATCCTTTGTTGGTACGACGAGGCAACAAGATTGTCTTGCGTCTGCTCTCCCACGACAATGAACATGTGCAAGAAAATGCTTACCAAAGCTGTCTAGACATTATCACGGTATGTTCAAAATTTTGAATATTTTAATGTTTAACCACGCCGCAAGAAATTTCTTGTCAAAAATATTATGCTTAGGCTAAACAGTTTTTTTTTTTATTTTCCCAACAACGTTGTCAATTTTGCAACGTTGCCAAATGATCAGACATTGCTTGTCAAGCAAATTTCAGATGCTTGAAGAACAATGTTTGATCGATTGGCAAGGACCTTATGAGAAAAAATTGACGAGAAACGAAACAAAATTGCTTTCTTTAGGATGATTGCAGTTGAGGACCTAAGGTGATTCTGAAGAAATGTAAATTCATTTTTCTCTTTTAGGAAGCCTTAGGTGTGAGCCATGTTACCGAGCCACTTTCATCATCTTACCAAAAAGCTGCTTTTATCGTTAACTCGAAGATTCTGGAAGAGATTGTTTGTTTTGGATTACAGAGTTCTAATAAAAAGGTATGATGTATTGTTTAACATTGAATAAAATCTGTTTTGATGACAACCTGGGCTTGTTACTGATAGTTACGTTCCTCTTTTCAAAAATTCAAGAACGAAGAGCTTGTTTACGATTGGCTCAACTTAAATTGCAACCCTCTTGGTTTGTTCCCGTCCCGCTAATTATATCCTGTCTGTTCCATCTCATCCCAACCCCAAGCAATTAGGCATCTAAGATGTTCCCCTTTCGTTTTACGCTGTTTATTGCTCTTTGTCTTAAGAAGCGATTTTCATCTTATTTTCTTGGTGCCTACCCACCCTAGCCTTCGTCTTATAAAATTTTCCGCTCTGCTAAATTTTTTACATCACAGCCCGGGTAGGGTACTTAGTATATTTTGTTTTCAGGATGTGCACTACTTTCCGGGTATCGATTTCGCCCCTCTTTTCTAGCCCGGGTATCGAAAGAAGGTACTTTTTCTAAAGCCTGTTGTCAAAAGGATACTTTTTGAGAGTGGACTGTTACTTCAATGTTGCACAGTGTATTTTTACATTTTGGAGTATACTTTTCGCCGATTTTTTTCTAACACCGGGTATCATTTTGGAGAGTCAATTCTAGAGCCGGGTCGAAAAATCATTTCTTGGAGTGCACCCCCCGTCTGATTTAAGTCAAGTAGCCTCCCGGGCATCACAGGGTCACTGACTGGCATTGTCAGATATGGTTGTGAACCCCCATAAAACAAACACCAGTTTGGTCAACATTCATGGTCGTTGCAGAGAGGTATGCGCTGTTTGGAGGTTTCTTCATACATAAGAAATTACAGTTGGGACGATAAAATTGGTCCCGTTGGTAGATGGTGTCCGTTCTATGGAGGTGTCTGTTAATAGAGTTTCTACTGCATGATTTGTTTTATCCTGTCTTTACAATTTCTGAGTTATGCTTTTTTGATATCAGATTAAGAATTATTGCACAAACATTACAGTAACCTTGCTGCTGGGACGACTAAATATGTCTCCAAGAATCTGGCAAACACTGCTAGATTGCTGCCTCCCTGTGATGCCTATACTTCAAGGCTTTGCATCAGAAGACAAGGCATTACAAAGAGCACTTGTCAATCTATCTGATTCCTCAAACGCATTGTTGACTTCAAGTGGAGAATTGTATTCTCTGCCTCCTTTGGAGCAGCTTCGAGCCTCGATTCGATTTATGTTTGTCAGAGATTCAAATTTACGAGCAAAGGGCTTTGCCAGTGTTGTGTGGTTGCTAACTCAAGAAGATAGTCGCAATGGAAATGCTGTGAGGTAAAGCTACCGTACATCCTATCTGCTTTTATGACTCTGTAAAATAACCTATGGAAAAACTTTAATATTGGAATTATTTACGTATTTACAATTAATGATCTCCAAGGAATATGGTTCATGAACTTATTTAATTCCTCCCACTCTTTCGAAAACAGTAACTAACAACTACAACAACATATTTGCCGTTTCCTAACAGTGGTTCGAGCTTGGTGGTATAGTGTGGAGGAGCTTAGACTATGACGTCTATGACGAATGTAAGAAGTCTATATGTGACGCAATTCTCGTAGCCGATGGCTTTCCGTTGAACAGCACTGATTTTTGGCTTATTTAGATGCTGTGAAAACTTTTCTCCTGAAATTGAGTGTATATTATCTTCTCTTGCGCTTTTTAAGAAGTCAGATATTTCAATTAGGAATGCTAATACTACTTCCAAAGTTTGCGTAATATTTGTGAAGTTATTTATTCTTTTTTCAGGTATCCATTTGAAAGCATTCAAGATGCATCTAGTATGCTCATCGTTGATCCTTCGATATCTTTACGATACAGCAATGCAAGTCCTGGACACAATAACTTCGTTGCTTCCCAAATAGATCAGCTTTGGGACATATTCACTTCAGCATCTGTTGATACTTCACTTAAAGATTCAGCCGCAGAGCAACTCTCAATTTTGCTTCAAGGTTAGTTATTTTATTTGAACCTTTCATGCGCTCTATTGGTTGAATTTTAAAGATAAATTTGAAGACCTCGTTATTTTGTATCTATTTTAAGCCAGGCTATTGTCGACCTACGATACGATAGAACTAATACCAACTAGGTGCAAACTAGATGCAACTGCTAAATGCTAACTTATGTCGATATGTCATCAACTAGTCAGAACTTGTAGGATACAGCTTATCCCTGTCGCAAGTTGGAAATTAGATCCTTTTTGACAGCAGCTAGTTGGTACACAGTTCCAGAAGGTTGGGCATGTTCTCTTCTGTGATTAGTAGACAACAGGTCAGTTGCGATAAATTTGTTCCAAAAATTTGCCTATGAGTAATTGGCAACTAGTTCTGACTGTGTGCAATTTCGACATAGCTAGCTAATATTTTTTTAGATCCGAGCTACAATGCACATTTAGTATGGCTGTTTATTTGAGAGGTTCTTTCAACAATGCCAAGTCACACGGTTGTCAGAGTCATCTTTACATGAGATCATTATTCTCGCAGAATTTTCGCTTGATCCTAGGGTTTCCTTATTGCAAGACAACAACATGAAATTGATAACCAGCTGATCGTAATCATTGCTGCAATCGTAAGATCATTTCCGAATGATCGTGGTTTCGTGATCGCAGCTTCACTTAAAAGAAGGTCTTTGCGTACTTTTATAAAATTAAGCGCTGTCATTACGGCTAAAACGCGTGAAAAAACGACCAGCCCTGTCCAAACAGACTACCTAACCCTCCCCTCCTCCGTTCCAGTGTTGAATGTAGGTTCAATTCATTTCAATTCAAATTCATTTGTAAAACACACAATTAATGTATAAGATACAAATTAAGGTATTAAATTGAAAACTGAAGAAAACTAATCATTGGTACGATACTTTGTAACCTTGAAAAATTAAAGTATTAGTTTCTTTTCGGATGCGAAAAAACCATAAAACCCGTCGGAACACATAAACTTTCCCTCTTCCCTGGCAGCTTTAGATGTAGGTATATTTGAAAACTCAACAAACTAATCGTGAGCTTGATAATCTGAAAACTTGAAGCATTTAATCATAAGTTTTCTCTTCATTTGCAGATCGTTCTTGGCATAACCAACTACTGGAGAAAGGAGGAAAAGATTTCTTAATTGAAACATTGCGTTCCAAAATGTCAAATATCAAATCGTTTTCAATAGCGTCTGTCGTAAGTACAGCTCTGTTAGTTTTCATATCTCTACAATAAGCCTTTGCTTGTCATGTTTAATATGCATCATAGTATAAATACTTCTTCTTCTTTATGAAATCTGCAGTAGGTGAAAAATTGCAAAGCTTTCAAATTCATAACCATTTGCTACTTAGAAATACAGTAGACTGCTCAACTGCTGAGCTCGAATTCCCTTTTAGCTCGTGCATCTATATAAACTAGTATCGCTTTAACATTGCAAATTAAACCGGTTTTACAAACGTTGCCTTCTTATTGGTTAGTTCAACCAATCGAATTGATCTGATTGGCAGAAATTTCACCTGGTCAAAATAAAGCTGGTTTTAAAGTGTCAGTATTACTTAAACAAGGTACAATGATTAGTAGGATAGGTACTGATAAACCCAAACGAGATTGCAAGACATCATTCATCAAATATTCCAAAGTTAAGTTGCAATTTCTCCCGATTTGGATCACCAGAGAAACGTCTCTTTTACTGGCTGCAATGGCATATAATGCTATCAAAATAATAACTCAGATTTAATCTTCATAGAGTACACATTTTTATTCTTCAGGATGTCGATTCTAAATTACTACATTGCTGTGTCTCAATTTTAAAGAGCTTCGCTACCCACAACCCAACAGTCAGACACACACTTGCATTTGAAAAGAACTTGTATATCGATCTCATAAAAGCCAAAATATTATTCACTGGCAATGAATCATTTCATTACGAAACAAGTTGCCTTCTTATGCTGATGGTTTTTGATGAATTCATTCGAAAAGGTGAAACGGAGGCCGTGCCTCTTCCAAGCCTCGTGTCCAAAAGGTAGGCAGATATCAGTTAGACTTGCTACACAAATCCTTTTACATTTGCTTTGAATTGAATTGAGCTTAGCAATTAAAATGTCTCGTGTATTTACAGTGAGTCTTGATGTCAATAGTAACTACTAAGCTGTAATAAGCAATATGTTGTAGAGCTAGATTTTTATATTGTGGGCAGAGATTGCTAGAGTTTATTTACCCGATTATGTAATTGTTCTACATCAAAACTCGCATACACACTTTTTTTTATAAGAATACAGTCTATAAGAATATCCAGGCTCAAAATTGCTGAAATTTAAGAATTATTTAAGAATAATCTGAGGCTCAAGCTTGACAAGGATCATTTTTATTTCTCTGCGTTTTTTACACTGTACAATAAGTGTGATTGTATTTGTTTTGAAATGCATACATCCTGTCTGAATCTTTGATACAGTAACTCTTTTTATTAATGTCAGCCATCCATCTATGGCACCATGAGAATTTCCGTTCTAAAGTGGAAATAGCTATATGAAGCCAATTTACAACATTGATGATTAAGAATAATTTAACAATATTGTCAGGTTTAAAATCGAATAAGCTTAAGAATAATCGAGGCTCGGCAAAAAATAAGGTATTCTTATAAAAAAAAGTGTGTATAAAGGACTTGTATGTCAAAGATCAGAGTTAATGTTAGAAGAACCTAATTACCAAATACTTCGCATCAGAAAAAAGGAGAGAGCATACGATTGACTATTGAGAGCAAACGAGGTCAGACTATTAAATTGAACTTCTGGAACATCAAGCTAAGAGCTGTTGACTCTCTATTGAAAAATCGAATTGAAAATTCCCAATTTGAGCGATGGCTCAGTACGTTGCTGTTTTTCTAAGAGGGTGGCTGCTGTTGTTAGAGCTATTAAGCGACACTGCGATTTAAGCCAAAGCTTTCCATGCATTAGCAATCAATCAATCTGTATTTGTTAACGCAATTCAGAGGCTCTTGCAGCTATACAGCTGATGTGAACCTCCAGCTTTGCTCCCACACTGATATTCTAGAACGAATACCCTTTGGTACATATCTACCGACCTACGAAGGAAAGACAGTTAAATTGACTGTAGGCTTGTGGACAGAGATCCTAGCGATATTCGAACCAACGACCTGCTGATCCTGAGCCAAATGCCTTGACTCAGCTACCTCTAAGCATTTTTAGGTAAACTTATTATGCTACTTAACCCATATTGAGCACCGCATACTGTATTCATATGGTGATCTTGCGTTTCAGCAGCTTTGAAAATTGTTTGATTTATACCATACCATGCCTTACTTTCATCAATACCATAAATGCCGCACTATCAGCCCACCTATACAGCATGGAAACCTGACAGCCAGTGCTTCTCTATTACTGGTTTTTACTACCTTGGTATCGTTATTTGCAGGTATGTGCTGCCTTTTACACCAGAATTATACCAACTGAGCACAGAATTCAGAGACAAATATGACAAGAAAAGCAAAGCCGATTTTGAAAGTTTGTCTGAAGAATCGTTATTTTCCATGATCAAAATAAGTTGGAACATTATTTTTGCTTGGAAAGCTGAACAAGTGAAACATGTAGAGGCTGATAAACAAAGTGAAAATGCATTGTAAGTGATTTTGATAAGATACCCTTCGTTTAAGTTCAGTTGAACTTCGATACTCGATAACTCCAAACTTCGTGAGAAACTAAAATTAGCCAAAATTCTTTTTTAATGACGGACTGGAATTAAGGAAGTGTCATGCTAATTAGGATGCATTGCAGATTATTTCGGGGGGGGGGCAATGCAAAGCTATTAGTGCATTAAAAACCATTCTTATCCTCTATTGTTGTCATATAAAAATTTATCTTTCCCCCCTGCCTTTTTTGGCAACCTCTCTTGCTCCCTTAATCGTCCACCATTTTCCTATTTTAAGGGAGCAACCTCTCTTGATCCCTTAATCATCCACTCTCCTAGAATCTAGAGTTATAATTTTCCTTACAGTTACCAAATCAAGAAATAAGAAAAAGTACAGATAGAGTTTTCACGTGTCTCCATAGAAGTATGATTTTTCTCGTGACATTTTAAGTCACTCAGCTCTGGATGTGGGCTTGTTAAGGCAAAAATTCTTTGCGCCAAGAGAAAGATTTCGCCATTACACCTGCACAGTACTGCATTTTCTGCATGTCTTTGTCGCAGCGAAGGACGCTTTTTGTCGCAAAGGCTCTTTGCGTCCACGATTTCGCCAAGTTCAGATTTGGCTTTAGACTGCTATCTGGCAGAATCTACTAGAAGCTACTGACTGTGTTTTAAACGTTTAAACTGGCATGCAGACAGGAAACATCGTACAATCGTATCAGACTATGTTTGCATTACTACAACAACCAGGGTGCGCCTGACAACCCTACTGAGTATGAACCGCTGTAGACTGATAGTATTCAAAGTAAGGTTACAATTCACTTAATCAGTGACCACTGCGATAAAATCGTTTGATTAAAAGGTGTTTTTTGATCGATCTTACTGATACAGTGATTTCTGATTCTGATTGCAGATTCTCCCCGTCACTACATTTATCTGAAAACGAAGCAAGGATTCTGAGAGAAACACTGCCTCAAGTTTCGATAAAACGCCATCTTGAGACACTGAAACAATCTAGCAACCATGTAACAGCCACGAACTGTATCAGAGAGCTAAGGAAATATGTTCTCGCGTCGATTTGCCGGGATTCTGCGGGAGAAGACGTTTTCAGTGATGCTTTTGATGAACTGCTGAAGGAAATTAATGAAGGAAATATCCTAAACAGGTATACGAATTAATGAACCATTTTTTTTTTAATTTTTTTAGGCGAATAACAGTTTTTTCACGAAGTTCGTGTATTTATGTTTCTTTGCAGAATTTGAGTGTGAGTCCAGCTGCCATGTATTATGGCACGCGAGGACAATACCAAACTTACGACGTAAACAGATGCTCTTGGGATTCGAACCTGGACTGCGTGACCAGAAAGGCATTGACGTTTCCACTGGGCTAAAGAGCTCAATGAAGTCGCCGGGTAATACTCTTCTTAGTCGTTCCAAAGGAGGAGATCCTTGGGCTGTTTGATTTGGAAAGTTTATCGGTGATTTTATTGAGCTCTATACCTCAGTGGAAACGTCATTGGCTCTCTGGTCATGCAGTCCAGGTTCGAATCCCATCTATTGTGGTATGCCACTTGTGGAAAAATCTATCCTTGTGTTCGCTATTCATGATAAATAAATACAAATATGTATGGTGCCGAAGAAGGCTCAACATAACCGAAAAATCACAAAAAGTCAAAACGGGCGAGAGCCTTAGGTTGCAAGACTTTGAGAGTTACTTCAGCGTTTTCATTGAGCTCTATACGCTCTCTGGTCATGCAGTCCATGCTCTTAATTAATATGTAATTCATTTGATTTTACTTTTAGAATCCTTCTGGCTACCGCTGATAAAAACAGGATGATCGTTCTTGAATCCATTGTAAGCTTCTGTAATCTTTTGGTGCAGACAACTAGTAAATCAACTCGTGATTTTGCTGTGGCGTTGCTGAGGTCCATAATGCAAGAAGATAATCCCATCTTTAATCTTGTGTCATCGTATTCATTTCAAAATGCAAAGAAAGCTGATTTTCCTGGCAATCAAGAAGGACCGTATGATTCAGCTAACGAGAAAAGGTAGGTAACTTCTTAAATCTTTATTAATCGACTGTACTTAACTCTGATTTGTCATATTTCATATTTTTTTATTCCATATTTCAAATATTTAAGGAGGATAACTCTTCAGTCGTTTGACTTTATTTCCTCTTTCCAAGTCAGTAGAAATCCCTTTGAGCCCCTCCTGCGTCCTAGTTCTATAGTTCTAGAAATCACTTGTCACTGCGTTGGGCTTAAATCTATGTTCTAATCTGTTAGAAAAAGCATAGAGAGTTTCAAAGAAGAATATTAAACCCTATATTTATTATTCCCTGGGTTGGGATTGCTGCATTTAGCCTTCTTCATACTCTACCTTCCGTGTAGATGAAATGATAATAAACTTTTAAGCACACTTTAGGCCTTTCAGAATTACATATTGATAAGAGTCTGTCTATACATAAAACATTGACAATAAGTGTGCCATGAATTTAATCTATTCTTGAATCAATCATTGTCATGAAAGACTTCAAATCTTAGTGCATACCCACCTTTAAGAAACACACCATTTTACCTTATGTGGTTGTTGTCTCTTAATTTTCCTATTATTTTCTTATTTTTCTTCGAAAATTTAGCATCTGATTTTCTTGGAGAGTATTTTCTTCAACTTGGGACCTGTACTAACAACTTTAGTATTTTTCTTTTAGATTACTGTTCAAAGATACTCTGCGTCTAATTCTTACTTCATCCCAAAAAACAAACTCAAATATGAAACAAGACACCAAAGGAATTGGCAATTGCATCTCTGTTCTGGTACAGAGTTTAGTCCGAGTTGATTCTTCAAGTTACTACGACCTGCCTGTCCTAGAAACAACGTTAGATTGTCTATATCATGTCACATATAGGCAAGGCTGGAGCCTTTTATATAGTAGCAGTGGTCAAGGATTGTGTAACACTATGGCAAATGCATTGATTCAGGTTTGAATTTATTATCTTTCTTCATTAGCGTCATTTGTGTTGTCTGAAGTTGTTCAAGGCACTATGCAGCTTAAATAGACAACATTTTAAAAAGGATTCAGTACCAAGAAATGAGACTTTATCATAAAGGGTAATGCCTGAAACGTCGTTAAAATTTGTCTTTGTTCTTGGTACGGAATCCTTTATAAAATTTCGTCTATTTAACTTGTTCGATAGTACCACACGCTATACTTTAGTTATTCTTTACAGCTTAATGTATAGATAGAGCAGAGGAATGAGGTGGGCAAGAGAGTTTGTTTGCTAATATTAGATAGACCTCGATGAATAGGAAAGGAATACTATAGCTTGTAAGATCTCATATTTTGCTTTGTCAAAGCTATTACGGAGTCATGTATAATCAGCATTTTCACCGGCTATCACCCGATGAAGACTCGTCCTATGCTGACTTGGAGGGTTGAGAACCATATGGCAGAACCTTGCCACTAGCGTCATACAATAATCGACTTTGAGTTGAGTTAATGGGCAGAAAAAGATTGTAGTGTGTTTTATTTCTTTTTTGTGCAGATTTTGCATTCGTTTCACGTCGACAGAATCGGTGCTGCAACTTCATTTATGGGAAAAGGTGTGATGATGAAAGCAGCTTTGTGCCTTTGCCATGTGGCTAAAGAAAGTCGTGCGTATAGTGGGAATAAGGTACTAACTAATGCTTTTACCTTATTAAGTAGTGTGGCCGAGTGGTCAAGGGGTTCGAATCTCGTCGGGACCATTTTCCACAAACCTATAGTTAATTCAGCTGTCCATTCTTCATAGATCATAAATGAGTACGCAGGGTATTCGTTCGATAATGTCATTCTGGTGGCATAAGCTGCAGAATCACATCAGCTATATATAGTTGCCAGAACCTCCGACTTGCGTTAACAAATATTGTTTGCTTCCCTGCTCTTGCTTGCTTGCATAAGAATAAGTTCAAGGAATTCAATACACAGTGCGAGAAAAATATTTTCCGGCTCTAATCCAGGGTAGCCAAGCTTTGATGTTTCACAGAACTAGACGCATAAACATGGGATATTTTGCGTATTAAATCACCCAAGGAACATATCGGGAACCATTAACAACCTACAAAGAAAAAATAATTTATCAGCAAGATATATCAATAATTAATCATTCAACTTCTCGTAGAAACTTGCTATTTGCGAAATTTTTTTTGTGTGGTCTTGTCTTTATATTTCTTGGTATCCGTATTAACGGGTTTTCGCTGCAAAACAATTACAGAAGATGACTATTTTGATTTTCTTGTATTTTGAATTTTAAGCATGACAGAGTCTTGCCTTTTTGCACGTTTTCGCTGTTTTGATGTTGCTAGGAATTCGATCTCGCCATTTGTCACCCGTAATTTATGACTTAGCTCCAAAATAATTACCCACTTTTCAATCACTGTTAAACCAAATAACCGTTCCATCATTATGCTAAATGAGAACGCTGAGAGGCAATCACAAGCTGTAAGACCCATCATAATTTCTCTATTTCCTTGATCACGCATTTTAATATAACCAAGGCCTGGGTTCAGCCTAGCTAACAGTTGCGGCATTTTACCGTATGTGTTTGCTCTAAGTATTCTAACTCGCCGGGCTGTAATCTTTGGCCGAGCTCAAGTTCCCATCCATATAGTACCTACTAATTACCCAACGTGATGTTTTACTGGTCTCCTTCTTGCAGGATTGGTCTGCCGCTTGGATTCACCAAGACGCCATCACAGAACAGAACCCAGATGCTGGCATACCTTGGCTTGTTCCATTATTAACAGACCGAGTTCTTGATATGAGATGGGCTGGATGGTCCTTAGCGACCGCTCTTTTAGACGGGCGCATCGGTTCAGAATATGTTATAAACGAATTTCAAGTCTACCCTGGTGGAGTATGGGCGTCTGCCGTTGGTGTTTTTCTTGATAATCGGGAAAGTGCCATTGTAAGAAGCCAAGTAAGTTTATGTTTACTCTTTCTCTATTACCTCACAGGAAGCCTCAGTTCGAGTAGAGGAGGCGCCTTGTGGCCCCCTTAATCTGTATAAAGGTCCAGCGCCTTTATCCGGGGAGGGGCTTATATAAGTTGTAATAGGGTGGTGCTTTATTAATAACCAGTCAGAATCAGTACAAATTTAAACGTACATAATCACACGTTTTTTAGAATAGTAACACTTCATTCACAGTTATAAGCTTTAGCTTTACCAGCCTAAAAGCGTTGCTTTCTGATTGGTCAATCCAGTAAATTGAATTGGTTTGACTGGTGGAAACGTAAACTGATTTGAATGAGGCTTCTGTAATCGTGTCAGTCTAAAAGCAATGTAAAAGACCAGACTACTATCGTTACACCAAAAGTTTGAAAGAAATCGAGTATAGCAAGAACCCCAATTTAACTGTCATTAATTATAAGTCCTAAAGTTATATTTTTGGCTTGAATTCAGCTTTCGTACTTACGTACCTACTTATTTCGTAAATTGCACCTCTGATTTTATTGGCCTGCAGCCTTGAAAAACTTTTTTCCTGTCTACTGTTGTACATGCAGAGATAGCTATTCTTGCAATTGTCCTAAGCTCTTAGTTTGTATTTTTTTCGTCTTATTTTTTTCTCAGTGTTCTAGTTTTAATTTCTTGGTACAGGCATGTACATTGCTAGCAACATTATTATTGCAATTATTGAATAGCAAAGATACAGCAAAAGAAAATGATCTATGGAATAACATGGTTGTCCAAGACACTAACACCAAGGTGAATAATGTATGTTATTTCGAATTTAGAAAGGTTGGTTAGTGTTATTTGTGACGGTATTACTCCTCCGTTGAAAAACCTTGTTTAATTTCTTTGTACTCATAGTCCTTGAAGATGCATAAAGCATAGTAATGAAACGACATTTCCTTTCACTGCTTGTTGCATGCTGCTCATGTTATTAAATATTACATGCTGCTCATGTTATTCCAGTGTGCTTGTTTCGTGTGTCGTCTTAAGATATACAAGCGTGCAATATAACATTTTATTGTTTTTGAATAATTGTTTCTCTACCAGACGTCAAACGTTCTTTTTAGCTTAAATGAATTGAAATTTGCAGTAGAGTAAGACCTTTGATATCTCTAACAACTAGGGCAACAGATATCAGTTCAAAAAGAATGATATTTTTCGTCGTCCTCGGATATACTTAGCTATACTGCATTATTAAGTTTGAAAGCATTCTGGACATTCATAAACCTTTAAAATGTTATGAAGGCAAATGGAAGTACTTGGCCTAAGGTACCGAAACGTTTGCAATTAGGCTCATATCACATGAGGAGAAATTCGTATTCGGCCTAATATGAGTAATTTCATCTATTTCCAGGCAAACATTAGTGGTTTCCCTGCGTTTCTACTTCTTCTGGATCACTTTCAGTTCTTCAAGAAAGTCAAAGATCTGCTATTACAGAAATCAGTTCTTCAGACACAAGCATCGTCTGCTTCAAGGCTGCATAATGTATCTACATCATGCTCCACTCCAGCGTCGGACATTATACAGAGATATGAGCAAATATCAAACTACAGTGATCATGAACAGGCAGAGAGAACCTCGAGTTTGTCTGGATACCAGTCTGAGGGTCGAGATTCCAATAATGAGAGAATTGTAAATACGGAGGCTCTTCAGCAGAGTCCTTGCTTCTTGGTAACTTTGCTACTCCTTCTGAATCAGTGGAAAATGGAGAAAGAGTATACAGGTAATGTGTCCCTACCTACCTACCTACCTACCTGCGTACCTATCTTACCTGCCTTCCTACCTACCTACTTGTCTATATACCTACCTATCTACCTACGTACCTACCTGCCCGACTACCTACGTACTTATCTGCCCACGTGCCTATCTATCTACCTGCCCATCTACCTACCTACCTACCTTCCTGCTTAGCTGCCTACCTAACTACCTATCTGCCTACCTACCTTACCTACCTTCCTACCTACCTACTTGCCTATAAACCTACCTACCTATCTTCCTATCTACATATCTACCTAACTACCTACCAAGTGACCTACCTATGTACATTCTTATACATAAATTTAAGAACACGAATGTAGGTGTATAAATAGGTACCTGGTCGGTAGTTATGAGCGCCGTGTGTGGCTGCACCCTGCTATATGCTAATGCATCCAGACCAAAGGTAAAGTGTAAAGTCGACTGAGTAGCCCTAGGCTCGAAGTAGACTTATATAACGGCAACTTTACTTTATTCTCAACTGTAGCTGGTCCTATTCCTATTTTTTTTCGTTAACATCAGATTCGAGATTCGAGACTTTTGGTTTTCTCCTATTAATGCTTGGACGTTATAAAGCTAGCCGAGAATGTATATAATTTGATTTACCATTTCAACAGGCTCACGTTTGACCAAAGTGCAAATATACGCTATAAGCCCAGCCAACGAAACGTTAACTCAAACAGATTGTCATCCTCACTCTTCAAACTTCTGTCTCTTTTGGTCAAAATTGATCCCTCCGCTGTTATTTCAAGTCTGGAGAATGAAGGCCTAGTTGAAATGCTAGTAAGGTAAGGTTGTTTTCCTTTTGGCTAAGCTGATTGTTTGTTTTGTCGTTTTTAGTCTGATTAGTACAAGCCAAACGGTCAAATATTGTTTTTCAAACATTTGAAATTTGCTCGTCAAGTATATTGTTTGACCATTTGGCCACATCGCAAAACATTGCTCGTCAAACCGCGTCAATTATTTTTTGCTTGAAAAAGGCATTAAATTTTTTTAAACCTTTTCAAAGCATTGCTAAGTGATTCTGCTCGAGAAGCAATGTTTTGCAACGTGGCCAAATGGTCACTGGGCCATTGCGTGAAAATGTTTGATCAACAATGTTTGGTCTTTTGGCCAGAGCCTTAAAAGATTCGGTTAAGATGCCTTCACTTTGCCGGCTTTTTTCTTTATAATTTCTCCCATTAAGTAAAATAAAAATCAAGAACTTTACTTCGGGTAAAAGCAATCTTGGTGTTTAATAGCGGCATTTTTCGAATTGAACAATTTTTATCTTAAGAGCTTTGCAAACAGTTTTGAATGACTTATTTTACCGGAGAATTGAAGAGACAGCGCTTACTCAGTGAACATGACGGAGTTTTACCTTAAATTAGAGGGCTAGCTCCGAAACCCAGTTAGACTTGCATTGCTCGTCGGCACTTTTCTTTCTTGTGTAGCCCTTCTCTGCACTTGACCTAAAAGAAAATGTTTAAGGCTGCATCCAGGCTATTCCTGTGACATTCGATCACATGCACAAAAAGAAAATTTGATGACACGTGATAACTACACTTAATCAATTATTTTCTTCTTCCAAAGATTCTTCGATCCAGAGTTAATCACGCACTTTACAGTCGACTTCAATGATAGTTTGATTCAAAGAAAAAGGCCATCAAATTCAGGAAAATGCAGAAATGACGAGAAATCTTCTAATCTTGATCAACCTTATTGTAACTAATAACCCCATCATAGTGACAAGGCTGCAGAATGATAAACAGTTCATAAGTGGAGTTCTGTCGACATTCAGGTTGCCTCAGACGCTGAAATCAGGTATTTTTTATTGTAAATTGATGCTTTTTTGCCCTTCTCTACTTAACACACTATGATTACGTAGTTAGCCTGGTTTCCATGTAGCCATGAATGGCTGTGCCAATGCTGAGACACGTCTGTACCAGCGCCGAGAAAGTTCTGCGAAGCTTCGTTTCAATATAGCAGTACGTCGCTGGGTCAGTGCTGAGACACGGCTGTACCAGAGCTGAGAAAGTGTTGCGACGCTTCATGTCCATATAGCAGTACGTTGCAGGGCCAGTGCTGAGACACGCCTGTACCAGTACTAAGACAGTGGTTGGTATAAAATGGTTTCATATTTCCTCGCATTTGATTGGCTTGTTACAGTCATGTGCTCGATGAAACAAAGGCAAGTGCCACAGACACGTCGCCCGACAGCTGTGCCACATGTTCCCATTTAAATCTTCTAGTGGCAGAAGCGTCATAAGGGCCGGGAAAGTTGAACCAAATTCAGTTTTTTATGTTTGAACAAGTGCGGTAGAGCAACTCTCCAGCCGCGGTAGAGCAACTTTCCAGCCGCGGTAGAGCAACTTTCCCGCCACGGTAGAGCCACCGTAAGGAAGTGTTTCCATTAAAACTGTTTGCTTGTCGTTACATGCCCTTAAATATAATATACAATCAAAGGGTAGCGAAAGAAAGTTACCCCGTTATTAACATAATTTGCCAATAGTTTTCTATTGGCAAATTACGACATAGCCTCTCGATTTTTTTCTAAATATCTTGTTGAGGAGACGTTGCTATTGCTCTTTTGCTTCAAACCATAACCAAGATGACTTGTCTTTTTCCAATAAACGTCGAGAGGCCAAAGTCATGTGTTGCTTTCTAACAAAAAGATTTTCATCTAATTTCTTAGTTCGCATGATTTTTTGCTCATCCCACGGTGTAGATTCGTTCATATACTCCCCCCCCCCTTTTTTTCTCAGAAAATATCACTTTCTACTGTGTCTTACTGATTCTTTTCCAAAACATCTCTCAACTTCGATTCTTTAAGCAACTTAATATTAGTTGCATTCTTTCTCACAGTACCCAAGAACATGAGTTCCCCACTATTTGATGTATGGCAAGAAGCTTTAAGAGTCTTGTACAAACTGATTGGTGAAACGAAAGAGTTGGAGAAGACAGCAGTAGAATCAATGATTATAGAGCACATTCATTTTCTGGCATGTAAGAAAAATATTTCAATTTTCACAGTTGTTGGTTGTTGTTTGCAGCTACTTATTTCATCGATTAAGCGCCCATACCGCTTATCTAAAAGTCCGTCTCAAAGAGGAGCAATTTTTTGAAAATTGATGAATAGTTAACTAACGTTCTGACAACGTAAAGCAGCAGCAAGTAAAATTCCTCTTATAAAGAGCTTGCCCATACACTATTAAAGTAGGGTCTGTAATCAATTTGATAGACAGCTACAGCAAAGGGACGCTTATTTGAGGAAGGGCGCTTATTCGAGGAATTACGGTATTCTTTGGGAAAGGCTGAACAAATGCCGTTCATTAACTGTATTAATTCCACGAGCTAGGCCAGGCTTCAGTTTGAGCCAAGAAAATCTCAAGGCTCTAACGCTCATTCAGAAGACCTCCTCCGTTTTATAAACGCATTCCAATCAGTGTCTGCGATGTAGTGCGTCTATGTAGATAGCTTGTGTCTTCTTTGTTGGAATTCCCATAATGATTTGCTTACATGCAGCAACAGTGGGGCTCTTTTTCCTTGGGTTTTCAGAGCGACATATAGTGTAATAGGTCTAACGTATGAAACATTCACAACTTCGAAAACTACTGTTTTGTCTATGCTGGTTTTAGTGACATCTTTATATTGAAAAATGTTACGTTTCACATACAGGCATACTCAGACTAAAACCAGGCTTACATGGACCTACGATACGATAGAACTAACACAAACCAGTTGTAAATGCTAACTTAAGTCGACATGCCAACAACTAGTCTGAACTTATAGGATATAGTTGATCACGGTTGCAAGAGCGCTCAGGCCGACTGCGACTGACGGGAAGCAGTTGTCAAATGATCCAGAAAGAGGACATGCCCAACTTTCTAGAACTGTGAGCCGACTAGTTGCCGACAGCTCCTGAAAATTCACCAACAACCAGTCGGCAACTTGTTCTGACTATGCGCAATGTCGACATAAGCTTATGGCTTAAGAAGATAATTGTTGATTTTGTGCAATATTTCTCTTATACTTTCTCTTCCCTTCTAGGTGCTTGTCCTCATGCTTTTAGCAACGACAAATCACTTTCTTCCACCTCAAGACTCTTTCTAGCTCTCCTGAAATCAATTCTCTGTCGAGAATCAAGACGTGAGAAGCAGGATAGAAGCCTTAGTCGTATTCTGGACACAACCAGTATTACACTGACAAGAATCAAAGATTCCACCTCAAAAGAAAGCAACAAAAAGCATTCAAATACACTAACTCATGGAGAATACCTATGTGATATATTACTTAGTGTGATAAGTCTCAGCACTCAAAGCCAGACAAGAAACAAGCTTATTTCTACCTTGTCAATACTTTTTGCTGTTAACATTTCATCAAAGTCATTTGCAGTCAAGCAAGGCTTCTTGGAGTCTGTGCTGGAGGATATCAAGGATATACACGTGAAACTTAATCTAGCGTCGTTGCAGCTTGATAAAGATAACCGTGAAAAAAGAAAGGTATGTACAAAATATTTTATTTGATTGACTTTTCGTTACGTTTTTATTAAGATTTCATTTGCTATACTCATTTTGCTATATTGGAAATTGAAGAATACTAAACCAACGGCTTATGCTCCTGATATTAATAAAGTTTGCTAGGTTGTTATCTCAATTTCCACTACTGCCTCAATTTTTCCAGAAACATTTTTGTAAGGAAACTAACTGAAATCTTGAAATTTTTTCTCGTGCAATTTCTCTCATACTCAAAGTTTTAATTGCATTCTCGAAGTTTTGGAAACATTTAAATGTTTGACTTTTACTTTTTAACAGAAAATGTGTAACATGTTTGACAATCATAAATATGTAAAATCACTTCTTTAAAGCACAAACTTAAGACAGCCTTGTCTTTATGAGATATGTGTACAGAGTTTTGTATTAAAGAACATTAACAACAGTCTGATTTTGAAACGCGTGTTTCTCAGTGGCGGAAATAATATAATATTATTTCTGAATTTATGTTAAACTGAAATCTATGCAGAATTTTTGCCATTTGTCAAATCCAAATTCTTAGCGATACCATATTGTATTTCACAGGAAAAACCTTTGCTTGTGGAGCTCTCAGAAATTTACGACATGCTGAGAAATCTACTTTATCAGAGTCAAGAAACAAAGGTAAACAACTGTAGTCTTAACCGTATCATTGTCAAACTATTTCTTAGGCCGTGGTCAAACGATGAAACACTGTTCGTCAAACATCTGAAATTTGCTTGTGAAACAAAATGTTGTCTCATTTGGTCACTTGCAAACATTGCTTGTCAATACACCTTTTCAACTAAGAGCCTCGTTTTCAAAATTTACGAAAATTTGTTCGTACTACAATTTTGACCCCAGATTCAGATTCAGCACCTTCATTTTAGTGTTTGGACAAATTTTTGCGCTTCTAGTCCTTACGATGTTCATTTTATAGCGATTAAAAGTTTGAAAATCTATAAAGGATTTTACCGTGAAAAATCGCTTGGGGTGAAATTTTACACCCCAGTCATTTTTCGCGGTCAAATCCTTTTTAACTTTTCAGACTTTTAATCGCTATAAAATAAACATCGTAAGGACTAGAAGCGTAAAAATTTGTCTAAACACTAAAACGAAGGTGCTGAATTGGGATTGGAATCTGACGTCGAAATGCTTCTGTGACACAATTTTAGCTTTTTTTGAAAACGAGGCCCTTAGTTGAAAAGGTGTATTGTTCTGACAAGCAGAAAATGTTTTTAAAGTTTTTCAAAAACATCGTGCAACAAATTTAGATTATTTTTGCTTGTCAAGCAATGTTTAGCAGTCAAGCAAAATTTCAAGTGTTTCACCGACAATGTTTGATTGTTTGGCCAGGGCCTTGCTGTGAATAAAGGACTTCTTGTAAACTACAGTAAAAACCCACGCAAAAACCATTTGCCTTGACACTTTGATCGAATCTCTCAGTGAATCGTGAACTGATGTCATTTTAGGAAGCTGCAATCGAATCTGGTCTCATTGGATCTATTCAGAAAATGTGGTCTTGGTGTATGATTGACAAAACACTGAAAATTGCTGTCTTAGAACTTCTGGTAACACTTACTGCTGATTGCAAGAAAGGTTTGTTCTAAGATTTCTGACCAACTGTAGATTTTTGATTTGATGACAATCATCGTATACATAATGCTATGCTAGTGCCTATGATTGCATATTTACAGACTGCTTTGCCCAGTGGTCAAGTCATCTAGCTCAAATCTTGCTACAAGTAGGACTCTACGTACAAACTTCGCTTTCCATATTAGACTTTGTATCAGCATGGTCAATTTTTATTGGTTGCTCAAACAATAGAAATTATTATGTGACATCACAATTTTAACAAAGTATCGTTTCACGATTAGCCAAAAAGCATTTATATATCATCGCAAATGATGCTGCATGCTTTGCTGTACCATGTCAGATATGTAACAAAAATCTTTGCATTTCTGTGCTTTGAAAATTTTTCATAATCTGGATCTTGTTTTGATGCCTAGGACATATTTTAGTCAATTTTGTCGCTGGTATCTGGGCCAAATTCGGTGGACGGTTGAAATTTGAGAAAACGTGTTGCGAGGTTGGTTCACGTCACGACAGTCGAATCCATCAGGGTGACTTTTCTCAAGTCTACATTCCACTCACTTGTCGATCCTCTCTACATACGCTTTCTAAAATATAAATCTCAGGGTGTAGGCTTATATCAGCTGTTCAACTGCAAGAAACGCTGATATACGTTAAAACATATCAGAAATACTGAAAATAAGAGTTAGACAGTCACAGGTGTAGTTTATTTGTCATGTGAGGCATATCCAGTTTAGGTAATACAAAAATTAAGCATCTTTATATTCTGCAATCAGCTGCAACTTGTTTCCTGTTTTGTCAGGTTCTAATAACTTCTCTATCTTCGCAGCGCAAGAGATGTTATGCTGCCCACCCTCCCAAAAAGGAAGTTCTGATGAAAGCTCGCTTTTCCCAAGTATTCTGAAACTTGCAACAAAGTTACATAAAGACTGCATGGCTCCGACTGGTAAAATCGACTCTTCCACTCGATTGACGTTTCAGTTGATTTCGAACATTGCTGTTTTGCCTGAATGTCGTGGATTACTGTGGAAGGTATGTAGAATTATCTGAATTCATGTTTATTCTTACAACATCTGTCGACGTTGACCAATGATCTCTATTGATAAACGGATACAGAAAAAATACTCTCTAGAGTTTTGAATCGCTAGAGGCGGAAATTTTCAAGCCTTTAATAAGCGGAGTTTAGGAATAAACTTGTGATTTCACAAGATTGGAAATCTTCTGTGATTTCATGTGGCCTGGCTTACCTTATGCTTGGGCCAATAGACGTTAATTCCCAGGAAGCTATTATTAGGTACTAACTTGATGGCAGCAGTTAAAAGATTGGAGTCAAATTCAAAAACGTCTTGAAATCTAAACCTTAGAAAGTCTACTAGCTTGAAGCCCTTGCTCTTGCCCCATTTTTGAGAAGGGTAGAAGGTTATAGATGATGGAACATGAGCTCAGAAATAAGAAACAGGCAGCCTGAAAAAAAAGCTAAGTGTTCTTATAAAAGAAACATACAGAAAACAAAACATTATGAAGGTTGGCACCAAAATCCTGTATATTTAACGAATTAAAAATAGAAAGTTAATTTCAAATGGGTATGCTTTATGTTTCACTTCTCTATTCAGTTTTTAAACGAGATATGGAGATAGCTACAGATTTTTATTTCATGATTTCACTTTTTTGGGAAAACCTTATTGATTGATTTAACCTCTTTAGTATGCAAGAGAAATCGCCTTATGATTAATTTGAATACCGTATACCTTTATCCGAGAACTTGTAGTATATACAGTAGCTTAATGTTTTCTTTGCCTATACATCAGTCAATGCGTTGCAAAACATTTCAAACTTGTGCTTGAATAAAGAGTAATAATTAATGCAATCGTGGAGATGTTTCTCAGCTGAACTTTCTTTCTATAGAACAACATCTATCAGCTTTTCAGCAGCTCCCAGATTGGTCAGAATGCAAATAAAAAACAGAAAGTTGCATCACGAATTTTGACGGCTTTGTGGGTTCAGCTTCTTTTGGTAATTTCGTTCTATGCTGATGGGACACATGTTATTCTGAAAGTTAATGGTAAGCTGTTCTTAATCCCGACGTTATTCTAGCATTAATAAGTTGCATTCGAATATTGATTTAGCAGGAAAGGTGGTGAAATGATGTTCTAGCGCCAGCAACTATTATCTCAGAAGTAGATGAACTTACAAGACCTCGACCCTTGCTGTGACGAAATCGTGGCTGAGGCTCAAACCCCGGCCTCAAGAAGCTCCTCAGGGGGTACTTAGTATAATTTGGGTACGGGTATACCGATGGGTCTTCCGTGATGCTGTGATCTCAATCAAGTTCTTTTTATTCTAGGACTTCTGGCAACATTGATTGATTTCGCATCGGAAGAACAACATCGAGAGAGGCAGCGATGTCTCCTGATTCTAAGAAATCTTCTGTTCTTTCCAGCAAATAAACCATCTCTGCTGACAAATAGTATGCAAAACAAATTTCGTTTCATTTATTTTATTTAAAGACAAAATTTTGACAGCTTCCTTAGTTGCCGTCACAGAATTTTAATATACTTGCATATTTTTCTAGGTCGTTTGGTTAGCTGTCTGTTGAAAGCGCTTGATTCTAAATCTGTTTGGAGCAAAGCAATCGTTGTGTCTTGTTTCGCATCGTTATTACATAACTGCCACAAGGTGAAAAATTTTAATAGCAAACTTTACTTTAACTTTAAAATGTAAAAGAATATTTCTGTTCCTTGTCCTCGCATTGTGTTCATTGATCAGAAGATAATCTTGCAGTTTTACATACTTTTTCATTTAGATACTCGAGCCTGCAATAAAGCATGCTTATCGATTCCGTGTTTTAAGTCGCATTGTCTTTGACTTTAATATTGAGGAATGACTCTTGATAGCTAATGATAATCGAGAAAACCTTGCAATAGTTATGTCTGCATGGGCTGCATTAATTTAAAATGAACGTTTTCTTTCAGGCAAAAGTTACCCTGAAGAGAACGAATCTCTTTGGAAAGATACGTCTAATCCAAGAAGAAATACTAACAGGTTTGACGCCATTTTAGATGCTTCAGTTGACATCCACTATCACGACTGCCTGCTATTTATTGAAAAACAACTGAATTGTGTGGTAAATTTGGGATCAGTAACATTGCATGATAATCAGGGTTCATTTCCTCAATTAAAAGCTAAAAATTTTTCATATTTATTTGCAGCATAGTTATTTCGAACATTCGCTATCTCGAACAAATTCCACTTTCCCTTGAGAGTTTGAGATAGCGGATGTCAACTGTACTAGAGTGAAAAGCCCCGGCCAAATTATCAAACATAATTGGTTTCAACATCTGAGTTCTGCTTTAGAAAAACGTTTGACCGTTTCACAAGCGGAACTGCTTTGCAAAGCTTTTGAAAGTGTTCAATAACATAATCTGTTTACCAAAAACAAAACAATGTTTGATGGCTAATGATTTGCGTTTTGGCCAAACGGTAAAACTTATGTTTTTACAAACAAGTTTCAAATGTTTGAGAAACAACGTTTGTTTGAGAAACAATGTTTGATCGTATAGCCAGTGCCAAACCTTATCCAACATTTTCACCGAACTTTCTTTAGCGCTGTCTTTAACTGCTCTTTTAATTAGGCAAAGTTGTTTTCGTGAAATTTTAAGTTGCAAAGAGCAGCGTTTGTTTAACAGGGTGTGCGCATATGGCAACATCTGATTTTTTAGGCTTTCAGGCCATTTAGATACAGCGTTATTCGTGTATCAACAGACGTATTTGAAATTTATTTTAATGAAACTCGGGAGGCAAAAACTTAAGTAGCTTGCTGCAGCAGCTTATTTCTAATAAATGTCCGGATAAAATCCTAGTATATGTCTGAAGATGTTTTTAGTAATGGAATGTTTGAAGTTTTATATGATTAAGAGACTCTTTCTTATTTCTCCTGTTCTTGCAGGTAAATTAATAAGTAAAGACTGGAACATGCAAGGCTATCAAGAACTAAAGACAGCAGTGTCAAAAACGTTGAAGATTCTGTCGGAATGAATGTCTTCAGACTCCTTAGGCAGCTGACACCATAGAATTGTAAATTTTGTTTATTTATTTAAAACTGAGAGGTTTTTAAATTGATGATTGAAAATATTCTGTAAAATAAAATCAAGTGGACATGTAATTATAAAATTATCACATTGCTATGTGCTACCTTTTCTTTGTTTTGTAACTCTTCAACCAGTTAAATTTTTTGAATGTTTTCCTTTTTGGATTGGCACAACTATTTGGTTTTTAGTTTGTCTTCTTTTAACGATTGACAAAATTTGATAAAGAAAAACATTTTCTGAATTTAGTGGATCACTTGTAAAGCTGACCAAAAGTGAAATGAAGTAGTTTAGAACAAGGGAATGTAATGGGACATACGGATCCGCAGATGAGGCAGATTGTCACACTGAAGATTTTAGAATGCATTTTCTCAGACCCATTGTTAAGTAAAGAAGACCTATGAGACACTGCAAAGATTATTTTAAAGAGAAACAGAATTACTGTTACAATGTCTACCTCTTTTTTATGATTCAGAGAATAAAAACAAGAAAAATAAATGATTGAAGTTTGATAATAACTGATGAGGTGATTCTAGAACAGTCAACTACACATACATTTAAATTTTAATATTGTATCTCGTCTATGTTAACATATGGCGATTCCACAACAATAGTATATTATGATGTCACAGCATTTGACTTGGATCCTTCCTCCACATTGCATTATAAACTGACATCTCATAGGCAGCTTTCTTTGCTTGTTTCATTGAGTAGCTTGCACCCTCACCCAACTTCTTTTCACCAGAGAATATCCCAACAACATAGAGAGGAACATCGGTATTTCTTCCAGCACTGAATATCAATCTTGCCTCTGGTTTGAATTTATGGCCTGAAAGAGCTGCCACTTCTTCTGCTGCTTTCTCTGGGTTCTTTAGTTTAAACTTGTCTCTGAATGACTCATCATCAATAGCTGGCATAATGAAATCATCTACAAACTTTTGAACTTCATCCAATCCCATATCGTGATAGATGGCTCCCATTAGAGCAAAGAAAGCATCACATATAACATCATCACATGAAAAGCTCAAATGTTTCTCGTTATCAATTTCATCTATATCATGGTCAATCACAATAAGTTCTGGTATACCAAGATTTCTTGCTAATTTAGCAATGTTGCCTCTACCAGAAAGATAATTTGCAAACTCATCCAGAAGAAATGCAGAGAACTGTGGATAGCATTTGAATAAATTTGACTTTATAACCTGGCAAGTGTATCCAAAGCCTATTAGGCCAAGTTTTTCTGGCGAAAATTCAAGAGTTTTATATGCATTGAAAAGCTCAGCATTGCCTTCTACAAAGGCTGGGATATCAGCTTCAGAATTACAGTCTTTTGCAATGTCTAAAAAACTGGGATGTACAAAAGCTGCCTTTAGATAGTCTGGATTTGTAAATTCTATACTTAAACGCTTTTGAAAGGCTAGTAACTCTTTATCGTAATTCTGAAATATAAAAGCTTTAGAATCGAATTCTGTTGGAGGATCAGGCACTTGTTTTTTCAGCAGCAAAGCTGCATTTCTTGCTCGCCTTCTTGTATCACGATTGCTACCTCTGTATGACCGTGTAAATAGTTGGCTACATGCAGCGATGACTCTTATGTTCACTGTTTCTTTGAAATTCAGATTCGATGTTCTAAGAAGGCCATTCGTTCCAATTTTCCAGAGAGCATTTGCCGCAGCAAACGACCTTACTGCCGCCATTATCTTCTTTTCCTTTTCTCCTTTCACGTGGAGCCTCGTGTTCAGTTACAGGTGAAAATTGAAAGCGAGGCGACGACGCTTCCCTCCGAAAATTATTTTCAAAATGGAGGACTTTGTTGCAGCTGTTAAACTCTACTCTGATGA
Organism: Chrysaora quinquecirrha; assembly: GCA_014526335.1. Taxonomy (NCBI): domain Eukaryota; kingdom Metazoa; phylum Cnidaria; class Scyphozoa; order Semaeostomeae; family Pelagiidae; genus Chrysaora; species Chrysaora quinquecirrha. Next base: position 177,834 of record JACTAT010000119.1, read on the forward strand.
TAAAAACTGGGCTCAACTTGTCGAATGTATAAATTCCTCCGTTGAAACAATTGTCAAAAATGCATCAAAGATAGATGCAGCTATTGGTGCACTAGATCCTGTTCAAAACACCATTGGTTTTCTTGGAATATTGTGAGTGCTTTAGCCTAAAATTTAGGCCCCTCTTTTTCCCACCATCAGATTCCTTTTTTGCATCTTTTTTTGCATCTTTTTGTTTTCTTTTTTCTTTACAGGAAAACTGGTATAAATACTGGTTAGAATGCAGTTTAGCGGACATTTCTCACAGGGAAACAAGGCTATAATAGGATAGGGTTTTGGCTATGGTGGTGGTTGGTAGGGACGTAGGGTACCCGTAGGGTTTTGGGTATAAGAGTCACTCAGGGTTTTAGCTGTTTAGGAAGAGGGTTAGCGTTAGTTTTAGGGTTTTGGAAGCATACCTCCCTGCATTCGAATCATTAGTACATTGTTTTCATTATTGCCTTTGTGAAGGTATCTGCTAAACTGCATCCATCCCCAAAATGTAGATTGTGCCTGAATAACACAAAAGGGATTCCAGACTGGAAAACATGCAAGTTTTGGCCTATACGTAGTTGGACAAAATTGAAAAAAAACAATAGATTAATTAACATAACAATAGGTTGAACAATAGGAGAGGCGCGAGCGTAGTTGCAAGTGCGAGCATGTTTTCCAACCAGGAAGGGAATGTAAGTAGGTTCTGGTTGACTGATCTGAGGTCCCGAAAGCCTAGGTACCAAGCTTAAAGATAGATACATTTTAATGCATGTCTTACATTGTATTTTTTTTCTTTGTTTCAGATTAATTAAAATTGATTTACCCAATTATGGTGATTTTGAGTTACTACTGACACAAATCCAGCAATTTGTTGATCTATGTTCAAAAGATCAGCTTCAAATTGTGATTGAAAAATGTAAGGATGTAAGCTTAACTATTCATTGAACGAAAATTCAGATCAATGAGATTTGTATTACGATCAATTTGTAATAATTTGATCTTTTTTAGTTGCACACATCTGTCACTTTGTAACAAAATGCCTAATAGAAAAACAACAGGTAACTCCTTTTTTTGGTAAATTAACTTGTTGACTAGTCATAAACAATGATGCTTTTAATTAAGGCGGGTATCACAAATATGTCCGGTTAGTGTAAACCGACCGACCGGCCTCGAAAATGAAAAAACCCGAGATTTTGAGTCGGGCGTAAAAATTTACTATACAGTTTTTCTTATTTTTCTGCATTGAAATTGGTAAATAAATGGCTAAAATTCGCATTTTCCTGTATTTAATGTGCTTTTCTTCTTGTACTGATCTTCTGATCTTATTTTACCGCGGGATGGGCCTAAATAGCCTGCGCCACAGTTTATCGCAACGAAGGAAGGCAAAGCACCGCAATCATTCGTTTACCAGAAAGTAATTTCAGACGGAAAGGGCCTAGCTCAACCCGGGGATAATATTCTTAAAGAAGAAAAGCAATATTTAGGCGTTTTTTCGTGAATTTCTATACAACAAGTTAGATTTTCGAAAAACCCGAAAATTTTTAATGCCGACCGACCGACCGACTCAGATTTTGAAGTCCGGTTTTACACTAACCAGACATATTTGTGATTCCCGCCTAATCTTAATTGTAACTCTCAGGTAAAGCACCAAGCCCCTAGCCAAAATCTGGTCAAGTGCCACACCCCCCTGGGAGTGGGAGATTATAGTCAATAGACTAGTATAAGGTTGATCAGCCTGACATCAGTTTAGCTAATTGCTTGTTTTATTAAGGAAATAGCCATTAGAGTGATAATTAGGATTCACAGGACCCAAATTGTAAACAATCAATCAATTCACAAGCTACGCCATATAAACATATCAGCTTCATTCTAGTCTAGGCAAACATTTGTAGTGAAGGTTGGGTATATTGAAAGTTGGGTATACTAGAGGTTGGGCAAAACACTTGGAAGGCAAAATACTTGTCTTATTACATTGTCATGATCTTATTAGTATTTCAATGTTTGTCTGTCAAAGTACACTTTTGTCAATATACATGCTGTAGATAAACAGTCTGAGCTTCTTATTTAACTGCAGCTTGTGGTATAAGCAGCAGTTTAATTTATTATCGGTCTATATTGTACTATGGTTGTACTATGTACTATTACAATGATTGTACTTTTATTATTGAAAGCATTCTTGCTATGTTTTTGTTTTGCTTTTTAGCCAGCCAGAGGCATAAAAATGCTTTCAACAGCAATCAAAAAGGCCCAGCAGCATGAAAATCAGCTGACATCAATCCATCCAGATCTACTGCAGGTAAAATTGTGTTTAATAGGTTAATGATCTAAATTATTGCTAGATTGCACTACACTGAAGCAGATGCTGATAGTTGTCATCTGATAGCAAGCTAGTTGTGTAACTGTGCATTTACTCTGTATATATTTGAAGGCATAGAAAGTAACTGATTTTTTTCCTCAAATAGTTATGCCTATTGGCAAAAAACTTCAAACCAGCTTTAAAATTCATGGAAAAAGATGTCACAGAAATTCATAAAGAGGTAATTAGATGATATTTTGATGTGTTATTAAATTAAAGATGAACGTAGAAGCTGAACTCACTGAAAACTTATTCATCAGATACTCATCAGAGTATAGAACATCGTTTTTTTCATAGATATGTGGATATTTGAAGAGTACATCAATCGTTGCTGAGATAGGTTTTGTTCATAGCTTAAATTTGATGTCAAAATAACTTGAGGACATGACTAGCTTATTTTTCTTCTTATAATTGTATCTATATTTTGTTGGCTACACCTTTTTTCTTCTCCAATGCTGGTCCTTTGGCTGTGGTCCTCTGTCTACAGTATTTAACACACACTTCAGGTCCATATGTTATCACCACTATACCTGCCCCAAACTTCCGTATAGATTTGGCCAGCAAGTGAACATTGCTTATAAGAATCTCACACACGACCCCTGTGCCAAACTGCTTGCATTAACGAACATCTGACAGTTTTCTTTCTTTGTAGAATAATCAGTATGACTCAAGAAGCTTTCTTCTTTACTATTACTATGGTGGGATGATCTATGCAGCATTGAAGAATTTTGAAAACTCTCTCTTCTTCTTTGAAGTGGTATGTAATGTGTTCAGCATTTAGAACGACATATTTTCTGTAGCACATTTTGTCTGCTTTTTTCTCTTAAAGGCTCGTCTTCGCGTTATATTCAAAAAGTATTTTGAGCTTTACCCTAAAGCTCTAAATTTTTTTGTATTTTGAACTGAGTTATTAAGATTTTTGGCTCATGACAAACAAGAACCTACAGTAAACTATGCCCCCCCCCTGTCAAACGAGAAAGGAAAGAATGAAACGAAACGGACCTTTCAATGTAATCGCACGGCATTGGAACGTTCCAAGATGGACTGCCGCCCTTCGCAATGGCCTGCTCCATGGGGAATTTTCTTATCTCATCCTTGCCGTGCGTGATCGAAAATTTTCCGCATACTTTCGTGTTATATTTCACGAAATAAACCCACCTAATCAAATGAAACGGTCTTAAAAAGTGTTCACTTAAGAGCTAAATCGTTCCGTTTGGTTCCGTAGCATTTTTGGGCTCACTTTTCAGAGCAATCCACATTTCGCGACTGAACGTGCACTATTGCTTTTTGTCGTTTTGATCGTTTTTCACACCAGTTGATCTAAATCGTACAATGTAGCTGTATTTTTAGCATTTCAAGTATAAATAAGCTTTACAATTCCGTAAGACAAACAAGCTATAAAACTTTACTTCTCCTTTCTCAAAACAGGCAGTCACCACACCTGCAATGTCAGTTAGTCATATCATGCTGGAATGCTACAAAAAATTTATTCTTGTTTCTGTTTTGCTAACAGGAAAGGTTTGTCAGTGATTTCATAACTTGTCTTCGCTCCGTTCTTTTTTTATTCGTTCTTGTAGGATGTTTTGAAATGTGCTTTGATTAATGAAACAAGCTAGTAACCAATATTACACATCCTATGAAACTATGACGCAAGCAAATTATTCTTTTTACACGGTGTTGATTATATAATTACACGTGATATTACGACAGAGTGAAGTTGTTTGGGTACTTATTCTCTCAGTGCACCCAGTTTCTTCATTAATCGGATCGAGCCGGATGAAAAAGCAAAACCACAGACCACAACACACTACCAGAACCTTGATGCAATCAGTTAATTATATATTACTTTGATTTAGGTTATCACTCTTCCGAAGTACACAGCTCAAGTTGTTCCTAGATTTCTCAAGGTAATCCATCAACTTCTTCAATTCTAGTAAACATACATTTTTGATGTACAGACTCGGCAGGCAAATGCCCCGTTATCTCTTCCATTTGACCTCGCGCTCGCTGTTACCCAAAATAAATTTTCCCCAATTCCTGTCACTAGTAAACTAGAAGTTTTTCATTTACCAACGCTCAATGGTTTAGCAAAGATATGCTTTTGCAGACGATGTGAAAAGTTGAAAATAGGATATTTCTATTAACTGACATGGAAGGAGGGTATCTCATGCCTCGTTTTTTTAAATACAGATGCTTATTTAGTTGCTGAGATGCTTTCTGTTGTCATTGTCCGGTATTGCTTTTTATTCTCCACTCTACCAACAGGCATTTCTTTCCTATCGAATATCCGAATACCTCGTTTTTTTTTGTACTTCAGATAGCTATAGCTTTTGACTACATTTGTATCTTTTGTTGTTATCTACACGTTTTTTATAAGAACACTGAAATGGAAGAAAGCCATGCAATGTTCTTAATTTTTCTAATTTGAAGGCTTAAGATGTTCTTAAGATGTTCTTAATTTTCTTGCGTTTTAAAAAGCTGTTGTCTTTCAAATTATGTGACAATTGATACGAAAAGAGACGCACATGTAAAATGTCACATAGTCACAATGATTGATAGTTTACCTGTTTTCTAGAGTGGAGAACAGGACAGCGCCACTTAAGAAAGTAAATTCTAATTTGTTTCTAGCTTCACAAAGCCTTGCAATGTTCTTAGCATATTCTTAACTTTTCAGCCTCTGAAGCCTTATGTTCTTATATACTTTGCTCTCATAAAAAAAACGTGTAGTTATTTGATTCACATGTACTGTAAATAATTTGTATTTTCTTTTCTTTTCAGGCACTAAGCTCTCCATACTGTGAAATAGCGAATGCATATAGCACTTATGATCCTGACCAGCTACGAGCAGTGGCAAATAAATACCAACAGATCTTTCAAAGAGTAAGTATATTGCAAGATAGAATAATAGTACTAAGATACTATCAATTTCCGAAATCGCAAGAAACAGGGGAAACATCTCTGGGCATCCTTAAAGGCCTTTTTGATCTGACACTCCTCAGAGTATAAACGTCAGAAGCAGACCGAAACAATTGACCAAGACGTAATTTATTCCCAGACACGGATCGAAATGCACCGATCAGATAGTGAAGCCGAATTGGCATTGTGTTTTCAACACCAATCAGCTAGCCGGATACAGCACGAAGACCAATAGAATTAATTGAAGAGTCCAAGTGAGAAAACGAACTCTTTCTGCCTTTACAGAACTGGCCTTTTGGTTTTGATATGGTGGCAGATTCCAAAACTCAAAATGGACAAAGATCTTGCGTTACCGATCATTAGAAAACAAACAACCGAAACTGTCAAGAAAAGTACATCGGAAAATGGTTTTAAATAAAAGCTTCTAAGTATATCCGGAGATGTTTTCGTAATTTCTTGCCATTCCGAAATGTTATATCACCTTGCGACTATACTCTAAAACTTGGTCATGGTTTATCACTATGTGTGGAGGGTGAATTTAGCCAGTTTTTATTAAAAGCTTCGGAAGAGCTTATAAACAGAACGAATTTAAACTAGGATGAGTCGACAAGATATAGTTGGACTATACTCTTCACGGAAAGGGTAAGAAAAGCAACATATCCCACTGCTGTATTATTGCAATTGCTCCTGTTCTTCGCTGAGCCTTTAAGTTGCTTACATTTTGGACCCAAGCCCTCATTGCTTATTAATCGATTGCTTGGTATTGCATCTCGGTATACTGGCATAGTATTCTTGGACCCATTATTGGTGAGTTTTTTCTTGCTTTTGAAAAACTGTGGGACTCGCACTTGCTTAAACAATGTACCAGTAACGATTATATGCAGCGAAAATCAAATTGTTTTACTTTATTTAGGACAACAATGTTGGCCTCGTGAAACAAGTACTATCATCGCTTTTCAAACGAAACATTCAGAGATTAACAAAGGTAAGCTCACATTGACGGCTCTACAGTTATTGAAATTGCAGGAGGAATTACAGAAAATGCAAAAGATTGGTGCGACCAGGATTGATCTCGAACCTGTGAGCGTAATTAGCCAGAGGTCTCGGGTTCGAGACCCGTCCTGGTCTTATTGGCTCGCGAAATTTTTCTTATTACGTTGAGTCCTAAAACGTCTCCTCAAGTTCGATCTTGATCGTTACTTTAGACGATAGAGGAGTCGGAATTGAGTGCAGATAAAATTCCTGTAACAGATTTGTCCTGTGTTCAACCTTATCACCTTAATAAATCGGACTTAATCGAAAATCCTTCAATTTTGTTCGGCTGAAGTAGAGTACGGAAAGGTCATATGGGAAAGGTGAATACTTTCCTTGTGTCATTTTGTTTTTATTTTCATTTGGTCATTCTGGTCATTACAGCAACCATACCCGGTCAAGCTAACAACGGCTATAGCAGATATTGTCTTTTGGGGGATAAAGCATTCACAAATCAACCAGGCTCGAAGACCAATTTTATTACATTTTATTATGTAATCACTTCCGCGTCGGTTATTTAAGAAATCAATTGGCTTGTGTACTTGTGTATCAAGGCCTTCGGAAGGAATCTCGGATTGTGGGGGCTGAACAACTAGTAAAAAGTATACGATGACGTGATTATTTTATGACGTCATACTATTGTTTTCCAAATTATTGGGGGGAGGCTGAAGCCCCCCAGTACCCCGCTTCCTACGGCCCTCGTGAAGGGTCTTTTTTTGGAGACAATTTGTTTTTCTTTTTCTTGTGTATGTCGCGGAAAGCCATCTGCAGATTTTTATCTACTAAAGACTTCGAGTTTTTTCCTTATTAAGCATTGTTTTTTTTCTAGACTTTTCTCACATTATCATTGAGTGATATGGCAACTCGAGTAAAACTGCAAAGTGCAAGAGAAGCTGAGAATTATTTATTAGAAATGGTAATGTGCATTGTTTGTCCCTTTTTCTTTTCAATCAAAAGTCACCTATCCTGCTTGGATGCAATGTATTAACCGATGCTAATGTGCACTGGATTCTTTCTAAGTTTCAAAATTTGCTTTTATCCTTTTCCAAGATTGAAGATGGAGAAATACATGCGACAATTGACAAAAAAGATGGCATGGTTAAATTTCATGATAGTTTAGATGGACATGATACGTCTGCAATGTTGAGAAAAATCGATGAAGAGGTACTGAATATTTCTGGTGATTAGGATAAGCTATTTTTGTGGTTATAATGTCCCATTCGCTTTACCGAAGAGAAGATTCTATAAATTTACTAAAATGTTCATGTATCTTCGCGAAACGTTTTCCTTCTCGCGAAATTTGCGTCTTGAAATTCTACATCAATTTGGAATCAATTTACCGTGATACTGTATTTATCTTACATCACATACCTTGTTTATAGATGAGAAAATGCATTCGTCTGGATGAAAAACTTCAACAAATGGATCGAGATATATCTGTTAATCCTCAATACGTGCAAAGGGTATGTATAGATATTATATAGATACAGATACAAATGGGAGGAGACCTTGGGCTGCATGACTTTGAGGGTTATTTGGCGATTATAGAGATAGATATGACATAGCTGAAGATATATATATATATAGCTAGACCACGTCTGTATCTATTCCCATCTGATGAAAGGACTAAGCATATGATAGATCAGCTCTCTTGACTGCTGGTTTTCTTACCGAATCAGCTTTAAAACTGTTACTTAGATTCAAACAATACCAGTTTTTGCGTAATGGCTACGTGGTAATGATTCTGTATAGCTATATCTATATACATTGTAAGCAGCAGTATTATCACCGTTTTAACGTACTTGAAGGGATCGTACCAAAGTACGTTATAAACAGAGTAGTTCCGTTGTTCTGTTGCTCCAGGTGCAAAATTAATGATGCGCGTTTTCCGATAGTACGTTACGCCGGATCTACACTAGCCGCAATCTTTGCGATGTTGCGACGAAAAATTGAAGCCGTGTCTGTATTTCATCATTCGCTGTGAAGAACGGTCGAGCAAAAATGCAGTTCAGCGCAGGATTAGGGACGAAATCAATCCCTTTGCAGTTTGTTACTGAGATTCAGCTCTATTTTTTTCTCTTTTTGCAGCTTGTTGGATTAGCACAACTAGATGAACCAGGGAAAGGAGAAGACTTGATGATCTAATCAAAGAACAATGGTGCCTTATTTGACTATAAGAAATGCAGATACGTGCTAAAAAAAATCCTGAAGGTAAATTGATAGTTACCATGAATGATAAATGCTTCTAACAAAGAGAAAGCCAATCCTATCACAGACAGTTTTTTGTTTAGAATCAATGATCTCATGGAATCAAGAACACAAAAATACAATACAAAAAATTTAGTTAAATGTCAGTTTTTCGATATTTAAAAATACATGTTGCTATTAGTTCAGATGAGTTTTTCATATGTTTGTAAGCCTTGTTCCAGTAATATAACTTGCCAAATTTTGAGTTTTTTCTTTGGAGCTAGACATTAATTGCTTCAGGTATATTTGTCCTCTACCTTCCAGAACTTTGTCTATGGAACTATGGAACTGCTCAAATGCATTTTAGATGGTTGCTTCTTTAACCACTTCAACTCAACTCCATTGCTACTTCATCTGATTTCTCATTTGTTGCTCCTGAAGGTATATCTTCATCCAAGATTTGCTGCAGTATATGAATAGAATTTATCAAAGCATGCAACTGTTTCCCACGGATATCCAGTTTCCTCACCAATTCATTTTTGGTTTGTTCTAGATTTGAAAGTTCTTCCTTTAGTGCATCTGTTTCTGCTTGTGATTGCTTTCTGTCTGGATGTTTTTCAATTATTTTTGCAAGTGCATCATATTCTTGTCTGTTTTTCCTTACTTTCTTTGCTTTTTGTAATTCTATTTTGCATTGAGCAATGTCTTCTTTAGCCTGCATTATATCCTTCTCAATCTCTTCAAACAAGACCTAAGGAAGAAAAGTATATCATTACAATTAATATGAATGCATCAAAGCAAGGTTAATTACCTTCAAAAGGGTGCTTGATTTTGAATTAGCCTATAGGGATTATGACCCTTCCTTGGCGGGCAAGGTCTTGACTGGTTAGATGGAAGATTCCAAAAAAACATTTTCAAGAGGATGCCAAGTGCCTGGTAGGAGCAAGGGCCAAAGCTGGTAGGATGAATAAGAAGTGCAACAATAGGGCCCAGGATGCTGGCAATGTATGTATTGAAGGAAAGGAACCAACTTTCCAGTCTGGCTTGAGTACACAGCAAACCTACATGTCTGTGCAGCACCTTTGCCTATGCACAATGTTGATCAGACTGGAAAGTTTCCTTTTTGCATCTTAAAATGCATTGTGTGTTGTTGCATGCCAAAACAATAGAAAATTCATGTGACCTATTGTACTATTGTTTATTTGGACTGCCAGACAAGATGAAGAACTGTCTGAGAAGCTACCACACAAGGTCTTGTCGAGAACTGCCATTTATGAAGGTTTAGTCCACACACTGGCATTTATGCAGGTTTTTTCATGACTTTCAAACACGATATAGCCTGTCATTTGTTGTTGCGTGCACTTTTGCCACCTGTGAGGATGAAACAAAATCAAAATACGTAATAATCATAATAATTAAACTACTTCATAATTTTTTCTTTCTTTGATGTTCATCTCATAGACAAGATGATTTTTGACCATTGCATATTCACATTGATTCAACAATGCAATTATTCTTTGATAAGTCAAGTTGCTTTCATCTTCATTTGAGTCAGTGTTGCACCATTTTACAATGGTCTTCAACAATGTTTGAATTCTTCTGTCCTCTCCTGTTCCTTCTCCATCAAAAGCAACCTTTGTCGAATAATTTCTTCTTCTGAAACCGCCATTTTCATTCAATAGGTATTGCTCAAAAGGATAGAGGTAGGTCAAAAACAGTCTAGGCCTAAAAAAAAGGAGAGAGAACTAACGTCGTTGTTGGATAACATGCTTTGAAATGTTTGCTGAAGGAACTTAAAGGTGGGACGATTCTACGCTTGCGCACTGGCAAAATTAAGGACGTGGCAAAGTTGAGTTGTCGTTCCCAGTCTCTTACAGAAGAACTGGCCTAAGTGTCAGCCATAGAGTTCAAGACAACTGCTTCCTTTTCTCTCAAACATGGCCACATATCAAGAGTTCATACACCAAAACGAAGACCGCGATGGCATACGTTTCAGTTGGAACGTCTGGCCTTCTAGCAGGCTTGAAGCAACTCGTATGGTGAGTACAAATTCACCTAATACCAGTAGGCGTAATCACTTCCAAAAATTTTTAGGCCAATTTTTTTCTATTTTAGAGTCTCCTTGATAATTTGATTTGAGAACTTCAAGACAACAAATGATGGCTCTGGATAGGTTTTTCTTTCTATGAGCCTACACGTTTTATAAGAAAGTGGTGCTCAACATCTTAAAAACTTAAGAAAGTTCAATACTTTATTCTTGAAACTTAAGAAAGTTCTGTTTTATATTTTCACTCTTAATGCTCTGTAGCCCATTCTATTTTCCCTCTTCTGTTCAGTCGTTCATCTTGCTATTGCACGTGATATTTGTGCAACGTATACAGTGCCTTAAACTAAGCATTTGTAGAAGTGCTGCATTCCAAAAATTTTTCTAAGAAAGTCACAAGAAAGTTTTGGTACTCAAAATGTGTAGTATTTAAGAAAATTTCAATACTTTCAATACCAAAGAAAACTTTCTTATAATATAAAAAACATGTAATCATGTTGTGTTCAGTCAAACCTTTCTAAAGTAATGTCATTACTTAGCCTATGTAGTATTGTATGAATATGAAATGATTGTGATTAATTTTCAGGTTGTTCCAGTTGGATGTTTGTATACACCTCTAAAAGAGAGGCCAGACCTACCTCCAATTACTTATGATCCTGTTTTATGCAGCAGAAATACTTGTCGAGCTGTCCTGAACCCACTTTGGTGAGCTTTTTAAGGCTAATGTAAATGGTAACAGGTCAACTTGCCCCACTACCAACTTACCCCACCTTAACATGGTCAAGTTGAAACTCTTTCAAGTCATGTTGCCCCACATGTTTGTCCAACTTACCCCATCTATTTAGACGACTTGCCCCACCATTACATTAATGAAAGAAAACGATATAATTGAGTAAATCTATCAGTTTCGTTAAACGCTGTGGATATTGTTTTATAACATTTTATAACATTTTATAACATAAAATGCCAGATTTTATAACATTTTGGCTATTCCTCCAGCATACATGTGCACTAACTATTTGCGCACAAGCTCACACTCGCGCTTGTGCATAGTTAATAATAGGTCTATTGAAAAGGATAAAATACTGTACTTTGCAAAGATCTGTTTTTGAAACACTTACTTTTCTCTTCAGTCAAGTTGATTACAGAGCAAAAGCTTGGATTTGTAACTTCTGTTTCAACAGAAATGCTGTAAGTCTGCCTTAAAATTAAACACAATTTCTCACCTTGTGGAAATTTTCAATTTCATTATTTGGTTTATAGTGTACTATTTTAATGTTTTTTCTATTTAATTTTGCAGTTTCCTCCACATTATGCTGGTATTAGTGAACAGCATCAGCCTGCAGAAATCATACCTATGTTTTCAACTATTGAGTACACTCTGACTGTAAGTATGGTGCCATGTCATATGGCTAAAACTAACAGTTTGTTTCTTTGCAGTTTTAGGGTGGTTTAATATGTCTTCCATCGTTTCTTTTCATTTTATCAAAAGCTCTTACAATGAACTATTATGATAAAGTTCAAAGTGTGTATGTGTAATTGATCAATCTAAATCCCTCTTCCAAGCTAACCCCCCTTCTTGAATAAGCACCCAGAGTGAACAAGGCAAGCTGTATGATGTGCAATTTTTCTGCCCTTGTTCACCTTGTCTAACATTTTTTTCCACTTTTTGAATTCAGTACTTTCCAATATTTATTTTTCCAGAGACAACAAAGCAGTCCTCTTATATTTCTCTTTGTGGTTGATACCTGTCTGGATGAAGAGGATCTTCAAGCTTTGAAGGTATACATATCAATATCAAAGGCTTGTCATGATAAGTGGTGACTATCATGTGCAGAAACAGCCTTGATAACTTCAAATATACTTGCTAGGCTTGCTTTCTCTTGAGTTTTTCCTCCCTCTTTACATAAACCATCATCAACTTAAAATTTAGGACCTTTCGATATTAGTCTTGCAATTAAGTTGATTTGAGAAGTTTGAGCAACAGAATAAAGACCCCCCCCCTCATTGCTTAATCAAACTTCTATGGTATTGCCATTTTTTTCTGCAGGAATCTTTGCAAATGTCACTCAGCTTGCTGCCTCCAAATGCTTTGATTGGTCTTATTACTTTTGGGAGAATGGTACGTTTATTTTCATTTTATCAAACGTTAAAATTGGGAAACAATTTGGTTATCATTTTGATACGATTTGGGATTGGACAAAGAAACGAATTTTTTACGGTTTTAAAACCATTTTGGAACAATTAAGGGGTGCGGTTTAGAAACGATTTTGTTACGATTTTAGAGAATTTAGAAACCAATTTTGTATGATTTTGAATCGAATTTCGTATGATTTAGGGTTAGATTTGAAAACGAACTTGTTACGCTTTTGAAACGAATGTCGTATAATTTCAAATCCAAGTTGGCATTCATTTATAAAGCGCGTTTGATTCAGAGAAACGACACTAAACGGCAGATAAGACACAGAAATAAAAAAAAACATCCAAACTTTCCTACGAGTGCTAATCTTTCGCCCTGGCATTCAGGGCTTTTTCAGAACGAAATTAAAATGAATTGGTTGAGTTAGTTGCTTTTTCTTTTTGATAATTTAGACCTTACCTTTATAACTTTTGCTTTATCCTTTCCCTTATTCGAACTACTGTACCGTTTTAACATTTCTATAAGCTTTTGAACGTTCGAATCTAATCGTTTTTGCCTTTCTCTAAGGTTCATGTCCATGAACTTGGTTGTGAAGGCATATCAAAGAGCTATGTTTTCAGAGGAAACAAAGATATCACTGGAAAACAACTTCAGGTTGGCTGCCATTTCATTTTGTATCTCTCAGCTCGTTATTTCTGTTGATACTTGTGAGAATTAATTGTTGACAGCCATCAACCACCAGCATGTTTGCCTTTGACACCATATGGTGTAATAAACTCCATTTTAATTTACTTCAATTCAGTAATGGTACTTAATTTCTGAGTTGTGCAGAACTTCAAAAATGCGATAAACAGCGGAAATATTGTAGGGCATGCTTCGAAGCTTATTTGGTGTGATACTCTTCGGAGTATAAACGTCAGAAAAATATCAAAGCAATTGACTACCGATCCAGCTCCACTTATCTGACTGATGCACTTTGATCCGCATCTTGGTATAAATCCGCCTTAGTCAATTGTTTGAATAATCCCGTCTGTTTCTGGCCTAATACTTTGAGGTTTGTTCGACAAAACGAGCTCTAAAGTATGCCCTACGGACCCTACGATGTTTCAGCTGTTCATCGCAGTTATGATGGTATTTTTGGTTCGTCCAAGCTTTCACGATTTAAGCAAATAAAATCTGTTATGAAGAAAGAAACTGTTTGTAACGGAGCCAAATGGTTGCACTTTTTCAGCAAAACCAAAATGGAATAGAACCATAATTTAACTAGAAAGAACAGAACCGTGCTTGGAATAGAACGAGGGTAATCATTTTCTCAGTGTAAGCAGGGCCTAAAATTTGTATGCTTCATTATTTTTAGGATATGTTGGGTTTGGGAGGAGGTGCTGGAGCTCAGAAGCCTGGACAACAGCGTGGACCAATGCCACCAGGTCAACAACATCATATGGAGATGCAGAATAGGTATGGTATTCAAGACTGTTGTTTTTTAAATTTATATAGTATGCCATCCATACCTTTCATCACTTTTTGTGATAAAATGGCAATTTCACTCCATCTTGCACGGGCCATAACACACTGAACTATTTCGTCCTCGATGAGTCATGTCTTCTCTTGAATGACTGTTTCTAGCATCTTTAGGACCTTTCTTGCATGAGACACCTTCAGGACCTTTAGGACCGTCACCGTCTTTTGGACCTTTCACTTTAGACTGATGAATATTTTTCAAATTTCTCGACATCCTATTGTATGGTCCATCAGTTTTCTTGGCGAGGGCTTTTTTCAATGACCATATGATTCACACCGATTCACACAAATACAATAAAATTGATTGCTGTGTTGCCTATGATTGCTAGTTTTAGCAAAGCTTTTGATACGTCTTAGTTTGATACTCTGAATCGATGTTATGCTAATAAACGGAATCACCATAATAAGAACAGAGTTCAAGATAGAAAGTGATGTACAAAACTGCTTTCACAACTGAGTGAATTTGTAAACTTGCACTGCTGACTGGTTATGTGAAAATAGTCTTTTCTGTAAATTTTAGCATGTTCTGATTTTTGGAGTGTTACGCCTTTTCTAATAACGATATTTTGCACATATTGTCTCATCGATTTATTTCAACAGGAGTGCGTTTCTCTCGTAGATTTTTACAACCTGTTCACAAATGTGACATGAATTTAACTGATCTTTTGGGTGAGTTACAGAGAGACCCTTGGCCAGTAGCAGCAGATAAAAGACCTCTCAGATCCACCGGAGTTGCTCTGTCCATTGCCGTTAGTCTTCTTGAGGTATGTAATTGAATATTGCAAGTTTTTATGATGCTAGAGCGCAATCAAACTCAAGCTGTGGCTCAATTAGGAGACTAGTCCCGCGCAACATTGTATTCGGTGTGTCTCCCAGGGTTGCTAAACATGCGAATGACAAACGAGCAACATGTCCGCCGAGTCGCGGAGACAAGAAATGTTTCTGTTGTCTCCAAGAAACATTTGTGTGTGTGTGTCGCTACAAATTTTGTTGCGCGCTACAAAGTGGCTAAACCGGGAGACATTGGGGGGATATGTCACACGCGACAATGCCTCGCGAGACATGTCTCCTAGTTTATCCAGGCCTTTCGTCTGTACAGTTGCAATGTTACATGACTCTCCATTATGCCGCATACTTCTATTTTTCTTAACAAAAAATTCATCGTTGTATTAAGTAACAAATTTTTGTTAGTTGATTTGTTAGACATATCCTGAGAAGGCACGCCGTCTCATTGAATTCTACATGACTAATAATACCAGTGCCGAGACATTGGTTGCTATAAAATGGTTCACAATAGCTCACATTTGGTTGGCCGGTTACAGTCATCTGCTCAATGAGAACAAAGGCAGGTGTCACAGACACATCGCTGACGGCTACAGCCGTGTCTCAGCACTGGTGCTGCCACTTTTGGCTTATAGAAACCAGGCTTTAATAACTAAATAAGCTGTAACTAAATAAGTTAATTATAACTAGGAGAATTTTTTGGACAACAT
Source organism: Chrysaora quinquecirrha (assembly GCA_014526335.1). NCBI lineage: Eukaryota > Metazoa > Cnidaria > Scyphozoa > Semaeostomeae > Pelagiidae > Chrysaora > Chrysaora quinquecirrha. The sequence continues at coordinate 193,535 of JACTAT010000119.1, forward strand.
CAGAAAGCAAAAATCTGATTGTTTACCGTAACTTTGTTTCTATAAGTTTTCGTACATTTACATTTTCGACGGAACCTACGCTATTATGGAATTTTTCATAACTTCGATATATAGAATTTTCCTTTTCAAATTCGTATTCGACATACAAAATTTAGTATTAACAAGAGTTTCACTGTCCTAACGCTTACGCTTGTATTAATGATTCTGTGAATGTCAAAAGTTTTACAACACAAGCGGAAACCACCCCCTATCATTTTACACGGTCAAAAAAGCTTTTATCGACCGACCATATGATATTGAACACTTATAAATAGTAATGACAGAAAAGCGTTTCATCCTTACTGAATTTTGGAATCCCTCATAAAAAATATGATATTGAAAACTCTGTATCTAATTATCTTGGAAAGTATCCAGAATAATGACCTTTCTTTGAAAAGGTGTATTACTAAGAGTCCCTCCATACTAAGAGTCTACGATTATAGTAGCATGAAGCATATAAAGCATAATAGTATGAAGCATATTTTCGTTTGATTTTCAGAACAGTTTCCCGAATACTGGAGCAAGAATCATGCTGTTTGTCGGAGGTCCATGTACTCAAGTGAGTTATAAATGTGCAATATAAATTTATCATGATGCCCTGTAGACCCATAATAAATGGGGGATTGCTCCTTTGTCCATCGCTATAAATGACCATTTTATGGCCTGCCAGAGCTGGGCTGAATAAACACGGTCAATTTGATAATTTTGGTGAAAAGGAGGGTCCATCAACTTCAATGGTCCTATAAGTTTCTCAGTAGGCCTGTTATTTAGTAGATTGTGGCGTCATGGTCTTATCAAGCTGCTCCTTGTGCTAAAAGCTTAGTGAAGTCAGGTTTTCAGCCCAAGCCACGGTAGTGTCATCGCAAGGGCCGGGGTCTCGATCAAGTAAAATACTACTAATATCCTTGCGGCTGGTGCTAAATATACCATCGCACCTTCACCAAGTCGGTGATTGAACCCCAACCACGAAATCGCCATAGAAAAGGCTGGGGTCTTGTTTGTTCGATTTGTTCCGAAATCCTAGCAATTGACGCAAAAACATCTTTTCACCTTAACTTCTACCATTGGTTACAAGAATGTAGCATAGATATCAATCATTTACAATACAGAATCCAGGAGATTTACTGAGATATGTTGATGTTTTGTAGGGACCTGGTATGATAATTGATCATGAATTGAAGAATGTCATGCGATCTCATCATGATGTTGAAAAAGACAATACACCTTATATGAAGAAAGCCATTCGGGTAAGACAGAAATCAAGACATTAATTTTTTGACTTCACGCTGAGTGTGTGTGTGCCTCTTATTTTAAATCGAAATTACTTTTAGCTACAAATGCAATTAGTCTAATTCGATTATTTAAGGAAAAATACGAATTAACGGAAAATTTATAAAAAGTTTTAATTACATCATATAAAGAATTAATTACGAAGACATGCATTGCATCTGCAGGTGGCCCCATCCCAGCTCTTAATTTGTCTTTTGAATTGGACTAGATTATCTGCTGATAAAACGCTCATTGGCCCAGGGACAAAGCGTGAAGCATGAATGGCATTTTATGTACAGATAGAGTTAACACAGGTATTCGGTTTGATGATTTTCATTGCTTTTTCAGCATTATGAAGCATTGGCAAACAGAGCATCTGACAATGGTCATACAGTCGATTTATTTGCTTGTAATCTTGATCAGACTGGTGCGCATGAGATGAGATTTTGCACAAATTATACTGGGTAAGTGTTAATAGCATACATAGGACTCTCAGTATTCCAAACTCGAGAGGTAACCAGAACATATCAATACTTGTATCCAAGAAAATTGGTATAAAGATTGTTATTTAAAGAGCCACACATTAAATTATTTGTATAGGGAAGTACAGTTTATCAGGGGTTCGTTATATTGAGATTCGACTTAAGTTTTATATTATTGTCTATGAACTGTAGAACAAGCCAATGAAGCCATAGCATGGGGGATTCTTGGATCCAATGCTTATTGGCAAACCCTTCCAAGATGAATATCAAATAACGAAAGTTGATTTCAGCTTGTTAATGTTAGGTCACAAAGTTGCTGCAAGGCGTTTAATGCAGCCGTGTACGTAACGTTTGATACACCTTCAGGTTCGGAGATGAGGATTCGAAATAAAAACAGCTACAGTATATTACTCTAAACACTTTAAATCTGACTATTATCTAAGCTATGTCATATATTTATACAGCGCGTATTAGCGTGTAGTAGTTGCGTCAATGTGTTACAGGTGTATTCTCGTACATAATATCATGTGCAGACGCACGTAACACCACCGCCTCCCCTTCCTAGCCTTCCAAGGATTCAATGGGTTACAAAGTCTCCAAACCTCAATGGCGTTGCAATATTTTGTCTTAGCATAGGCGGGCGTGGTTGCAACTGTCTCTCCTCTATGGCGAGGGGAACTTTATTTCCTCTGCCTAATTGACGGGGAGAGGCAAATTTGACTTTAATAAGTTAAATAACTTTCAAAGGAAATTCCGTAAAGTATCCATATTTAAATCAGTTTTGAAATTAAAATTTTTCACTTTTGTCTTAGTGGTTATTTGTTTATGGGAGATGCATTCAACACAGCTTTGTTCAAGCAAACATTTCAAGCCGTGTTCTCTAAGGACTCGAAAAGTGAATTCAAAATGGCATTTGGTTCAACGATCGAAGTCAAGGTATGAAATTTCTTCACAAATCCAAGCAGCTGGCTTCAGTTCTTCTATGTTAATCATATCTTGTAAAACAATGTTTGATATGGCATTGTATTACCTATGTAGACTTATTGCCTTCAACCCCGTTATCGCTTCTAAGAACGAGGCCAACACTGAAATGAGATCGCTCAAACTGTAGTTGTAGCAGGGTGTCGTTGTGGTGAAGGAGCGAAAACTAACGACTCAAGCAATAAGTCTATTACCTATTTAGCAAATAACTTGCGTCGTCTTTCAGTAGTATAAATTTCAAAGTTGCAAGAAATGAACATACTTAAAAGCTTTTTTCCTCTGACACTTTTCCGAGTATAAAAGTCAGAAACAGAGCAAAGCAATTAACTAAGATGGAACTTTTACTCGAAGCAGATCGAAATGCACCAATGCATCCTCATCGATCGCAGTAACTTGCACCCTTAGCATACCTCGCATCCTTATCGATGCGGATCGAAATGCACCATAACTTGCATCAAAAGAGCTTTAACTTATTTAGCAGGAATTTCCGAATGATTTTCCGGTTAGATTGTTGATTATATCCTTTTGGGTTCCAATGACTAGGAGGTGCTTCAAGTTTACTGCTAGTCTATTTCTTTGGCTAGTTTTCATTGATTCCGTTTTATTTCCCTTGCTTTGCTTAAGCGATTGTGTTTTATATTCATCGTTCATTTTTTTCAACAGACATCAAAAGAACTGAAGATATCTGGCTGCATAGGTCCTTGTGTCTCTTTGAAGAAAGGAGGTGCAAATATATCAGAAACTGTAAGTAAATTAATAATCTCAGCAGCCGCTGACTTAAATTTCTTTATTTAATCTGTTGTATCAATAAGCTGTCGCTGCATCATCCCCCCTGGAAAACTATTGACAGTATTCATTATCTTCAAAGATTGAAACTCTTCTGAAAAAATATTGCCTTTTAACCAACTATTCGAAACAAGCTCTGCAGTTTCGGACAAACACTGCGCGGTAGTTCATTGTCTGAAGCCAAATTACAGCTTTTATCTCTTGATAAGAAAAATTAAAGCCCCCCACGAGTAGAATATTGACAATAGGCACTTTTCTCGATATTGCAAGGGGCGCCAGAAGCACGGGAGCTGCGAGAGCGATCGCCCCCTTGCCCTCATAAAATTCTTTGATTTTCTTATTGTTTTGCCTTGATTTTGTTGCTTCTGCCTCGCTGCCCTTCCGGCGCCTCTAGATATTATTCAAGTCTCTGTATTACCAGAAATAGAACCAGTGTTATCCAGAGAGGGAGAAGGGAAGGTTCTGCTCAGCCCTTATCGATTCTCTAAAGAGCGCTGACTGTCTCAAGAGTTTAGCTGTGGTTCTAGTTTTCGCATTTCCTTTTCTGTAGGCAGTAGTTTAAGACGTTTGTCGCTTTATAGACAACATAAATTGAGCCTAACCTCCTTTTCTGTCGCATTTCCTTTCCTTTTTGTCGCTTTGTAGACAACATAAATTGTCCCTAACCTCATAAACGTTGCTATTGTGATGAAACTTTTATTTTCTTATTTTAGGAAATCGGTGTTGGTGGCACGTCTTCTTGGAAACTTTGTGGCATTGATCAGGGAACCACTTTAGCTGTTTTCTTTGAAGTTGCAAATCAGGTATTCTTGACCTTGACATCTTTTACCATGTATTAAAACTCCATATTTGATATAATCATGTATCTACCCAAGTCAATATATACTGTAACTCTAACAAAATCTCAACATCATAAATACATTAGACTATCCTTTATTGGTCATTCAGTTATCAACCATTGAATTTACGCTTCGTAGCAAAGTTTGATTGCATGACTTGTTTAATATTGAGGATGCCCGTTTATCGGGGCCTAATGCCTTACGAGTTTCCCTCTATAGCAAGAAGACCCCGTCCGAATGCATTTGTGTGGAGTGAATGGCCAAGCGACTTAGTCAGTTTCCGTTAGGCAACAGAAGTTAAGCTTGGTCATGTGAACTCAGTTTCATGATTAGTTATTATCCAAATGGATGACTACCCAATCTCACTCCACCTTCCTTTGGGACATTAAACTAGGGGTGCCATGCCTGGATACGGCATGCTTAGTAGGCCTAAATTAGCTGAAAGCTAGATATAACAACCTACTCAAAATAAAGTAGTAACAATAACAACAATGTTATATGCAGACTTCTCTGATAGAGTCCCTCTACATTGTCCAGTATTAGATAGAATTTTTACTACGCTAACTACCTCCGTATCTCGCTCAAGATTAGATGCTTTTGCCTGTTGTTTTTCATATATTAGAAGGAATTTTTACGATTTATGCTTTATTTTTCTATCTCAGCATACTGCACCAATCCCACAAGGAGGACGTGGCTGTGTTCAATTCATCACCCAATACCAACATTCCAGTGGACAACGGCGTGTCAGAGTAACCACATGTGCTCGAAATTGGGTTGATGCTGCCAATATGCATCATATACCATTCGGCTTTGATCAAGAGGCATCTGCAGTGTTAATGTCACGTGTTGCAGTTCATCGCTGCGAAGTAGAAGACAACGTGCAAGATGTTCTCAGATGGTTGGACAGAATGTTGATCAGGCTTGTGCAGAAGTTCGGCGAATATAATAAAGATGATCAGAATTCATTCAGATTAGCAGAAAATTTTCTCTCTATCCACAAGTGAGTAGCAATTATAGTACATTTTAGATCGTGGTTTTGAATTATCAGAATCACAGCAATGTATTCTATTTTGGTACCTTCATTTGACTTGGGTAGTGGCTTTCTTTAAAGCCGATCTCCGCTAGACAACAATCGTCGCATAAAATGTTTCCCCAATCTCTTTTAATTGGTATAACTATTGATAAGATAAATCCACCGTCAAAATGCTTCCTCAAATTAAATGCAAACGTGAATTAAGATAAGCAAATTCCGCCATTCTTTTGGTTGAAATGCTTGTCGAACAAAAGCGTCGGAGGAAGGTAGCATCTTCATCAACTTTTCGCCCAGCGTTTCTTCTCAATTCAATGTTTAGCAATTGGCCTTGCTACAAACGAAACTGTTTTCCTCTCAGGTAAATTTTACGGTTTTGGTTCATTTTCCGAAAATTCTTAGGCTATAGTTTCTTTACTTGAGTCAATTTTTGCTGGAATTACTGTATTATACTTCTGGTCGTTAACTAGTAAAGAAAATTCTAAAAACTTGGGCTGACCAGACATGCCTGATTTTCAGGATTCAACTCATTTTACTGATTCAATCTGTCCCTTTTGTTCAGTCTTTTGTTTCTTGCCTTTCAGTTCATGTTCCATTTACGAAGATCCCAATTTTTACAATACTTCAACAACAGTCCTGATGAGACTGCTTTCTACCGGTGAGTAATCATAACGTTTTATTTCTTGCATTAATATGTAAACCACTCAGAGTTCAGAAAAAAGCATGGTTCCACGGCTGTCAACAAGCGTTTCAGCATATATAGCCAGCAGTTGAATGAGCTTCAATGCTTATCACGTTCAGTTAGATAATATTACTTTTATGAATTCGTATAATGGTAATAATGATGGCAGACAGCACGAGTTAGACTAGAGAAACAAACTGGATAACGAGGAAGGCTTTAAAAGTTAAATTTGTAGCAAGAGGAAGGCTTGAAAATATTCTGGACTCTGAGCCACAAGATCTCATATAAGACATTATTCACTTCTTTTAAACGTATGATGTCCCATTTTAACGATCCCATATTGTAACTAACAGATTATTAAATGATAGCTGAACAACACTACTAATTTTTGATTAAAGGTTTGGTTAAGATTTTGGATTCTGCGTAGGCCCAGTTGCTCAGCAGTGTTAGCTGAGTTGCTCAAACAACCGGATATTTCATCTAGAATTTACTTCACACCTTAAAAAATTGAAATGGTGGCCGTCCTCATCCAAAAGAGTTGGAAGCGAGCGATTTTCACTCAACAGGATGAGAATAATTTCTAAGAATTTTCCGAAATTCCAAAATAAGGTTGTTAATGTGGTTAGTATTGAAATGCTGGTATGTTTCGACTGTGCTTGTCTTAGCTGTTTGCTAATAATATTCTCCTTTTGCTAGACATTGCTTGAATAGGGAAGATGTGACAAATTCACTGATCATGGTTCAGCCAATATTGTACTCATACTCATTTCATGGACCTCCTGAGGTATGATTTTTATTACTCACTAACATCACTATAAACTACCCGTAAATCTTTACTTGGCTTTCTTCATTAGAATACTCATTATAAGAAAAACAAGACCGAGATTTGGATCAGATGCTTCTACAATCGCAAAAACTTAGGCCCTGGCCAAGCGATCAGGCAGTGTTTGTCAAACATCCGGAATTTGCTTATCAAGAAATGTTTGAACGTTTGGCCACGTCACAAAACATTACCTAACAAGCATAAATATGCAGAATTCGATTTGCGATGTTGTTGAAAAGATCAAAGGCATGCAAAAATGTTTGAAGAGGCATTGTTTTGAATTGGCCAAACTGTAAAAATATTGCTTGACAAGCAAGTTTTAAATATTTGAAATACAATTTTTTATCGTTTTACCAAGGTTTATCTAAGTGAAGTGCAGTCTGCAGGTGTGAAGCTCTTTCAGTCCAAATTATTCTTGCAGGCTTCAGTCCAAAAAATTAAGCATCAATGCTAAGAACGAAGCTAAGTGTTCTTATAGTGTGTTCTTATAGTCTTATAGTGTGTGTTAAGTGTGTGTACTTGGCTACTGAGCATGACAAATTATACTGAAACTGCTTCCAAACATAGCCAACATCCATATTGGAAGATATATTGTCAACGTTTGGCCAGGGCTTAACCAGTTTAATAGAAAGTATGCTAAATTTATCTACTGATATGATAGTTATGGTGCCTTGCACTCTTTTAAGTTTTGTTTTTTTTTCAGCCTGTGCTTTTGGATTCAAGCAGCATTATGCCTGACAAAATATTGCTATTGGACACATTTTTCCTTATTCTTATTTACCATGGAGAGGTAAGTTTCTTGTTGAGTGATATACTCGTTGATATATGTAAACTGTCTTAGCTTTGTGTGTAGATTTGTCCTTATTCTAAGGAGTTTGATCCTCTTTTTACCCTTCTTAAGGGTGAAATGAAGAACTATCATTCACGTTTCTCCAACTTCTAATGCCTGAAGCTTGATCCTTGCTTGTAATACATGCGCAACAAGCTCATCTCTAACATGAACACAAGCAAAATAATACCAAAATTTTCTGTTCTTCTCGTGTCTGTGCTTGTCATTGTGTCGCTATTTTCACCAGAGGAGACCAGTAAAAACATAAACACAAGCACGTGGCAAAGTCCTATCAACCGCTTGCTATGGCTTTTACATTTTTTAGGTGTTGTTTGCTCTACAGTTTTTTCGGGCTCCACAATCTGATCAGGCTCCCTCGATCTTATCAAGGCGAAATCCTTTGCGTGAAGGGCCTTTGAGTCATGGAGAGCAAAGCTTTCATGACTCAAAGGCCAATGAGCTTTGCGCTTCCAGCTGAGACATAAACCAGTGTGACTTGTATTTTGTGCTTCCGAATAACCATGTTTGAACCACCATAGAGTTTGAGTGTCAATGTTGATAAAGCACAACACTACAGTAAACCCATCTAGTGTGACTTTTAGCTATAACTGAATGGCTCCGCAGATTTCAAAACAATGTCCCCACGTTGACTTCGAAGTTTTTTAAGGATATAAGACGACATTATTATGAATGCTTATTCGTGGCTGATTTTTGTTAGACCATTGACCAATGGAAAAACCAAGGATATCACAATGACCCTGCACATGAGAATTTTAGACAACTTCTACAAGCTCCAGTTGATGATGCTCAGGAGATCTTACAGTCGAGGTTCCCTGTTCCACGATACGTTCAAACTCAGCATATGGGAAGTCAGGTACGCTACGTTTTCAATTTTTGTTTTTGCAATTTTAGCTTGATTTATAGGTAGAGTCGATATTACGTGAGTTTATATTAAGTGGTGCCCCTCTACGCTATACTTAAATGCTGACATAAATCAGAGAAGGTGGGAGTGGAGGTGAAATTGTGTATTAGCGCCAGTCGCTAAGATCTCAGTAGTTGGTTAACTAATCGAGACCTCGACCCTAGCTGTGACGCTACCATGGCTGGGCTGGAACCCTGACCACACTGAGCTCCTGACACTACGAGTCAGCTAGATTACACCACGACGCCACAGCACCATGAAAAACCTCTACGGTACTGAATTTGCCGAACTATTGATCCTTTTTTAAGGGAACATTAAAGAAACTCTTTTTGTTCATATATTCCATGTCGCCGCTAACCTGCTTATGGTTAATGAAAAGGATATTCATTTATTAAACCAGAATTTAATTCGTTAAAATTTTATTGCTCGATGTGTTTGAAAAGGTTCGAAACCATTTTTGCTTGACGCAAAAAAACACATTTTGAGAAGACGTCAAAAGTGTTTGTCGAGCATTGTTTTGTGATGTGGCCTAACAGTAAAATATTTGCCTGACTAGCAAATTTCAATTGTCTGACAAACAATGTTTTATCGTTTGGTCAGGGCCTTAAATACTGACAAGCTGGAAATTCTGTTGGGCTATTTAAATAATTGGGGAGGTAAAAGATCTTTTCGTTACTTCGGACCTCTGAATTGTCTTTCATTATAGCGTTTTAATTTACTTTTCACTTACTATAGGCTCGCTTCTTGTTGTCAAGAGTAAACCCAAGTCAAACACATAACAATCTTTACGCTTGGGGAAGTGACGGTGCTGGTTCAGCCATTTTAACTGATGACGTCAGCCTGCAAGTATTTATGGAACATTTGAAGAAACTTGCTGTTTCAAGCTCATCGTAATAAAAATATAAATAAGATATAGAATACAATGTTGGTTATCATTTTTGAGATGAATTCATGAACAAGAGAGGTTGCTGTTATTGCTTCGAAAGGAACTCCGTCGTTTTATAATGGATTGAGAAACGCAATATATTTTGATGCATCTAAATTAGCAAGATTTATTCGAATTTCTGTTGTATGGCCATATTTTATTTGACTAAGAGTATATAACTTGTAGCAGAGTATTTAGATTGAAGCAAAGCAAAGAATGCCAACACGTCTTATTTTTATTTTTGTCAAAATGTAGGCCTACTCTAGCAATATGATGTCCAAGTCTTTTGTATCATTGTTGATTGGTTTTGATAAAATCAAAACATCTCTGCTTTGAAATGCATTTTCACTTGTGTCTAATGCTAAAACTGGTTACTCGTGTGGAGTTGTTGACTCATATATAGAAGAAATTTTTCCCGAATTGTAGCAATGCTTGTAGTAATTTGTCAAATATGGGACCAAATTTAAGCTCAGTTAACTCTAAATATGGGTAACGAATAGGCTTTGTGCTAATGACCAAGACGCATATAACCGATTTGCAACATTTAATCAAATGCAAATAGTAAATCAGATTTTCAAAAGCAACCCAAATTTCTTAAAGCATTTATAGATTATACCACCCGTTTATAGAGATTCTCTGCGATAAACAAACCCATATGAGGGAAATTGACTCAAAATGTTACCCATTTGGGTGACACGTCTAGTATATTGAACAATGGAATTAACCCTCCGGGATAGAAAATTGCTTCCCTTTATCATGAACCCCAAAGGATAGGCCTCGCACATTGTAGTATGGTAGTTTTCTACTAAGAAAATTTCAAAAACCTTTCACGTAGAGTCTGGTTTGCCTTTAGAGAGGTATCACGTGGCATTAAAAGTGGTATAGGCTCAGTGTCCTTTCTTGATCCAAGTACTGTATGGGGAAGTCATATAAACAGCCTGTTCGAAGGAAAGGGAAACAGATGCGATTTGTTGAGCGAATTTTTCTAATCGCCTATAAATAGTGATACCAGTTGAAGAAAACTAGTCCGCACCTGCCACGTAAAGACATGTGTAAGAATGAATAGCACATGCGCAGATGTTATGCGATGAACAAAAGACATGTGGGGAACGGAGATCCACCTGTTAGCTATGATCTCAAAATTAACGACTTCAACATTGTAGCTGTGACAGATTTTCGTGAAACAGCTAGAAATTAAGTTGAAAATAAATATATTATTCAACGAAAATGGAACTTCATTAGTAATTTTGATCTCATCAAATTAATGGACGCATAATTTTGTAAATGAGTTATTTTTATAGGAACGTTCTTTAGTCAACAAAAATTCCTAAGATTCGACGTGTTTTTAATTATATTTCCAAACATGAAGAACTTTTGCTTATCAGAGATAATGAAAGTTTTCATATTGTTGACGTTGGTATGTCTTAGTTGCGGAGCAGATCAGAACAATAACGCAGGGAATCAACAAGCACAACGTAAAGCGCCTGTACACGATACTAAACATGTCCATAATAAAGAGTAAGTATACAGTTCATTAATTTGATCTTAACATAACTTACTTCTTAAAGGTCTCTATATTTCGCTGTAGATTATTTGTATGTGAAGAAATGGCCGTCTTTCTATTCATTTCATATAGTTTGCCTTGTTAAAGAGGAACATCGAACTATAACACAAAATTATCGAATGTATAATCCACTCAGTCCTACATTAATGGTCTCATGTTAATGTAAACAAGAAAAACAAAGATTTGCTCAGCAAACGACGTTAGAACAGTGATTGAAGATGGATTCAGCTGTATTAGACAAATGGATTTCTCGTCAGCCCAGTCAGCCCGTTCGGAAGGGAATGGTTCATATGTAGGGAAAATATCCCTTCCAACAGCAGTTGTTCTTTCGAATTCATTTAATGTTGTAGGGGGGGACTAATGCAAATGTTCTAACCCTGTTTCGCTTTTTCGTTTTATGAGCCTTTTCGGACACAAATGAGGCTTCTTTTCAGGCCAGAAGGTTATTATTAAGATCTTTACTCGTCTTATTCTAATCATAAACTGGTATCACGTTGACCGTTTGATCACGCTTCTGGTGTGGAATGATAGGCATCGAATCACCTAAATTTCTGTTACGACAAAACCGTCAAAGCGCTTATTTTACGTTGTGGATAGTCCGCAAAATGCCTGCATATAAAATAAGTTAAATTTGCGCCATGGGTCCACCGTGCAGGCTTCGTTTAGTTGCGTAAACGACATTATTTTGTTAGTTTAAAATTGAAAACAAGATTGAAATAGTGATTGAAAAAGATTACCTATAGGTGCCGCCTTTTATCTTTTACCAACTGCACCCAGTGTATCAAATTAAACATGGGTCATTTCCTGATTGGCCTGGGGCCCATTATTTGCTCTCCCCCTACTGAATAATCCTTAAAAATACCAAAAAAGTGTCAACGCTAGCTATAGCTCCTATCTGATTGCGGCCGCTTATCTTGCGTCGATTTTCAATACAACTGGGTCCAAGTTTCAGCTCCCACAAAAACATAAACTTTCCTAGAACGACAACCGACAAAAAGAACCTTCTCACTCAAACATACAAACATTGTATTTGCGGTGATGTTGTGGCAGTGGGGTGGACATTTGCGACTCTGTAATAATAAATGCAGAAAGACTCTGTGAAAACGAGAAAGGCCAAAATGAACACGATTGCATCGAGAAAATATAAAAAGCGAAATATTAAAAGTACATGAAGGATGCACGGATATACAATTTTCGATATTCCTGGATATCCTTTTCATGGTTCTGGAACCCAGGATAAGCTTTAAAAGCTAGGCGTATGTCAACCTACGATAGGATAGAATTAACGCCAACAAGTTGTAACTGCTAACTCATGTCGACATGTTAAGAACTAGTCTGGAACTTATAGGATACAGTTTATTGGGGCTGCAAGGGCGCTATGTCGGATGCGACTGTTGGAGTTGTCAATGTCAAAGTTGTCAACTAATCGCAGAAGTAGACATGCCCAACTCTCTGGAACCGTGTGCCGACTAGTTGCCGTCACAAGGGCACTAGTTGCCAGCCAGTTGCCAGAACGCTTATGTTGGCCGATCAGGTGCGATAAATTAGTTCCGAAAAATTGCATCTAGTAGTCGGCAACTTGTTCTGACTGTGCGCAACTTTGACATAAGACGGGCTTAAGAATCTTTTCAAAGCCGCGGCTACACGTGCCATTTTTGCTTGAAATAGCGATGCGACACACCTGAAAGTATCCTTCCATGAAAAATTTTTGCGATTATCTTAGCTTTATAGACTTATTACCTGAGTCGTAATTATCGCTATTGAAATACATGCTAGCACGCTCAAACCAGTTTGAGCGACCTCGGTTTGGTATTAGTCTCGGTCTGATGAGTGACAACTGGGACTCAAGTAATAAGTCTATGAGCTTTATCCCTTTTCTACTTTCCAGGCACATAAAAGAGCACTTGCAAGAATTCACGGACGTAAAAGATCAAAAGTTGGACGATGACAATTTACAATTTCATTATTTCAAAGTACACGATTACGATAACAACGACAAACTGGATGGAATTGAGCTAGCGAATGCTATGAGCCATTATCATGACGAAGAAACAGGAGAAAAGGCCGAAGATTATTCGGAAGAAGAATTAGCAGGAATGGTTGATCAGATTCTGGAAGAAGATGATTTAAATAACGATGGATTTATTGATTATCCCGAATTTATTGAATCGCAGAAAAGAGAAGAAGCAGCCGAATAGAGAATTTTTCAATATCCAACAATCTAAATAATCAGTTTATGAATTTATATGAAATAAAGACCAAATAAATTGTGATTTAAGCTTCTAGGTTTCAAAGACCTAAATTCTCGATGTACATCTAAATCCATAAATTTCCATTTTCTACAAGTAATTTCAGCGAAGCTTCTTTATATTTCTACTACTACAGCAAAGTTTTATCAGACAACTGTAGCAAGCGACTGTCAACATTAAATTGCAATTTGTCCTGGAGTTCTTGGAGATCTAGTATGATGCAAAAAAAGACAAAAAGGACCAAAGGACCATGTTCGATTATAAGTCGTTAAATAAGTTACACAAATGTTACTTTCTTTTGAAAGCAATCATTTCTGCTTTATTTCATTAGGCAAACAAAGGCTCGCCCGTAGCCCTTTTCTCGCAATGACAGTGCAGTCAGGCCAGTTCTAGTTTTTGTTACTTAGTTAGTTAGATAGTTAGTTAGTAAGTCAGCTAGTTAGTTTTAGTTATTCAGTTAGTTTGTTAGTTAGTAAATTAGTTCGTTAGTTAGTTAGTTAGTTTATTAGTTAGTTAGTTAGTTAGTTAGTTAGTTAGTTAGTTAGTTAGTTAGTTAGTTAGTTAGTTAGTTAGTTAGTTAGTTAGTTAGTTAGTTAGTTAGTTAGTTAGTTAGTTAGTTATTTAGTTAGTTAGTTAGTTAGTTGGTTTGTTTGTTGGTTAATAAGTTAGTTAGTTAGTTCGTAAGTTAGTTAGTTAGTTAGTTAGTTAGTTAGTTAGTTAGTTGGTTCGTTAGTTAGTTAGTTGGTTCGTTAGTTAGTTGGTTCGTTAGTTAATTAGTTAGTTAGTTAGTTAGTTAGTTAGTTAGTTAGTTAGTTAGTTAAATAGTTAGTTAGCTAGTTAATTAGTTCGTTAGTTAGCTCGTTATTTACTTTGTTAGTTACTAGCAAGTGAGTTAGTTAGTTAGTTCGATGGTAAGTTAGTTAGGTGGTATGGAGGGAAGATACTAGAAAAAGTAAAACAATAAGCAATCCAATCCAATCATGATTCCATACGATGATTAATGATTACTGTCATGATTTATGATTAACGGTTGTTTCCAATCGAAAGGAAAATATGCTGCGCGCGCATGCGAAAGAGCTGAACTGGATATATCAGTTCTCAGCTGCAGAATTTGTAACTTCATTACACAGCTTATTCTCCCAAATAAATCAGTCAGAAAAACGTTGCAAGTGAATGCAGAATCGTGGAAACCTATTTATTGTATGCTGAAAGAGGTTCGGCTGTTCGGCACGGAAATTTATGTGATTTTAAGAGAAAATCTTTGGCATAAAACAGGAAAGGGAAAGGCTTGGGCCTAGGCCTTCTGTTTCATCATTCCACCACAAGAAGAGTGGGAAGTAATTAGACTGCCTACGTTTATGTAATTTTCAAGGTGTATGATGTCAATTTGGTGAGGAGAAAGAAACTGCCAAAAATCTTTGCTAAATAGAGAAACCTTGAACATCAAAGGTGCAAAATTGGCTATATAGGTATTTTCAGTGAATGAAGTTTTCATCATAAAAAAGAACAAAAATGGGAGAAACTTATGGTAATATTTGTTCATCCTCATATTTTGTTTCATTTTTTCGCATCTAAAACAATTGATCATTTTTGTTATTTAATTTTCTAAAAGAAGTTGTTTCTAGAATTATTCACTTTTATTTATAGATTACCTTTTCAAGTTTTTGATTATTGGAAGTGCTGGAGTTGGGAAATCTTGTATTCTTCATCAATTCATGGAGGGAAAATGTAAGTTGACTGTTAACGCAACGTTTACCTGGAAACAAGGGTTTGTAGATTTCTCAGAAAAAAACCCCAAAAGCAATGGCTTTAGAACTTGATTGCACTAAATCATTAACGATTAGGATCATGCGCAAAGTCTGCAAGCTTGAGTGGCAAAAGGTTTCAACTTCCTGGAACTCTACCTTTTTTAGCATTGCTCAGAATACCGTGAAAATCTCTTGAAAGTCTTACCCAAATCTTCAAAAAACAAATTGCCTAAAGAATGGGATTATGTAAAAGTTGTTTGACTTGAGGCCTGCACAGCGTATGGAATTGTTAATTGAAAATGATTGAATTAACAGTAATGAATTGTTATACGTTTTTTCAGTCAAACAAGACTCTCACCATACCATTGGTGTGGAATTCGGTTCTAAAATTGTTAATGTTGGAGGAAAATCAATCAAACTACAGATTTGGGACACTGCTGGTCAAGAAAGATTCAGGTATAAGCATCACAATGCGCATCATAATGCCTTGTCAATACATTATCATTAGAATCACAAGAAGGATGAGTTTCTGCCATCATTCCAACTTTATGATAATGATAGTATGCGTGAGTAATTTGGGTACACCTCCTGGTATGTGCCGCTCATAGAGATGGGTTTTTGGCCTTAAAGCCCTCTAAACATGAGTATGATTTTTGCCAAATCGCCATATATCTAGGTGGGAAATTGAAGAAAACTAGAAAATTTCACTTTGTTTGAGTCTGAATAGTGTTTAATATTGCATTGAAGATGTTGATAGTGCAATTTCAAGCAACAATATAGCCTAGAAGCCTTCTTTGTTTGTTATTACCCATAATATGGGGTCCGTGTGATCTGTGGCTACATTATAAGTGGGCTGGTGTGTAAAATATCAGCCACACGTCCCCATGCAGCCAGAAGTCATGTACCCCCCCCCTGGGGGACAGTTCTAGACAGATAGTAACAATTTTTAAGAAAAGTGTTAACATACATACAGTCAATGTTGTCTTGGACAACAGTTAGGGATTGCAGGCAGTCAGTAACCAATTATTTGATTTATGCTGTTAAACAGTGCTAACTTTTGAGTTAGTCTGTTATCGTTTAAGATTTTTGAATATGACTCATGCTCAACCCTCCCTATTGTAGATCAGTAACAAGAAGCTATTACAGAGGTGCAGCTGGGGCATTACTTGTGTATGATGGTACAAGGTATGATCAACTTTTTATCAATTATTTGTTCTAGTGAGAATAAGAATAGCTTTCTCTGATTACATTCTAATTGCACATTGCAGCAGTCAATCACCTCTGTATTGTGCAATCAAGCCTTGTTGGGTTCTTCCATTGTGTGGGTGGGTACATAAGAGCCACTCATTCTGGTAGGGTTTTTACCATTATGTATGTTTTTGGGTTTACACTGGGGTGTCATTTTAAAAATTTCGGGTAGCATTTTTTGTCTTAGATATCCTATCGGGATTTTATTCAGGGTATCGTTTGGGGTTGATTTTCTATTTTGAATATAACTCTCAGCAGCTTTGGGCCATCCTGCTATACTCCATATATAAGATTCCATTGAGGATCAATTATAATGACATATCAGTCTATATGACTGCTATTTTTGTCCAAATATCTTTTTGGGTTTGCATTTTCACAATGATTGGTATGGATACAGGTATCTTTTTCATGATCTGTAGGTATCCATTCAGGTTTACTTTTTGACACCACAGAGGCTCACCTGTACCCTGTTTTCTGGAAGAACCCCCCTTGGAAGCGAGCACATTGAGAAAAAAAGGCACCGCTCTGATGAATCTAATCTCATAAAAGTAAAATTTTTGCAGTATAAAGTATAAAAACTCTTGTAATATTCAGGCTTGAGTAAATATTCACATTCAGTGATTTTTCCTTAGCCGAGAGACATATAACACATTGACAACTTGGCTAACAGATGCAAGAACACTCGCAAGCCCAAATATTGTTATTACATTGATTGGAAACAAGAAAGATCTTGATTCAGAGAGAGAAGTTACTTTCTTAGAAGCCAGCAGATTTGCTCAAGAAAATGGTATAGTTTGATCTTCCTTTTATGTTTTGACAGTCTCTCTAAGCAGAATGTTTTGGCTAAGGCTCAGGGCTTGCTAAAGGGTGGGACATCCCCGTCCAAAATAGTCAATGCTTTCTGGCACTGACCTTGCTCCATCCAGCTAGCAATTACTTTGCTGTGTGGTTACTGTGGTTGCAGATAGTTTGATGAAACTCAACACTCAGGTTATCCCTTCTTACTTGTGAAATCAAAACTAAAACATATTATACTGAGAGGCTTTTCAAAGCGTGACTCCATGTTCTGAAGCTGTGTGGCTTTTCAAAGCCTGAGTCCATATTTTGGAACTGGTACAAATAGAGAGACTTACTAACAAGGCCTCTATACCAAAAAGCCAGTTTTTTCAAAAGAATATCTGTTTTTTCTTTAGAATTTCTTATTCTTATTTTCTTATTTTTTAGAACTGATGTTTCTTGAAACAAGTGCAATGACAGGAGAGAACGTAGAAGAAGCCTTTCTCAAATGCTCAAGGGTTATTCTAAATAAAATTGAGAATGGTGAGTTAATGCTTCCTTATACCCAACCCTGCAACTCAAAGTTATTTGCAGGAAATACCATCATGACCTATGATTGAAAATCGCTGACATCTATGCTGATGGGTCAATTGAGAAAGCTAAATGGTGGGTCAATTGAGAAAGCTAAAGAAAGTAAGACCAAATGATCAAACATTGTTTGTCAAATATTTGAAATTTTCTTGTCAAGTGAATTGTTGTCCCAGTTGGCAGCTCGCAAAACATTGATTGTCAAACATTTTTTGCTTGTGGTAAACAAAAATGTTTGTTCAGTTTCAAAAACATCGTGCAACAAATGAAGATTATTTCTGCTTGTCAAGAAATGTTAAGCAATTTGGCCAAACAGTTAAATATTGCTTGTAAAGCAAATTGCCAATGTGTTCCCAACAATGTTTGGTCGTTTGGCCAGTGCCTAACACGGAATTAACATAAGTTTGCCCAAGCTTGTCCAAGAAAGCAAGAACCTGCCAATTCGTTTCTTACTTTACTAAAGTTTTTAGAGGATTTTACAGACTTCACTGTATCTTAAGCATCCATTTTTATTTGTTTTTTCTTTAATTGTTCTTTTTTGTTCTTAGGCGAGCTTGACCCTGAGAAAATGGGATCTGGAATTCAATATGGCAACTCATCAATTCGAAGGACTATTCAACCAGGCAGCCAGGATAAGCCTGCTTGTGCATGCTGAAGATTGAAGGAAAACGCGACACGTATGTTTAGTAATTTCTTGCACTTAGCTTATAAACATTTCCAGTAGCATCTAATCGATATAAATGATTCAAGAATTGTTCTTGTAGAACATAATGATTTGAACTAAGTCGGAGTTCTCACCCCCTAAAGTAATTTGAAGTTAAACAGGGCAGGAACTTTTATTTTCTTGTAGTAGTAACAATTTTTCGTTTGGAGTTTGAGGGAAGTCTTTAATATCTTTATATAAACGTTAGCATTGAGGGTCGTTTAGGTATTCCGGGTGATATTGAACATGCGAAATGTATTCTTGGTACAAAGGAACGTGGCCAAAATTAAGAGGGAATAAGGGAACATCAGTAAACAAGGATCAGGAAAAATCCTCCCTATCTATCCGCTTGACTATCAATCTGAAAAATAATCAAGTAACAGGGAAACATTTAACCTCCTAAACGACGCTCAGAATTCAAACGACCTTCACAATCATGTCGGATTCGAGAACAAACGAGGCAGTAGTACCTACTAAGACTGAGATGTATCGATCTAGGGCTTGTATTTGGTCACCTTCTGTTTTCTGAAGACGCCGTCTATCGTCTTTTATAAACAGCATGATTGGTAGGTCTCCAAAATCTTCTGCCCCAAGCTGAAGGTTTGGCTGGCATCGCAAGAAATCTCGTCCTCGACCAGCCTAACGTTTTCGACAGCCTTGTCTTTTGTAAAGAATTTTTTTTCCTGCTAAATCCACCGTGTTCGGGATTTCGAGGGGCTGCTAAAAACAGCAAATGACAACAGCAAATGACCAAAAAATTACGCCCCTAAGCTTGTTGTTAGCATAGCTAAAAAGATCCATTTTTGGGAAACTACCCTCATTACCACCCCTCGTCATAATTTAGGTTTTTGAATTTGAATGCGTTTATTGTTTTCATGGAAACCATATGGTTTGGAAATCCTTTTTTCAACGGGAATCTCAAACCTTTTCGAGGAGTGAGGTGTTCCTCGAACAAATACGGGAAGAAACAAAGTGAGATAGCTTGTCCATAGAAATTTAATTTTTCAGTTGATTTAGTAATTTTATCCCATCATTCAGCTGTTAATATCTAAACCCATGTCGTAAGTAGTGTGGTAGATTTTATTATCAGTTAGAGTTAACGTAATATCGAGTAAACAAAATTTTTGCCTGGTAATTTTCCGAGAAATCGTTTTTTTACTATTTTGACTCCCTCTACATTTCGGCGGGTCTTTTATAAATGGGATTTTTACTGTACGAAAGTTAGTCCTGGATCTAAAAATTATGAAAGTAAGGGTGATTGTAGGAGAAAGACGTTTCCGTGCAATTAGCAACAAGATCCCCTTCTCATGAGAGATTTCAAAGCGGTTTGAAACAAGCTCACTTCTGTAGTACTTTGCCGCCCAATATCCTTTTCCTCAGTTCGCCCAGCTTCGAAAAAAACTCATTCACATGAAATTTTCATAACGCTTTGAGGTTTCAAAGCGCTTCGAAAACTCTTAACTGAAATAAGAACGCTTTGAGTTTCATTTCGTCCTATTCAGCGCTCAAACACTCTAGTTCAGGGTTACACCAGATACCCTACTGGACTTTTACGGCGCTAAAAGCTAGTGTTTTCGTGCGTTTGACAGAAATGCAGCAAATCGGCTTTTCTTAAGAGTTTTGGTTGTTTTGTGGCTAGCTGCCCATGCGTTGCCCATGAACCAAATTATCTTGCATCTTTTGTATGAAATGAACATTCATTGTCTCTTGGGACGCAAGTATTTTCTTTCGCTTGTAACATTTTATCGAATACCTCTTTGTATAGCCTCTAATTTTTTAGAACTCGTGCAAAACTGTAGCAGCAGTATTCTTGCATGTCCCTTGAGACATTAATTTCTTTGTTCACTTCAAAAGCAGCGTTTAAAGCTTCTACCTGGAGACTTCTTGCGTGCTTTCGAAAAACATCATCTTTATTCTCTGTACTTTTGTACGTGCTCAGTCGATAAGGCAGTTTCGTAGTGAATGCAGCTCTGAATCTCCTCGCATAATTAAGCATTTTGCAATAATTTGGCCTAAATTTGCCGGCGTGTCGTTTGTTGCATCAAGACCCAAGTCGGAAGGCGAATAATGCAAGGTAAGCTCCTATCTTTGTTTTTACTAAGGTATTTGTTGCATACTTATACTTGAGAACGTGTTTCAGCTCATTATTCGACATGGCAAGTGTTTCTTAGTAGGTTGGAGCTGGCGCGCAAAATTTCTGCTGCTTACTCGAGCGCACTTTGCTAGCCGACGGTCTATAGTTAGAGATGTTTTCACCCTGAAAATCTTCGGTTTAGCTACCGGTTTTGAAATGCACCAGAAACCTCTGGTATGCATCAACTGGTACCTCCTAAAAACCAAAATTTATCTGATCAACATTTTCCCAAATGTATTTGGGCTTTACTTAAACTTCCGTGAAAACAAACCTGACAGGAACCCGAGGTATAATTGTGCAAAGTCCGATAGTAGCTGGTTTCACCCTTGCCTTATGAGCAACGCTTGAAGTCTTACAATACGCCACTTATCCTTACCGAACGGCTCGGAGGACAAAAGACACAAATGGACACAACTTGCCTTTATGTACACAACTGAATTTACAGTAAACAGGAATATAATTTCCTGCGTATATGCACAATCAAAAATAAAGAATAAAAAACTCAAACCTAAAACATTTTATATTAACCACAAATTATACACTCGTTTTAACAAAACAAAATGCAAAACACTAATCAACTCAGTTCATTTTTATTAGATAGTTGTTCATCTGTTGAAAAGTGAAAAGTAAACTTAATATTAAGCTACTTAGAATGGTTCTAAGTGCAAGTCTATATCATTATGTAGTAAGTTACTACCAATCTTTTTGGATTATCAAACCCTGAAATTTGTCGGCTGAAATTTCACCCAACACAGTTTCGCATAAGATGAACACAAGGGGAAATACTTAAAGCCATTTTTGGTGCGATGCCCTCTGCAAAACATTGGTTTCAGAGACACTTGTTCAAGCTTTGTTCAAATTTTTCTACACCAAGACATGCTCGGCATTTTAACACGCATCGATGTTTGGTGAAAGTGCTTTGTTTTAATTAACTATGTTCTTTCAAAGCATCTGCTGACAAAGGACTGTCTGAAATGTGTTTTGATTTCACACCCCCAACCTTTCAACAAGCCCCCCTGATTTGTTTAACAATAGAAAGGGCAAGCAAAGTGAAAGAGGAACACAAAAGTTGATTTTGAACTCAGTTGTAGAGGCGAGGTGTTTTAGGCCTCTTTAATCCGTCTCTGGAGTCTTAAGCTGTAGCTAAAATAGGAGACACGTCGTGCGCGACATTGTATTCGGCAGTGTATGCGAGTGAAAACATTGCTCCCTTGTCACTCGCATGTTTACCCACACTGGGAGTCACGCCAGGTACAATGTCATGCGCGACATGTCTCCAAGTTTAGCTACAGCTTAACTGGGACTCTAGAGACGCATCAAATAGGCCTAAAACACCTTGCCTCTACAGCTGAGTTCAAAATCGAGTTTGAGGAGGGCACATAATAACCAAGCAATTGCACTTTTCCTATCACACTTTCTTTCCTATCAAGTGTGAATCGCTCTTCCCGCTAAGAACTATCTAGGGTATCTTCTGAAAAAACGAATAGGCATACATAGATATCATTAGGCTACAAGTAAAGAGTCGCTGATAATGATAATAAACACAAAATAAAAACACATCTATCCTTCAACGGATGAAGACAAGTATCCATCAGGTCGCTTGTGGTGCTGCAAAGCGTAATACATGGAAGAGTCTTGCGGCAAATTTGATTTTCGACGGACCATTTGTTTCGCCTGTTCTGCACCTTTGTCAGTAAAATCGGAATTTTGTAGCTAAAAAAGAAAATAACACGGATAGAAACATAAAGATATGGCAACAACGAAATAAACAGTATCTGCAATAAACAACTTTTTATATCGCGAAGAATATCAGCACAAATGTCGCTTTTTCAACGTTTTACCAAACAAATTTAAGATACGTATAGGCCTTCTTTAAAAATTTTCACGACAGGAAAAATTTTCAAAAGGGACCCGAAAGAGTAATAACCGAAAGAAGCGGACGGGTCTAGGCTGCCGTAAAATACATTATTTTTAAGATTGTCACAGTTGCTCCAACGAGAAATGGCAAAGGACAAATTCAACACGAAGTCGCAATCACTAAATCACGAAGCTCAAACAAAACATTATCGTAACCAATACTGCCACCAATGTCTAATACATAATGTAGCTAATTAAAGACAGCTATTGTCACTTTGAAAAAACTTTCAGTTGATTTTCAACAAATGAAATGAAAATAAAAAATTGAAAAATTGGTCTTCCCGCTGTATCCCGCAAGCTAATAGATTTTAAAAACAACATGCCAATTCGGTTTCACTTTCTGATTGGTGCATTTCGATCCGCATCTAGGTATAAATTCCGCCCAAGTCAACAAGCATGTTTCAAAATCCGATGATGATGATGTGATTGGCTATTTGATAAATTAAACAAGTGATCAAGATATACACTCTTTTTGTTCATAAGAACCAGGAAATTTTGATCGAGCCTGGCTGTTCTCAAGTTTTTGCCTTTTTGGGCCTGAAATTTTCCTAATCTGTTCGAAATTCCTTGGTTACTTTGACGTCTATATATTCAGTGAATGTCTGTACTGGTACTAGGTTTGTGTAAAAATGCGGCATGCTTCTCCATTTCTTTGTTTGCTTGCTTTTTACTTTCATATTTAGCTGATATTCTTAGGGCTTATGAAAAGGCCCAGCCTCGGCTTGTTCTTGTTTTGTTCTTAAAATCTTGGCAAAATCCAGGCTCGTGTTCTTATAAAATTGTTCTTATAAAAAAAGAGTTTATCATGAAAGTAAAATGATAAACAGGCCTACTTGTTTGCTGAGTATTTGACAATCTTCGTTATTTACATCATCATTATAATTATTATTAGCTTGATCACAATCAATTTCATCCATTGGTGGCAGATCTCTTCTTAGTGATGGATGCAAACCATAAATCTTCGCAATCTAAAGAGAAAACAACAACAAAAATAACAAAGCAAATTTTTAGCAAATTTAGGAGAGGAGGTAATCAAACTGGATGGTCTTTATTTTGGGACAGAATTTTTACCATCTTATCACCCCTCTGTCTTTAGCTATACACTTTTTTTTAAATAAGCAACTGGTCATTAAGCAACTAGGGCTAAAGATTTTGTTAAAATTTTGGTGAAATAGCTTTCTTTATACTGTACATCCTTGAAAACTTATCAATTGCATTGAAAAGCCAGAAAAGAGCCAAAATAAGAGGTTTTAGGGGTTACCAGTCATTCTGTGAGGGCTGCAATACTAGATATGTTACGCAACTCTTGAGGGCTGGTTAAAAGTCCAGTTGCTTATTGGAAAAAAAGTATAGTGCACGCAATTCTCCAAAGTTTATTCTCACGAAAGATTCTAGGGCATGAAATTCTCCATTCTGTTTTCAAGTTCTAGACGTCGAAACGTATTTTTTTAGGTACCGTCTTCTGAAAACGAGGTTTTGCAGGCCTCAAAACCAAGCTGGAAGGCTTCGCAGACATCACAAGAATTTCGTTCTCATTGGTTTAGTTCGATCATACCGTTTTAGGCAGCTGTGTTTTTTGGTACAGGATACTTTTTCCTGCTAAGTCTACCGTTTTCAGATGTTGAAAGATCTGCCAAAATTAGGAGGTTGCCAAAAAAATACGTCCAAAGAAACATAAAGTATCACATTTGAAAGTAAACTCGCTGGGGTTTATTCCCGCGGATTATACTGATTCTATTTCATCATGTGGCTAGCTGCCTACGGAGCTATACGAGAGACATTATCGACGCACATGCAAACCAGTTGTGTTAACTGTGTCGTTCAGACCAGAATTGAACTTTCTGCGACACGGATTCTACTAAAACGCGAAAGTTTGTTGCCGCGAAACACACCACTTTGCCCAATTTGCGTACGTAAATTCCAAAAATTTCACGTTTTTCACAAAGATTTTCTCGACGCCAAATAATATTGTCTAATCAATCGACTAAGCTCTTGGCTAATTTGCTTTACTTTAAGTAATTGCTGAGTTCTTCTAAAGCATTCCACAATGACGGAGATTTTAAGTATGGATAAGCCGTTGATTTGGAGCCTAAAAATCCGATGATAAAAATGATTGAAAGCGCAGACGGAGCATCCATTAAATAAATCTGCCGATTGGAAAACATTTCGTAGTTACAACAGCTGCACCCAGTAGTAAATAGTGTCACAAACCGTTCTTATCAATCGACTAGGTTATTCCTTCAACATGGCTGACCTAATTTGCATAACAAGAATTATAATATATTGCAACTTATCGGTTGTTTTACGTTGCCTGTCACAATGCGAAAGCCTTCATAGCAAAGACTTCATGCTAAGCCAATTCTAGTTACACTCTTAGGAAACAGCAATTATGTTTTTGTATTTGTTTTGTTAGCAGGTGTTTCCGAAAGAGTGGGAGGAATGTATCAAGTCTAGCAGAGTTTTCCTGCTAAGCAAATTTCCAAAACATCGCTTGACAAACAAAAAAATCCAACTAAACCTGACTGACCTAAATTTGCATAACATGATAATGACATGTGCGACCTATCGGATGTTTTACGACCTTGCCTGTCACAAGGAGAAAAAATTGCACTAGCTTTATCTAACACTTCATAGCAAAGTAGTTTTCGTGCTTAGCCAATTTCAAAAACATCGCTTGACAAAAAATTTTCCGACTAAACCTGGTTGACCTAATTTGCAAAACAAGTAAAAGACATATAGTCCAAGCATAGTAGAAGTAGGTCAAAAATAGACGGATGAGCGAGAGCGCATCAACAACCGTAGAATAGGTTGGTCAATAGGTTGGACAATAGGTTGGTCAATAGGTTGGATGGACAGTAGGGTGGACAATAGATTGAACAATAGATTGGACAATAGGTTGGACAATAGGTTGTTCAATAGGTTAGATGGACAGTAGGGTGGACAATAGGTTTGACAATAGGTTTGACAATAAGTTGAACAATAGGTTGGATGGACAGTAGGGTGGACAATAGGTTGGACAATAGGTTGGATGGACAGTAGGGTGGACAATAGGTTGGACAATAGGTTTGACAATAGGTTGAACAATAGGTTGGATGGACAGTAGGGTGGACAATAGATTGGACAATAGGTTTGACAATAGATTGAACAATAGGTTGGACAATGGATTGAACAATAGGTTGGACAATAGATGGGACAATAGATTTAACAAAAGGTTGGACAATAGGTTGGTCAATAGTTTGGACAACCCACAAAGGACAATAATGTATCGTTACAACAGGTATCCAATTAATTTTTACTGAATAACAAATTAAAGTCTTCGAGAAGATTATAACTCACATTAGGATTATTAACTGCTAGTTCTGATATCTTCTTCCAGGCGGTTTCTCTTTCTTTCATCTTTTCTTTTTCCCTAAAAAATGCAGGAACAACACATCAATAATAGGGATTGCTAATTCTATGCTCATAATCCAGAAAAAATCACAGATCAGCGGCTGCGAGGGAAAGGAACGTTTTGCCTGGTTACTGGTTGTACATATTTCGAGGAAGATGAAGCATATAACTAAGGGCCTCGTTTTCAAAAAAATTGAAAATTGCCTCACAGAAAAATTTCGACTTCAGATTCGATTTCGGCACCAACGTTTTAGTGTTGGGCAAATTGTTACGCATCTAGTCATTAAAATGTTGATTTAATAGCGAGCAAAAGTTTGAAAATTTGTAAGGGATTCGTAAGAGAAAGCTAGTTTCCGGAAACTTTTCAGCTGTTGATATGATAAGAGAGATAGGTAAATAATTTGGACAATGAAAAGGCTTGGAAGATTCAAAAATCTTCACACAAGTTGTAGCAGGAGAAAGGTTCTGAAACTTGGATTGCTATGCGAATAAAGGCCAGTGAAAGAGAATCTTCTTTACTCCCGATTCATTATTTGGTTAGGTTATAACTTTCACTGTTTCACTGACCATTTCAACAGCGAATTTCGGGAAAAGTTACAATATATGCAGATAATATATTAGCATGCAGTAAATAAAATACGTGTTTTAGTGCTTTCTTAAGCAATGTGAGGGTGGAAGACCAAACTGGGGTAATTTTTTTTACCTTAACCGATAAGAGATGAAAATACTCACTTTTGTCGTTCTTCTTTGTATTTTTTAGCACACTCATCGAACAACTTTTGATTCATCTCCATAAAAAGCTTCAATGCATTGTAAATGAGACCATGAATAGTCCTTGAAGGAAGAATGGACGTTGAATGTTCATAATGAAAATAAGGTAATATAGTGATAATGGTACTTCTCGGGAAGGGGGTACTCCCATTGAGGCCTAACAGGGGGTCCAGTTTGAGGATTTTGCCAAATTACTAACAACTAGCCAAATTATAGAAATAAAGAAATGATACTGCAACTGGGGTATTTTTGGTAGCTACTACATCTAATTTTCAGGCCTCAATGGGAGTAACCCCGGGTTGTACTTCCATTACTGCAAAGCACTCTTTCTAAAATCTATAATATACAGTTGAATCCAAGTATAACGAATCGCTGATATAACGATATTCCCGTCATAACGAACTAAATGTCTAGCTCCTTGAATAACAAATTCTATACAAGGTTGAAGGAACTTGCGTCACAACGAACATTTTTTGGTTTCCTTTAGAGTTCGTTATACCAGGATTCTACTAAACGAAAATTTTTGACTAGCAGACAGTCTTGTTAATCAGTCTTCAAATTTTGTAACTCCTCTTTTACAAAGCCATTAAGTAGTAAAAAAATCCCGACCAGGATAAAAATTATGACCGTATGCCAATTACACAAACAAACGATTTATTACAGATGGACTAAACAATGGAAGCAGTAAAGAGTAGTATGTTAAAAGTGACGAAAAAAAGCTTTTAAGTATGCCCGAAAATGTTTCCGCTGTTTATCGCAATTTTGAACTCGAAGACAATTTTCAAGTTGTGAGAAAAAAGTAGTAACAAAACATCAACTACTTTACTTACTTATTCCAATGCGATTTTGAGTTTTTGTATAAGCTTGGAAACATGATTGGTATGATAACATTGGCATTGTCACTGACTAGACTCATAACGTATTCGTTGTTCCAAAAATACAATGCACGTTCAGCAACCTTGAAAGAAATCAACAGACACTTCAAATGACAGAAAGCACGAAAAGTACAAAAATGATTACAAATGATAATAAGTACTAGTATTTGGCTGTGTTTTCGTAAACTCTTGGGGTCTTTTCATATGAGGTGGGATAGCCCATTGAGGTGGGATGATTTCATGAAATTCATATCATGAATTTCAGCCCGCCAAGGTGACCAGACGGTCGTTCGAATTCAACCGTGCCATTTAAAGATACTGATTTTCAAGTTTATTTTATTTGCGCTTGCGTATAACCGACAAATTCATCTCACCATTGGAGCTTGCTCACTGGTGTTTGTTCTTACGGGAAATTTTCATCCCACAACGGTGAGATCTCACCGGCACGGCATTGAGATCAAACCTAGGTGGGATAGCTCACCTCTCATACGAACGCAATGGTATGATCATATACGAATCTGTGTCGATTAGATCTTACCTCGGTGGGCTAACCTAGGCCTATATCAGTGTGCTTAAGTATCCCAACTCACATGAACAGGCCCTTAAATATGTTGACTTGAATAGAAAAGGACTTGAGAAGTCTTTGTTGCTTCCTACCTGGAAATGTGGGCTTGAAACACATCTTGAAAGCTGTTTGAAGAGAGGTTCAATGGTTTTGACAAATTCATTTGGTTCAATGACATCGAGTATCTCCTCCAGTTCATTTAAAAACATCACCTTTCGAAAAAAGCAAAATTTTACATAAAGAGAAGTTTCAATACAGCACTCTTTACTTCAAATTTAGGAAGACAAAATAAAAAATCCGACGTTCTTCAACAATGCTCACCTCTTTCGGACTGTGAACCTTAGGCCAGAACCTCAGCAATCCATTTATGACCTAAAGAACGAAAGAACAAAATCATACAGAGACTTGCCAGAAACCCTTTCAAAATATTAAAGAAAGCAAAAAAAAATTACTTACTACATGAGCAAGAAAACTACTCACGAACTGATGTTGCCTGTGTGACTAGTAGCGCTTCCAACGAATATAAATAATAAAAAAAATGCAGAGGCGTAACAGAAAACACACGACAAACTCTTGAGCCTTCTTTAGCACCATATATATCTAAATATATTTCTCATGAAAAATATCCGTCATTCATGACTTAAGAGTTAGTGGGCGATTTCATTGAGCTATATAGCTTAGTTGAAACACCGCTGGCTCTCTGATCATGCAGTCCAGATTCGAATCCTATCTGTTGTGGTAAACAACTTGCAGAAAAACCAATCCTAGTGTTCGCCATTCGTGACAAATACAGGCAATAGGTACAATATTTGACAACGGAATTAGTATACTTACTGGTTCAGTGAGAGTTGGATCTTTTTCTAAAAACTGCACAACACAATAGGCCAGTTGCGGATGATGCATGCTAAGTTGTTTGACTTTGTGAAGTGGTAACAACACTTTCAATAAAAACACTTTGTGCTCCTCTTTCAAAGGAAGGGCGAAACCATTAATAATGCTAAAAAGAAAAATGTAGAGTGACTTAATTCAAGAAAAAGGGAAAAATAATGACGCTTCACCATTCCATGGAAATCAAACATGAAGTGCCTAAGAAACTGGACAGAATTGAAGATTTTAAAGATTCTCACCTTCCTAAAACTTCAAGCAGCTCTGCTATTCCATTGTGTCTTTCTGTTTCATATATAAATCTAAATACAAAAATTTGTTTTAGTTGAAAATTGTTGTTAAATAACTTTGAAAACGGTCTTTCCATCTTTTCCGATAGCCTAAAAGGCACAGTGCCACAAAAGTTTGCTTTGCTCCAATCTCCCAATTCTTATGATGCAGCTTGTAAAAGATACCATCAAAGCATTCATCATTCGAATCTCGGAATCTTCGCTTTATTGATTACTCTATTACCCATTCTTACTGCTAATATGTTTGATTTTGAACATTTGAGATTTTATCAATTTTATGACAGAATCAACAAACTATCCTGCCCTTGAGCTGAAAGATAAGATAGCTACTTAGGGTTAGTTAGACCTAGTTACACTGTATCGGACAGCTATCGTTGCGTCTTGATTTTATACCGGCTAGCCCTTAGAGTTATACTAAGACGAAGCTATCCGAAGAAAAACGCTCCAATTACCGTTGTGAAATCACTCCGCTTTGGAGGTGGTATGAAAATCAAAACGCAACTGAGCTCTGATTGGGAGTGGAGTTTAGACTTATTACCTTCCTCCCACTCTTTCGGAAACAGCTTCTAACAACTGCAACAACATATAGCTGTTTCCTCAGAGTGGGGCAGGGTAGTGGAGTGTGAAGGAGCATAGACTACGACTAATGTAATAAGTCTAAGTGGAGGCTAACTATTTAAATTTCCTATTGTTTTGTCTATCCGGTACAGTGTAGATATGAAAATCATGACGCAGCGATGGCTATCCGGTATAGTGTAACTGCAGAGTACATAGAAGTCAACAATGAGCAAAAATTAATACGCAACAGCTATCCGAGCAACTTGGGCCTTACTGCTATATAGTAGACATTCTTTTACCTGTAAAATATGTGATTTATCTGTCTTCTTATAAAAGCTCTAAGTCCGAGAAATTTTCCATAAATTCTATGCAAAATTGTTTTCAGGAAATCTCTTTCCCTTGGATCTTCACTGTCGAATAATTCTAAAAGCTGAAGAAAAAACCACTAGTTACAAGCAAATTCAAAAAGGAATTGAAGGAAAAGTCCATGGGTTAAAACGGTAAACATCTTTTGCATCTATATTCAGTAGAACGGTGGAACTTACAATCTAATGGACACCTATGGATCCGATCTATTCTCAATTTTATAGAGAATTCCGCTGTACAGAGGATCTTTTTTGTAAACTACCGACCTTCAGGACAAAAATCGTTCTAAAACAATTTCTTAACCCCACAATGTTACGATAACAACATGGTTCTTTAGCGATATGGTCCGAAGTATTGCTAATACAGGGTGGCCCAAAAAAAAGGGACCCCCTTAGGTAAATAATTTCTGTATAAATTTTCTCAAGGAGGAATTTTATCAAATTTATACCAGGTAATATTCAAGTCAAGTGCGCTATCGTGTAGAAATATTTTGGTGATAAGAGCTTCCATCTCGGCGCAATGGGAAATTAAATTCATGATTTCCAAAAACCAGCTGTTTATATTCCATCATTGCGTACTGTACTGCAATCGTGCGTGAAGGAGAATCATTATCCCAGAGTAAAATTGTCTCGACCATTAATGTATGGTCAGTCATATTAGAGAAGTGTATTGAGCGGGATTGAGGACATTTTGAATATCATTTGACTGAAAGAATGAGTTATTGATTTTTCTTTTTGTTGCGTAAGAATTACGTAAGGGTATAAAGTTGCATATATTGTTACAGTACGTTTTTGGATTGTAAAGTTTTAAAGTCAATTTATTCAGAGATACTAAAACATATCATCATGATATTTACACGATATATCTCACTTGAGTTGAATATCATGTAGTGTTAATTTCATGAAATTCCAACTTAAGAATAAATTATTAATAAATTATTTAGTTAGGGGGTCCCTTTTTTTTGGGCCACCCTGTATTTATTCTAATAAAACAGTATTTATTAAGCCCGGCTTATGTCGATCAACAGTACGATAGAACTAAAGCCAACTACACGTTTTTTTTTATAAGAAACCTGGCTCGGGGCCTAGTTCTAAAAGTTTCTTAATTTTTGGCCCAATTTTAGTTCTAAAAGTTTCTTGACAGTTTCTTAATTTAATGGAAGAAATTACAGCAAAAACGATTAAAAAACGTGAATATAGCAAGCAAATTATTAATATTCTTGTATTACAAAGAATTGGCAATGCTGGGTGCGAGAAATCGCACGGAAATGCTTGAGAATTGATTACTACGTCCACAAATGTGAAATCAGTAGGTTGGAAAACTGACACAAAAATTTCTTAAGTTTCTTAACTCCTTCCTCCTAGTTCTAAAAGTTTCTTAACTTTTTGGGTGTCGAGTTCTAGGTTTCTTATAAACCGGCTGATCTTGGTTGCAAGGGCGCTCGACTGACAGGAATCAGTTGTCAACTAATTGCAGAAGTAGAACATGCCCATCTTTCTGGAACTGTGCCCCGACTAGTTGCCGGCAACAAGGAACTAGTTGCCAACTAGTTGCCACAGTTTATGTCGACAGTTCAGTTGCGATAAATTAGTTGCGAAAAATCGCCGACCAGCAGCCGGCAAGTAGTTCTAACTGTGCGCAATGTCACCTGGCTTAAAAGAGAGGTGTGTACTTGAGACCAGGCGTTTATTGCTAGCCTGTGTACCAGACCCTTACCAAAAAGTAAGTGGTCTGTGCAACCCAGTGAATTTTCCTGTCCAATCATTGAAGTGAATTGTTAGCATAAATTATGAGAATCTAGTTTGTGTTGTGTTCGGTCAAAATTGTCATATGGTTTAGGCCTTTCTTCTCTGGCTCGCACAGTAGCTCGACCAGTAACTAATTGAATTTTCAAAGGTGGCGTGGGTGAAGTTAATCCAAAATCTGATGTCCTTTTCTTGCTCCCCTGTAAAAGCTCATATTTGATTTTAACTTCGCTGTCCAACTCAGCCAATTTTGAACGCAGCACATTTCGTTTCTTTAACAAGGTGAGACACTGTTTGCAAATATAAGGCGACGAGAGTGACACAAGAAAAGGCAAGATACGTATTTCACATACAGGTTTAAAAACGCCTTTACCGTCAATCAAATTCCTATCAGTCGGTTTATCCAATGGTTTATAGCAAAGGATGCAAACCAATGATGGCTTTATAGCATTATCTACGTTCATTTCATCAAGAAACTTTACTTTACAATCAAACTTCTTCGAAGCTTGCAAAATGAACAACGGCCATGGACATGGTGCAGTGCTCCGGCCTAGCCCAAGATAATACTTTAATTCATGCGAAATTATATTTATGCATTGGTAATTTCCCCGAAAGAGAGAAACACTTCGGACATGAAATCTGCCTCCGTTACACAGACGACATAATTTATAAAATTTGGAGTCTGGTACACAGGCTATTTATTGCTGGAAATGTAATGCCATAATCAGCAATAACCAAGAAGCTATCAACCTCGTCCCAAGGCCCCAAATCGAGGTTCCTCGATTCTCAACCATCAAATCGATTTGGGCCCTGGTACCGGCCACAGAATCTGTCAAAATACTGGCAATGTTGGCCTAGGCATCAAAACAAGATGTTGTTTCGGAAAGCAGATGTTCTTAGAAAGGAAATGCAAAGAATTTCGTTGATAACTGTAATGCAAGATACAACATCTCATGTAGCATCAGTTTTTTGTTTTAATAGATGTTTTCCACATAGTCTTTGGCCTATTTTGATGTGAAATTTTGAAGAAACTGTGAAGTCACTTAAAATTTCTATTGTTTGATTAGCCAATCAAATTGCGAGTAGACAAGGCTGATACCAGGGTCGAATATGGACAGCGGAGTTTCACGCAGAGGCCTATTCACCCTGGGGACGAGATTGAGTAGCTATATGATTTCTGAATGGCTACTTACATGTGAAATGAAGCTCTGATCAATGTATTTTTTCGCTACGTTTGGCTGGTAATCTGACGATTCAAGAAATCTTAGGAAGAATTCGTAGACAATCTAAAACAAATGTAAAAAAATTGTTATAACTGACGGAATCTGGGAAAATTTTCTTTCTAAATCTTAAACATCTACAATCACAGACAAAATATTGGTCACAAAATGGGCTTCGTTGCGATCACAAATACCCCCCCCCCCACAATGTCAATGTTGTGTCATTGCTATTGCGAATTCACGCAAGCTCCACATCAAAAAACAACTCAACAACATTGATATCTGGGGTGGGGGAGATAAGCCTTTTCAGCTCGTGTGAAATAATATTTTGGCTGTGATAAAAATGAGTCATTTACGATCACTCAGGCAAAACATCACTCACCAATCACCACCCTGAAAATTATTGTTTCGGAAAAACTAGAACTGCTATTTGATGGACGACAGCTTTTTGTTCCCCGCAGTCCCAGAAAAGTTCCGGAAATGCAGGGTGGCCCAGAAAAAAGAGACCCCTCTAGGTAAATAATTTCTGAATAATTTTTCTCAAGGAGGAATTTTATAAAATTTTATACCAGGTAATATTCAACTCAAGTGTGATATCGTGTAGAAATATTTTGATGATAAGAGCTTCCAACTTGGCGCAATTAGACATTAAATTTATGAAGTCCCGAAACCTGCTGTTTATATTCCACCATTGTAAACTGCGATCGTGCGGGGATGGGAATCACAAGCCCAGCGCAAAATTGTTATGGCCATTCGTGCATCATGGCCAGTCAGATGAGAGAAGTGTATTAAGCAGGATTGAGGACATTTTGAACACATCATTTGACTGAAAGAATGAGTTATTGATTTTTCTGTTTTGTTGCGTAAGGATAAAAAGTGGCATATTTTGTTACAGTATGTTTTTGTATAGTAAAGTTTTAAAATCAATTTATTCAGAGATGCTAACCCATATCACCAAGATATTTACGCGAAATATCTCACTTGAGTTGAATATCATGTAGTATTAAATTCAGGAAATTCCTACTTAAGAATAAATTATTAAAAACATATTTAGCTAGGGGGTCCCTTTTTTTGGGCCACCCTGTATAAGAGTCCCAGTTTGAGCGATCTCAGTATGGTGTAGTCTAGGTCTGATGAGCGATAACTGGGATTCAGATGACAAGTTTAGGAAACCTCTTCTCGAATCGATACGCATTTTTTAGCTACTGCCAGAGAGAGGTTGTCTTTGAATGAAGAGAAACAACGTGACAACTGGGTTTACAATGAACTATTTGCAGTAGAAATTTTATGTAAAAAAGATTCATTTCTCTAACTTGTAAATGCGGCCACGCTGCTTCCAAAGTCGGTTCGTCTTCTTCAGGGTCATATTCAGCTCCACTGGGATTTTGAGAAGGAGGCAAGGCTCTAAATGCGTTCACAGCGAACTAGAAAAAGATGAAAACGATAATCACAACATAACATAACATGAAGCCTAGTTTCCAAAAAATTGTTTGTGTGTTAGCAAAGAGTTTTCAAGGACTGTATAGCTCCCAAATTCACTGGCCATTATAGAGTCGATCATGCTCTTGGTGTTGCTTTATCAATGAGGAAGAGAATTGCAGAAGTTCTCCAAAATATTGCATGGGCTTGTAAAATCGAGACTAAGAATAGATGGACACTCACTCTCTCGAATGCATCAAATTTTCTGCACAGAGTCTACACACTAGGTCTTAGACTAGCTTCATGGTTAATTCAGGCTTAACGTTAGCCTGGGTGGGACTTTACCAAGCAAAATATAACAAACTCACCATTCTTGTTGTTTCTGGATAAATTGGTTCTGTGATTACCCCTTTGTTGTGTGTGACGTATTCCACTATTTCGTTCAAGGCCGCTCTTTTCACTTCTTTCCATTTCAAGTCACTTAAAGGGTCAACTATGAAATCAAACATGGTGCAGCATTGTCGGATTTTTTGAACGAACAGATCTTCTTTCTCATTCTGCGGGGCCTCTGAAATGATAAAATAGAATATTAAATAGCAATGTACAAAAATAAGCCTAAATGCAGCGCACAATATAGTGCATAATCAATATGCAAAGAGCAACGGCTGTGGATCTCCCACAACTCTCTCATCAAAACTAAAGTTTAGACATTTTTAGCCACTACTCGTACATAGCAGGTGGGAACGTTTACGATACGATAATTCTGGGAAGTTAATACAGAGATTCATGACTGAATCAAAAATGTCGAGAAATGTTGAACATTTTGCATTAGTCCCACTCTTTGATAGCAACAACAACAACAACAACAAAAATATCTCTAAACCAGTTTGTTGGTAGACTCATTACACGAATTCCACTAAGTCGGTAGATGTTGCTGTTGTTTTCTTTAATCGCTTATTGTGGAGTTGCAAATCAAAAGAAGGGGAGCGAAAACTTGAAATTGCGTATTAAGTCTATTTTTGGTTTGTTCAGCATTTCAACTCGATAGCGATAACTAGGACTCACTCATACTTTAAGTGCCAGGTATCAACCGGTCCTTAGTTTTATCTTAGATTTTGGCAAAATAAAAGCTTTTTTTCATTAATTGTTCTTCCAAAAACAAACAGTGTATATAATAGGGAGAACATTATATGGTTTGAAAGAACAAAAAAATAAGGACTTCCAGTCACTAATCAACCTTTGAATAAGTCTTCAATACTCTATCTGAGCCACTCAGTACTGTTTCAAAAGTCAGTCGCTTTATCAGTCTTCTTTAATAGTTTTAAATCAACTACAAATAGACATTATAACCACTGTGTATTACGGTCTAAGAACGCGTGGGTATGAGGTCAGGACTGGATAGATGCAACTGAGAAAAAACAGTACGGTGCTTGGATATTTTAGAGTCAGTAATGAATTATAGATAGCATAAAAGCATGATAACTAATTCATGAACAGAAAAAGTATGTTTTTAAAACATATATATAATCACAAAAGATATTGCGAAATTTTAGTTTATATATTATCTAAAATCTATCACAAATTGTTCGACCCCCATCCTTACTACCCTTTTTTAAAAAAAGCAATCAATGGTCAGTAAGCAACTAGGGCTGAAATTTTGCTAAACTTTTTGGTTAAGATGGCTTTCCTTATAAACTACATCGTTGCAAACTTGTCAATTACATTGCAAAGCAAGAAAAGAGCCAAAATAAGAGTTTCTAGGGGGTACCAGTCATCCTGTGAGGGCTGAAATACTAGATATTTTAAGCAACTTCGAGGGCTGGATCAAAAGTCCAGTTGCTTATTATAAGAAAGTGTATCGTTCTTGCTTTTCTTAGGTGATTCCTCCCTCCCCTAGGGTGATCAGTATGTCAACCTTCGTTAAAACTAATGATAAGATTAAGCAAGCTCTACATTGACAAGGGAATAGGGGTAAAAAACTAATTTGTTTAGAAATCTTGAAATTTGGCATATCACATGCATGTATTGATTTTCTAAGGAAAAAATCTTGAGAAACATGCACCGTTTTAATTTCATTCCAAATTTTCAAGGAATTTTCGTTTTAATTTCCTTTCAACAAATTTTGGACGTTTTCACAACTGTATACTTCCGAAATGAGCGCGAAATATTTTACCTGCTAACTGCCGAAACTATACACTTAGCTTCTAAGACTTCTAAGACAAGGTGCAGCGTGGGTTGGGTTTCGAGCAGGTGTTGGATCATTACAAAATACTCCAGAACGCATTTCCTCTATTAAAATTCAGCTCAAAAGGAGCTTTTCTACACGAGAAAAACTTAAAAAGTCCAAGGAAAAAAGGAATAGGAAGATTCCAGCTAACTAATGGTTTAACGTACCACGATACTAACTCTACACGCTTTTTTTTATAAGGAACCACTTTATAAGGAACCTACATGTAGAAGGCCCGAAAATTTAAAGAACTTATACTACTAAAGAGAAAATCATTAAGGAACTTTTGAATGTTGAATACTTTTATCACTGCAAATAATCAAGAATTAGAAAGCCGGTTCTATTCATTTGCAGTCGAAAATCACATGAATTGTACGTTAAGCATGTATCCAATGTTTCTTTGAGTAGTCTCGAGCTTTGCTCACATGCAAGTGTCTCTCTTTTATTGTTAAGACCACTGTATGTGCAGTTAAAATTAAGGAACTATTAAGGAACTTTTGGAACTACAATTGCCGCAAAAGAGGCCCAAAAATAAGGAACTTTAAGAACTAGTCCATGAGGTAGGTTCCTTATAAAAAAAAGCGTGTAGCTACGTGAGATCCAACATATATTTGAGAATAATAAAAGGAAGCATTTCACGTAGCTTGCCACTAACAGGAACATTAAGAAAAATACTAATGTTTTCACTCAAAGATCACCCAGTAACCAATTCAGAGCAGAATCTCGAAACAAGCTGATAGGTAGAAAATTACAGTAGCAACATCGAAATCTAAGATGCCTACACGAAAAATATCTTGATAACTGCTTGATAACTGCTCTTTTTCACTGCTGCAACATTGTGTTATAGCTGGTTCGTTATACTTAAAAGTATTGATTATGATAAAAGCTACTTGAAAATATCTGAAAATTATACAGCAAAAGATTTTACCGAGAATTTTTTTATCGCAATAAAAAAAATTCAGTCACAAAAAGAAATGAAATTTAAAGGAAACTATAATTTTTCAATTATTTGTAATTTTTAGAAAGATAAAACTAGAAAATAACAGACAATTTTGCAGAGGTAAAAGTAACATATAAGCTACTTATTTCATCTATTTGAGTGGTTAAGATATGAATCATATTTAAAACAGCTTACTCTT
This sequence comes from Chrysaora quinquecirrha, assembly GCA_014526335.1. Lineage (NCBI taxonomy): Eukaryota > Metazoa > Cnidaria > Scyphozoa > Semaeostomeae > Pelagiidae > Chrysaora > Chrysaora quinquecirrha. Next base: position 231,520 of record JACTAT010000119.1, read on the forward strand.
AAGTAATAAAAGTTCTGGATGAGTGATCGCAACAGATCGAAAACTACACGTATTTCTTTATAAGCAAGTTCGACTGAACCCAGAACTGAAAATTTTTCAACAAACTGCAAATTTCGGTACTCAAACTTGCCAAAAATTGAACTATTTTATTGCAGTGTCTGAAAGATAACGAAAAACACTTTCTATTTCATCAGCCCCACGACATGATGAAATGTTTTATATAGCAATTGTAGCAGTTTGCTTATCTTGGAAAAACAAACTCTGAAAGCTAATTTCTTTCTCTAGTTTTGAAAAACGAGTTCTGAACTTTCTTGTCTGTTTAAGGAGAAGGAGACGAGCACTACCTCCTGTTATCCATTTTCTCAAAAAAAAAATCATTTAAAATAATCTAGCTCCGATAAGCAAATATAAACAATTTTACCTTCAATTAGCGTCAGTTGCTCTGCCTGGTGCTTCATTTGGTGAAGCCAACATCAATTATCAACACGAATCAACGAAAGCAAAAAGCAGCATGCACGAAAACAGACGTTCACTTTGTCTGAAACTCCTTAATTATGCACCAAGCAAAACAGACAAAAAAATCATAGTCGTCAAAGCGAACCAGATGCCCGAAATCATGCGCAACGATAATCTTTTTCTACTCGAAGAATTCAGACATTTTCAACATCAGATTAAACCGACAGACTAAAGAAGATTATCAAAGCAAGGGAAATAAAACGCATGTTTATACACCTCACAGCATCCTTGCATCAAAAATCGGGAGTTTTGGTTCACATAATTCACGTTTTACGCAAGTTTGCGTCTTTAATTACGACAAGTTTGACAGCAACCTGTAGATCTAGCTTAGCATTTTCTGTATCGGAGCTTTCACACAACTAAAAGCTCTTTATAGGGCAGAAGATGAAAAGGCGTTATTTCTAGATAAATGAGCAAATCATGACAATATATCGGGACAATAGGTACAGGAAAGATGGAAAATATGGCGCCTTTCGATTCTGGACTAAACCAGATCAGTCTTCAAAAGACTTCAAATTTTTGGCACTAAAAGTTCAATCACCGTCAACCACTCGGGTTGTATCGTTAGGATTTGATGCCAGTCGCGTAACTGGTTAAAAAATTGCTTCTTTACGATTGGTGGGTATCGATCCTCACTCAATCTTGACACGTGGTGTGCAAGAAATAGATAAGTGGGAGATAAGTACACTGTATAACATGTGTGAATGTCTTAGCTAAGCATGTGATGGCAAAAGCATTGTAATCTAACTGAAAAGATGGAGTCTAACCAGTCTAACTGTGTGCCTGTAGAAAGGAGCTTCGTTCTTGACAAGACTCTCTGTGGAGTACAGGTATGGATTCCAATTCTATTGTGGACATGATTCCTTGCATGCATTGGACGCAACGAGTTGGATGGGTGGAAACAACGCTGAAGCACGCTGAAGTAACTGAAGTAAGTAGCTAGGTAACAAAGTACGCGAAAAATGGTAGCATGATGATGTACACGTACAACATAGAGGAATACATCGCATACCTATCATAGCAGCATGGAGCATAAAAATACAAAGAAGTTATCCGGAATGACACTGAATTTGTTTGGGTATGCAGACATTGCAAAGTCAGAACCTTGGAATTATTTGGTAAAATCATGGAAATAATGATGTCAAACGGATTTCTGGAGCATGATCTCAGGACGAGAAACGCCCGTCATCTTCATCAGGTGTCTATTCAAGCCAAGGCAAAAACCTGGTATATGGAACTTTCCAGATGGTAAGATATCTGTTAAGCGACTCGTCACTGTCCATGCATCCTTTAAAGATAAGAGCGTCAATGTCAAGCAAAGCAAGCCCCTTTTCTGTTTTAATATCCAGAAGAAAGAGCAAAGATTACCTCACAGTTTTTGGGCACTTCTGCAGTTTTTTAGTAGCTAGATAGCCTGCTGTGCAAAATGTGCTTCATTTTGAAGAAGAAGCATTGAAAGCCTGCATTAAAGTCTGTACTTTCATCATTATGAGGGTGATGTTTTCACTGGACCCAGTCAAAATTTCAGAGTTAGGTGCAGAGCGTCAATTTAACTGCAGCTTACAACAAAGATCAAGCATATAATGAATACATGATTGTTTGAAGGCTTTGCTTCTTCTGCCAGTAACACATTTGATGAAACGTTTTAGAAGCTAGCTCAAAGGCAACAACAGCTCTGACACTGCTGACTATGTGACAAGTTATCTCCGAGAAACATTGATCGACTCCAACGTTCTGTTGCCGTCAATGTCAGTTTATGACGTTTATGATCAGCCTGTTCGTGTAAACAATTAAGAAGAAGGATGACACCGCAGAATGAATGACAAGTGAGGAAGCGGTAGAAACAGGTACAGATGGTGATTGCTGTTGCTCTATTACAACGAGGCAATTCCTCAAGCACCGCTGGCATGATTCGTCAAAGATGGGAAGTTAAAGAATTTCAGGAAAAGTTGAAAGCACCTGATAGCAGCCAACCAATCTAAATTCTGCATAAGACATAGACTTGCTTCCCAAGTCCCCAACTTTCGGTCACATTGAATTGAATTGATGTTACTGTATTAGTCATGATAGTCACCATTTATCATGACAAGCCTTTAATATTTAGTTGGGCAACGTTTCGGGAGAGATCCGTCTCCCATCATCGGGCAATGAGAAATGTTGAAGAGAGAAGATATGACACTGTTTTTGACACTGTCTAAGTGATGCGAGTTCGCATTCAGGTATTTGTCAGTGTGGGTGGGCTTCCTGTACACTGAATTGATGTTGTTGTTTTTCGCTACAGTCAGTCAGTTTGAGCCTCCAGCAATTCAATTCAATTGCGATAACTACGACTCATGTAGTAAGTCTACATAAGACAGTCTGAAAATAAGGCAGTCGCTGGTACGGCAACAGCAGAGTGCAGTGGCTGCGTATTTTGGCTAAGTTTCTCTTCATATACTGAAATTAAGACCCTGGGTGAATAATCCTCCCTGACTACTCATTTGATCTAGATAACAGCATGGTGAGATGTAAAAAAACCAGCTGTAAGCTTAATAAGGCATTTAATACAAGGTAGGGAAGAAAGAGTGGAGATATGTAAAAAGAAATACTTCAACTTCATCATAATGCTTTGAAAGACCTAAATATGAAATCTATCTGCAGATCCTCACTTATTTCCTGTCTTCAAGAAAGAAAGCCTCAAGATAACATCAGTATGCTAAATAGGAAAACAGGTGTTTTTTATCAAATACTACACTATTTTAACAATGTTTTCACCAATATCCTTGATAAGTAGTAGAGTGATCACAATGACATAATCAAAGCCTACATATTCGTGTTAATTTTAACTTCTTAAATTAGATAAGGCAATTTCAGAATGGATGGGTAAACAAGCTTAAACAAATTTGCAGCAATGCTATTTACAATAGATGAAACCTATAAAATTTATGGAAACTATCTAACTACAAACTTCTCACTTAATAATCAACTGTATACTCATAGCAATTAATACATAACTTATGATGTAGCTGGTGATGACAGTGGAAGAGGTATGAGGTTTGGTTTAGCCAGTCAAAGTCTATAGCCAATACAGCCTGTTGCTTTTTGTATGTTTTACATTAGCCACACAAAAGGGACCATAAAGCAAGCAAACAAGGACCCATATAGTGAAAAATGGTTTTCTTGGAAGAGCAAATCACTTTTCACATACCATGATATAGTTGTAATTGAAATTGAAGTTTGTACAGTAAGTCTCCAACTATAGCAGGAATGAACTGCCTCCCCTTTGAAATGAACTATTTAAAATAGATTAAGCAAACAAAACATATGTTTGATACTTGCATGCTCAAACAACTACACATTATGCCCATACTCCAAATTTGCCCAACTTTGCCTGTATGCACCATCTCACACCAACTACTGGCATGTTTGCAAAACAATAACTAGAGATAGAACTGACTGTCAACAGCATGGAAACTGTAGCAACAAAGGAATTGCTGCTTTTGTTCTTTCTGAGCCAAGAAACCAGTTATTTCAGTATTACTGGTACTGTTCTGTAACAACTGGGCCCTAAAATTTCCATTTCCCACAGTACAAAGCAATTAGCATACCTTTGATTAATGGAAGCTTTAGAAGCTCCCTGTTTTTGCTAACATTGAAGCTAGATGATCCTTGACGCTTTTCCTTCCTTATCAAGTTGGCAGGTCCAGAGAATTTCGATTTATTCAATGGTACTGGTGGAGGGGCATTATTAGCCTTTCCTTTACCCTGTCAAAAATAATAACAAATGTGAGTGGTGTGAATGCAAACATTAGAAACATCAAAACTAGTGGGATTTTAGATTATTCGAACAAAATCACACACAAGCATTCCAGTACTAATACTCCATTTGAGACACAATGTACCTGTCTGGGCACATCTCTCAAACTACACTATTTTATTCCAAACAGTATCAAAGGATACATTTGAGACATTTTGCTTTAGGAATTTACATAACTTCAATGAATGTTATATTCAGTGACTGCACCCACAGGTACCTTATGGTCTAATTTAAGTTATGAATACCAGAATTAACATATATTAGAAGCATCAAATTCATAACAAAACTGTAGTTAGCCATACTTTTAAGGTTAACCTATATACCAGACATCTAGGGCTGATTGTAATCCCAGTTCCTTAGAAGGTCATAATTTTCTTGTGGCACGAGTTAGTTGATAGATATGTGAAAGATGGCATTCAGAGGAGGGGGTACTTGACAACGATGAATTACACTGTATCACATAAGTTACAACTTAATGCATCTGGACAAAATGCTACTACAGGCTGTCTTTTTCATAAACTGTCAACTTAAATCATGTTTCTCCAACAATTTCTCTCAACATTTACTCCTACCTAATCCATTATATCAGAGTTCACCAGCCTTGAAAAGGATATTTATCACTTAAATAGTTTAAAACATTAATGATTTTCTTCATTTAGATCATTTTCCTCAATAGATACTGATTGCTATAATAATACCATTCATGTTATGCTACTAATTAGACTCTAAAAAGTTAATTGACTTTAGTGGACCTGTATTTTATACAAAATCACCACCAGTTATGTTACTTAAACCTCTAATAATGCCTTTGCTAATAGATGTCCTGAATTTTTCTTAATGTGTAAAAGATGGCTAAAAATTATTTTTTTAATGGAAAAGAATCTATAATTAAAGTTATATACAGTAAAACAGTATTTAATTTTAGTTGTACAATGCAGAGAGCCCATTTTAAAAAAGTTGTTAACAAATAAAGTTTTGTGAGAATTGGGAACGGTTGCAAAAAAGTTATTTACAGTACTTTTTTCAAACTATATTCCTGTTAAGTAACAGAAACATCTTAATATTCAAGACTATATATTCTGATTCAGCCAATCACGGGCTTAGGCCTATCTATTTTCTGCGGACCTTCCCAAAACAAGGGTCTTTTGTGATTCTGAGTCAAAACAAGACACATACCATACCAATACAACAATTAAGCCGACATAACTTCACTTACATCGTCGTGATCACCACTATTTTTCTTCGAATCACTCTTTGAGCTACCCTGAGGAAATACAAAACGGGTTTTACAATTAAAATCTTCAGATCAAGCAGGAAACTTGATATAATATAAACAATGAACGATCGTATTTATCTTAGGCCATTTTGCGCTATGAAAACTCAGGTTAAACAAGCGACTGCTAAATACCTTGTCTTTGTCCTTCTTGATCTTGTTAGGCATTTTGAAGTTTCAGCCAATTCTTACCATATTGGATGAGACAACAATCTTTTATGATCCAACTTGACGAACAGATTTTACTGTGCGAGTTCTCACATTTCTTTCCTTTGCAGCAGCGAAAATCTAACCTGAACCTGATCGATGCTCAGTTCGATTTTACGATTTAGATTTACTTATGCAAATTGGGTTTGAGGACTGGAACTAATCAGAAATTCTGCACATGACTCTCGTTCGTTACCCCTGTTGTTCTCAGAAAGAGAAACAGAACATGAACAGGGTTATACATACAGTACGGGGTTACGGGGGTTACGAATACAGAGATTGACTGTTTTTGTTTTGGCTGCACTCCATTTGGCTTCTCGCATTCTACAGAGTTGTACTACTCTTTGGTGCTTGTCCCTTGTCGCCCCCACTAATTAGTTATTTAAAAAAATTTCAAACCCCCGCTCTTATTAAGGAATTAGGACCCCCAATTATTAACATTTGCATTAATATTGGGGTGGATATTTTTACTTATTTCTCTGTGACCTTCTTGGTACGAAATTTCACTTATTCAGTCTATTTGGTTGTAAGAACTATGGATAGCCTAAGCTTATCCATGGCACAGAATAGGGATGTTCAGGTACCATACCATTCGTATTCTATGGCTTATCCTTGTAAGTCTTGTGGGGCCCTTCGCAGTGCGTTTTGGCAGTTTATTGGCAAAGTTTGTCAAACACATTCTGACCCCCGTTTATTCTAACCCCCCTCCGCCAATTAGATGCTGAATGATTCCAACCCCCGCCTATTCCAACCCCCAGCAATTAGGTGCCTAAGGTTAATGTACATTATGTGGAGATGTACCCAAGATATTTGGGAACTTGGCTCCTTTGTGGGAGGTGTACCCAAGAAAAATTTTTTTGGGGAGGTACAATACATCAATGAATGGGCAGAGCTTTGCGTAATGAAGAAAAGGATTAATTTTGAAAGTGGTGCGTGTTGGACAGACATTATGCACCCCTTTCTTTCTCCGGGTTTACTCGTAAGAGAGGTGCTTTAGAAAGTTAGAGACAAGAAAGTTATCCTATATCGTCATTGCCATATCACCAGCATAATTATCTTTGCACTACTGTATAATTATTACTCTACATTCTACTAAATATCGAAAGAGTCGCGAGTCGCTTGGCTTATGTCAAGAGCCTCAAGAGGACTCAAGAGGACAGAATTGAGCAGTGGAGTAGCGGAGGTATGTGGGGCCCTTAGTGAAGAAAGGGGACTGGGGCCTCTTATTAAAGGGACTAGGGAACTGAAAATATGTAAAGAAGCTTTTCAGACACTTGTATTTCCGTTGCTTTTCGTCTGTCAGATTACACTCCTTCATATCGTTAAAAAAGGCCATATGTTCCTCCTTGTTCAGCAAATGAGCAAAAAACAAAAGACAGTTTCAAAGGCATATTGTTATAATTTTTAGGTCTTACAAGCAGTTTCTTACAAGAAGAATTGAGTCAGCAGGAGTCGAATGCTCTTCTTGCAACGAGGGCAAAACGTCCGATTGCCTGCTGACTAACGGTTGTTTGCGCAAACTGATGACATTGCTGTTGAGATAATTTGATGACATGTGTATTTTGTAAGAATAAAAGATAAATATCAGTAATTGATAAACTTTGGACTGATATAGAGCAAAGGTAACTTGAATTCCTGACAGGACAGAAAAAACAAGTCTTCAAAGCAAGGAAAACAAGTAGGGATTTTCGTTTTGTGGTTAATTTTAGAAAAACAAATAGCACTTCTTATTGAAGTAATCAAGTAAACAACAATATCAATAGCTAGGAAGTCAATGTACAAGTTATAATTTTGTATAAAAGGCAAGTATTGTTTGGTGCCGTTGCGTTGTTGCTGCCACTGCTCGCTGCCATGCCGTTGAAAAATGCTCCAAGGATGGACCAGATACTGGAGTCATATGTGATTATTGATACACCATCACCTACACAGAATAGAAAGACATCGAATAAGAAATCAAAAGCTATTGGATCTCCATCTTTGAGGGCAATCAGATCAAGAAGAGCTCGAGCATTTACATGCCTAACAGCGAAGGATGCTGCTTTACGAAATATCAATTTGGACAGCATCAGTAATAGTTATTCTCCCAGCCAACAGCGGAGCCATAAATGGTGAGTTTTTTGTTTATTTATTTGATGTTCATTTTAAGAAAGACCTTTTCAAATCCACGTCAACCTCAATTTTGCTGGAGATAACGGTCGTTGAGGATCATGGGTAGCATATTGAGGTATATAGATAAAGTCAACATCAGGCAAGCCTTGAAATTTTTCCCATGTCAGAACGAATTGTTTAGATTTTTGTAGGGAAATACTGTAGGACACAACTGTGCATTCCTGAATGGGGATATGTAACTTTTAAAAGGAAAGGGAAATAGCAACAAAATTGTTTTGCCATGCCATGCACTTCTGCGGTATTACGTGTAGGACACCCGCCAGCAAAAGTCATTTCACTGTTTGATTCTTTCGACACTATTCCCAAATCCTGTCGCGATTTCTTCATCACTATTGCTCACGTTGGAAGGAAAAATCGCTTTTGAGAGCACGGAACAAGGAAGGGCAAAACCTGCGCCAAAGTCGCACTCAAACTTTGCAAATCAGTGGATCCGATGGGTATTTTGCTCTTTAGAAAGTGCACAAGATTTCCTCGAAAACAAAAGGATTTTCATGCGACTTCAACGAAAACAATAGGATTGCCGACAAAGAGTACGAGATTTTCAACAGGTGAATTGCTCCTCGTGAAGGTCGATCACGATCACCAGTAGATGATTTGATGAGTCGAATATGGGTGCAGGCAAAGGAGGAGAGCAGAGAGAGAAACTTAGGGTTAATAATATTTGAAATAATAAACTTTAGACGCCCGCGATAAAGATAAAACGTTATAGTTAGTTATACTTCGAAGAGCAAAATTACCAAGTAACCAAATAAGAAGAAGGCATGTAATATGTCGTCATGCCCACTCCCCAGCGATTTCGGTAATTTGTTCTCCTTTTCCCAACCATTTTTCATTTTATGGGGAAACAAACATTTTTTACGGGGAAAAACAACGAAGCATGGCAGAGAAGGTGCTGTGGCGTCGTGCTGTAATCCAGCTGGCTCGTGGTGTCAGAAGCTCAGTATGGTCAGGGTTCGAGCCCAGCCAGGGTCGAGGTCTCGATTAGTTAAGCTACTACTGAGATCCCAGCGATTAGTGCTAAAACACCATTTCACCTTCACCTTCAACAGAGAATGTTTTTAGCTCATACTTAGTCGGGAAAAAAATTTCTTTTGACGGATCATCATTTTACCTTAGCTCTACGTTAGGAGGATTCGAAATCGGCGCTCCCTGGTTCAAATGCCAAGAGTGCAAGAGAGAGTAAAAGCCAAAGCCAAAGCCAAAGCATGCTGGCCGTGACCAAATAGAGGCATTGAACAATGCAAAACGAGGCTATTTCTAAACGGCGGGAATTTCGTATTCGCTATCCCATTCGATGCATTATGCATTCGATCGGTCTAACATTTGATCAGGGTCGCAGCAAAACTCAACGATTAAAACTATCTGAGTAAAATGGCAAGGCCAAGAAGTAAAGATCGTTGTCCGGCATGCTGCTAGCTTCGTGAGTACACGTATTGAGAATAAACTAAAATTGTTTTGACCTAAAGTTACCTGCCTACGTGGCAGAAATGTTCCCAATTATTGAATGTTAGTAGGCCTAGACTTATTACATTCGTGGAAATGTAATGTACTGAAAAGAGACCCTTGCCTGAACTACTACACTTCAGTTATGTCACCACCAACGCCACGGCTGCGGCGGTTGAACAATAATTTTTTAACCAATTCCAAGAGTTGAGCCGCTTTTAGAGATGACTGTGCTCCATATTTATTTGAATCTCACCTTTCTGAACTGTAGCAACCTTGCAGTTCTGGGTGACTCAGGAAGACTGCCATTAAAACTAACTTGTTATAGAAATAGGCATGCCACTTCCACAGACTTCTGAATATGGATAAGAATACTTTGGTAGAAAAAGCATTCAACCTTAGTGTGAATCTATGAATAACTTTGAAAACACTAAGTTTAGCTGGATTTCATCAATTTATATAATTCTCAAGGGTGTTAACATTGATACAGATATCGTGAAATTGAAATCCAAGGTAGCTCACTCTAAAATTGATTGGCAAGCAATCAAGCATTAATTCTATTCAATTCAAGTTTATACCGCACAACAAAATCGCTGTGGTTTTCTTCTTCAGACTTAGTTCATGTTACTTACCTATACGTAGATCATTGAGAAGCTAAGAAGCTTTCTGTACTCATGAATTGCTGTCATACGTTTATTAGAAGAAAAAGCGTAGCGTAGATCACTGCCTGGACCTTAATCAAATCGAGATACCGCGAACTAAAACAAAAAACATTGTTTCGAATTTCATGGCGCTTTCTTTACTACTTTTCCAGGACTAATTAGAATGTTCAAGACATACTTTTCGCGCAAAGAGCCATTCATTTCTTACGGATTAAGAGTCGGAAAAGAACAACGCATCGTGTAAGAAGAACCGTGATCGTTAAATCGATTCTAATACGCACGCAAATAACGTTGTATCAATATTAGCGTGTTTTGTTATGTTAAGATCTTGGTACATAAAACATAGATTTTTCAATGCAGACATCGCAGGTTCAAGAACGAAAAACTGTTTTGTAATGTTGAACATGCAGAATTCTCATCTTAAAAGAAGAGCCTCCATGATGCCTTTCGTTGAAAATGATTATATATTTATGTGGAGCTCTAAGAGACCTGTTGCATTTTGATTACTGTAAACTGAGAAACTTTGATTTGGTTCTTGAAGAAATCTAGGCCTAAAATGCCGGACTCAGTAAGAAGATACTCTTGTCATAAACGAAGTTCGAAGAAGAAAAAGAAAGGCTCTGATTCCTCTGTCGCTTCTTCGAGTGAATTATGCCAGATGATTAATTCAGCTGCTCTTTGGAAAGAGTTGGCAAAGTGTTATCCTGAACTTCGACGAAGGTAGGTTTTGCGGGTTTGAAAAAGCACAATCAAAGGAAAAGAAAGGGCTGGGGAACCAGGGAACTGATAAATACGTATCTACGATGATGGAAGTCGATAAATTTGCCATACGAATCTGTATACTATAGAGTGAGAGTGGGAAAGACTTGGAAGGTGTCAAGACGATGCATTGCAGTTTTGCTGGTCGTTGTGACGACGTTCATTTTTCCAATAAAACAAAGGAAAGGGACCAAAAAAGCGTCTGAAGCGTTCAGTACCTAAAGTTCACAATCCTTCGCCTTTTAGCTATTCTGTTAGCTATTCTGTAAGGCCCTGGGCAGACGATCGAACATCTGAAATTTTGCGAAACAAAATGCTTTACCGTTTCGCTGCGTCGGATAGCGTTGCTTTACATATTTTTTTGTTGCAATGTTTTTGAAGACTTTCAAAAACATATCAAAGCAGCTGTGCCCCAGTTGTGCTTGTCAAGCGAGATGTTTTGCGACGTGGCCGAATGGGCAATGCTTAACATTGCTTGCTAAGCAAATCTACAATGTTGGCCAGCAATGTTGAATCGCTGGGCCATGGCCTTTACAAGGCTAACAACTAAATCTGTTTTAAAGCTGCCTAACTCTGTTGAAATGTTAAATAGTTTGAAATTTATCTTCTGACTATCCAACGCATGAAACTTAAAATATTCGATTCCTAAAAACTTGATTATCAGAAGGCATTAATAATTAGCAAAGCTTAAAACACTTGTTGATAAAAATGACGGTAAATTAGGCTTCTACGACTGTTCCTCAGGTCTGCACATATAAAGTTAGTGTATTGACATTACATGACCATTTATTGCTATGTGCTAGAATTTAATCTCACCAGCCAAACCTGGATAGTTGGTTAATATTTTTGGACATATAATGGGACTGGCTTTGCTGCACAAAAATCCTGCTTTATGTCGGAGGAAGACGCATGTTTCAATGCCCAAGAAACAGATTTGCTCCTGACCTCGTATTCAAACTGAGTTGAAAATCGAGGAAACACGTTTTGTAGACTTATTGCATTCTTCGTAGACTACCCTACAGCACCCCGCTCCAACTACAGGCTGAGGAAACAGCAATTCTGTTCTTGTAGTTGTTAGTAGCTGTTTCCAAAAGAGTGGGAGGAATGTAATAGGTCTACACGTTTTGAGCCTGGGGCTGAGATTGTCATTCCTCATGTAATAACTCTACACAAAGATTTGTCTGTACTTTGGATTATTAGATGAACAGATGATCTGGTTATGATGCACCTAAGAATTTGCATTTTGATTGCAAATAAAATGGATACCCATGGCTTTTCTAATTGTTATTAATTACGATATGCATTTGTCAGGTGATAATACTGGATTAGCAAAATATGATTCAATTTTGCAGACTTTATGGTTACAGTTAGCATGTACTATTGTAATTGCATCTTGTTCTACGAAGATATCGATGACCTAATGACCAATATGGAAATTTTACATCAATCTGCATGCTTTTCCTATAAGAGCACATTACCCTGGTCTCAGACACGTGTTTTGAGCCTGTTTCACGTGAAACTATTTTTCTGTTAAATTAAAAGTGCCAAAACCTAAGAAACCCTGCCACAATTTGCACAGTTTCTTAATAAAATGAGCGTCTTTCAATTGTTTACTGGTTAAATAAACGCATTTTCATAAACCAAACCCGTTGAAAACAAAATAGGCAGACTTGCTCCAAGTCTATTTCTCAATTTCCTTCTCCTAAGGTCAACCATTCCGTGACAGAACAAAGGGATGGTGGACCTTAGGAGACGGAAATTGATAAATAGACTTTGGAGCAACGTAAAGTACAACAGCTTCGCCCCTAATATCGCAAAATGAATCGTTATATTGTTGCAAAAAGAGCCCGAGTGCCTGTAGTTGAAAGAAAATCAATCCAAACACTTTATTTTATAACAGAAAAGGTTTATGTTTTGTTACTGGGACAAGAAAAATCGATTAGATACAATGGCGTAATAAAGACGCTCGGGGACCTAAGGGACTTAGTAAGATGGGGGTCCTTATGCAAGTATGGCGAAGCAAGGGGGCTCTACTGGGAGAGGAACCTGGAGTGGTGGGAAAGTTTCTGAAAGCATGCCCTTTAGGACCTTAAAAAAGACACTTTTAGCATAGTATGACCAAAAAGCACACAATACAAAGAATTTTACGACGGGGGCCCTTTTTGGTGGCGGCCCCTTAGTTCTTGAACTAAGAGAGCCCGGGAGGTACTCCTTAATGTAGGCTGACAGGTATGTGCCCCTCATATGGGTGGGTTTTTATTCAAAAATTCCCTACAACAGGGTCAGATTTATGCGTAAAATACCTAAAAAGTGGGTGTAGAATCAAATTTCCTTAACATTTGGTACACAAATGCAAACTAAAATCATAAAACTTGGTGGCTGAATGTGTAAAACAATACCTTAAAGGTGGGTTGGTTTGTAAAAACTGGGGGGCTCTCCCCTATACATTTCAGGGTCAAGTACCCCCGGGTAAGAGCCTTAAGATACGCCACTAAATAGATTTCATTTGTTCCAAATAAAGTACTTTGTGAAGAGATCTTATAGTGTGATCACCACTGAATGTCCGTTTGTAATGTCATGCTAGTCGTCGTCGCTAAAAAGCAAATCATCATCAAAACCATATTCATTGTTTTTGAGGTTAAGACTTTACCGACTTTTTGAAATTAAATCGACCTCAAATTTAAGCAGAGTAAGCAAAGCAAGTTTGGCAAAGAAAATATGTGTAGCTTAGTCCTTTGAAAAACTGTAAATCATATGGCCTGGTGTATATGTTCTCATTTTCGTTCCAGGCTCGAAAATGTTGAGAAGTCCTCAAATGGACAGGGCAACACAGAGTTTACAGCCAGCAATGATTCTTCAACTCAGAGCAAAACAGTTGGGAGGAGACAAGGACGTCCGAGAGCGTATACAGCAGTAGCTGCCGTCGGCGTAAGTCTTTACTCTGCCTAGTTTTCTATGCATTTTAGCTTACAGTTGGTCACCAGCTAACGAACCCTGATAAAGAGAATTTCCCTTTACAAACAAAATAAATATGAGGTCCCTTTAACTTAGGCCTACTACAAACGTCGTGCCAGCGCCGTGCCGTGCCAGGATTTTTCACTCTGGTACGGCACTAGCACGACGTCTGAAGAGATTATAAATTTTTATGCCGTGCTTGAATCCTGGCACGGCGACTTTGCCGCGCCAGAGTTTGCGAGCACGGCTTTGGCACGGCGTTGAAACAAACGCTGTGTTGTGGCAGTGCTGCAGAAAGAGAGCAATGTGTAGATCAATATCGCGCCATTTTCCTTTCCACTCCAATTTGGTGCACGGAAAAGAGGTTACTTCACCATAAGCCTCTGGAAAGTGGTGAAAGCGGAGCAGGAAGCACTGGCACGACGTCTGCATTGAAAAACGTGCCAATGCCGTGCTGGTGTTGTGCCAGAAAAAGGCCAGCACGGCACGGCGCTGGCACGACGTTTGTAGTAGGCCTTAAATGAGAAATTTCATACAGATTATTTAGGTTTTGCCATATTGAGCATTTTCCTGGCCCCCTTGAGATTTCGTTCTCCCGTATGTAAATGCAGTATTCCTGACAATGTACGATTCATGGGTGCTTTTATGATTTTCTCTGTTTTCCCACCAATGCTGCAAGGTTTTCTAAATTTGGCTGTGCGCAAGTTATTATCTCACATTTCATAGACAAAAGACAACTGCTTTTGCACACGTACCTTTTCTCGAAGAAGGTACTTTTAAGAGCAATGATCCGCACCGCAATGATGTAAAAGTGCGACACACCTTTCGTGATTGGATCTTTTTTTCAAATTCTGGACATTTTCAGCCTAATATGCCTAAAACACAATATTAAAATATGCCTAAAAGACAATATTTTAGGGTGACAGTAAGTGGATACGCTTTAACTAAAGGCTGTTTTATCTTTTCACATCAACATATATACTTTGGCATGAATGTTGTAGCTTGGTTTCTTGCTAACAGCATAGTCAATGGAAAGGAGTCCTCCTTTCTATTGACTATGCTAACAGTAATTAAATTAAGTCGCTCAAGTCCACCAAGTTGCTTAATGTGCAGGCAAGTTAATCCAACCCATAGTTGCCTAAAGCATTTGCTTATATTAAAAGAAGTGTACTCTACTTAGTCTAGCGTCGGAAATCCATTAATATTGAGACTGTCTCGATTCCCATACGATGTTTAGTGATAACTCGGACTCAATCATTTGACAATCATGGTGGTTAATGTTAGTATGCAGATTGTGCACTCTCATGCTTGGCTGTTATCAAATGGCTGCGGGTAGTTTATTTTACAAAATTACCACACGTGGCGCGACTGAATGCCTTTCCAAGAACATTTCTATAATCGTTATCCACAATTAGCTTAACTTATCGATTTTCGAAATGCGGCCATTGTTCTTGTTGTAGAAAAGCACAGCGAAGTGCTATATTCAGTGTACAAGCATAAACTAATCGCTGAATAAGAACATCAAGAATAATTATTTTGAATTTTAAATCCTTATGGATGTCCTGGGGTAGCATTGTGTGCTGTAGTTAGCTCGTCTAGTCGCATAATAACGGCCTGTGTGCTTGTGGCATGGACGTTTTCCAGCAATGGCAGTAGATGCAGGATTTCATTCCAACATGGACGCGGACGTAAGACCTTAGTTAGAGTAAAAACTAGCATACGCTTTTATTAATATGCAACCGTTTAATGAGCAACTTGGGCTGGAAACGCGTTAATGTTAAGGAAATTGAGATCTAAGCGAAGAAGCTGTACGCGACTAAAAGTTGAAGGAAATATTGTTTTCGTTAACATTTTTGGTTCAAATTGGTTTGTTTGTGTTTTGCTTAAAACTTTCTGTTTGCAATCGTTGTAAATCTTGTCAGTTTTAACAAACCTAAACAGGTAAAGTACCCAAATTTTGATTTCTTTATAGCAAGGCAACTTTCATTCTCTGTGCTGTCAGTTGTGCAACTCACAAACAACTCTGGGGGATGAAATCTCGGCTATTTTAGACAATTTTTAAGGCAGGCCCCTTAGTCAAGTTTCCTATGAGAAGAAGCGCGTAAGAGCTTAGCTACATAGGATAAGAGCCTCCTGCTGGCAATTCAGTACTTATACTATATGAATGATGTACAGAAAAAATGGTTTGATAACAGAATCTGTGCTACGACACTGTGATATTACGAGGATCTTGATATGACACTATGTTTTGTACTTCGTCTTAAGCAACCGAGGATACCCAATAAATGACGTCTGATGCGGTCATCTACAATCTTGGACAAAAATTATGAGACAAACTGACATTTTCATTAATATTTGTATTACCGTTGTATTTTAGCCCTCCCCCTTACTCAATGTTGATCAAATTGCATGGAATTGTTTTCATTATCACTTAACATGGATCCAAGGGGGGAGGGGAGTGAGCTATTGATTAGCGAAGCTGAAGTTAAGGAATTGCTGGACTAAATCGGAGTCTTCTGTGTGTCTAATTATATTTTGTCCTAGATTGTAATCTCGATGCCAGGGCAGATCCTCTTTTAAGGCCATCATGAAAAAGGGAAATTTCGGTTGAGGCTGCGAAAATCATATTTCAGGGGCAAAAACAAGAAGTGTTATAATAGTCTGAGCAGAGGCCTCTAACCTCTAACTCTTCTTACCTCTTAGGACGGCAGTTTAACCTCGTTGCGGGCTTTCATTTAGTACCAGATTAGCATTGGAAAGATAATACTCCGCACAGTGATTTTGGTTTCCAACCCCATTCCATTCCGCAGGTCTGCAAATTATCTTTGAGATGCTGATGCGAAGAGCATGTGACCTGAACTTTCGCTAGCTTCAGGTTCGAGTCACGTGCATTTTCGCACCAGCTTCTCAAAGATAATTTGCCGACCTGCGGAATGGAATTGCATCGGAAGCCAAAATTCTTGTCCTTCCAACGCCGTAATCTGGTACTAAATGAACGCCCGCATCGGTTTTATATGCAGGTCTTAGCGCTTCTTTCACTGATTCTATCAGCGTTCAAAGTTTGTAATCTTACAAGGGCTCAGACTAGATGAAGTGAAAAAATTCACCCCAAGCCATTTTTCACGGTCAAAGCCCTTATAGAATTTGGAACTTTGAACGCCTACAATAAAATCAATATTACAAACGCCAGGACAGTGAAATTTGCACCTAGGCTTAGTTTGCACCTAGGCTAAGTTTCAGATGCTTTATATGATTTTAGCATCGAAAGGGGGTAACGATGTACCGGATTTTTCGCAAGCGTACCGGTCAGTATTCGTGACAATGTATCGGTGTACCAGTTTTCATGCATGCTGTGGCTATGATTTTTTAAGTGTGTCATGAATCAGATTGCATTTGTACCGTACCGGGTCAATTTTCAGCCTGTCGTACCGTGTACCGTGTGCTCTGTACCGGCGTACCGGGAAGCTGTCACGCCCCACTTGAAATCCCAGTATCTTGAAGTTTTGGAAAATTTCAGTCCTGACAGCCTTTCTTCGAAAAGGTCTACTGTCGTGTCGATTCAGTTTTCTTTTCAGTGCTTCAAGCTTTATCATCGTAAAATTGTGTAGCAAAAAGCAAGATGTGGTTTGATTGAGGTATCTCGCTGTTTGTCGTTTAGCAACATTTGAATTCTTGTAGAATATTTCTAAGTTAAAGCAGATGTTTTTAGCAAATGTATCATTTCAAACTGATTCCTGCGAACGTCAAGTCTTGAATAATGTATTGATATGGAGTTTCAAAATATGAAATATTGCCCAAAAAACCTGCTTGTATCTAATGTAATGTTGAGTTGCTGGCTTTGCCTGCCTTTATGCTCTCGAAAGCACAAAATAAAATCACTTTCTGGGATTCTCTCGGTATTCGTCTGCTTCTACTGCTGTAATGGTATGATTGCTATTATATTATAATTTTTCATGGTTTTCTTGTCTCTGAGGAAGATATAGTCATCCAGTTTCTGTTTCTCGGTGTTTATACGGAAATTAATCATATGCTTACCCCATGATATTACGTCATCGATCACATGATAACCCCAAATTTTTCAGAATGTTACCCAAGCTTAAATTAACTGTTAACAATCATAGAAATGGAATCCCTTTTAAAAATTTGGTTTACCCAGTTTGCTAGATGGTTACAAGTAATTCCCTGTCTATTAGTATGCATAATGGGATTTTATCCCTTTCTAAACTCCTACTTTATTTTGCCAGTTGCTGCAGATTTACATGAACTGCAATGTACGTATTTTTATGTTCCACAGGTTAGAGTAACAAGGCCGTTGTAATACTACTTCACTCAGTTTGTTTTGAGACGGGAAAAAACATCTATTAGCTTCATTATTCCAATTGTTATTCTCTACCTATACTTTAATAATTTACTCAATTACTTAAATAGATCGAGTGTTATAGGGTCAAGTCAGTTCCTTTCCCTTATAAGACTCCCTTTACTTTTGAATGACGGGTTTGTCCCACCTCCTTAATTGACTGGACCTGCTACTGTTAGATTTCGGCAAATGAGCAATGGTATGAAACGTCTACAGAAATAATATTTTTGTTTCTGCTAAAGCGGATTGAGTTTTAGCCAGTCTTGAACTGCACCTTGTGAGCTATGAAAACCTCTCAATGAGAAAATCCAAGTGAGAGTCTATAAAAACTGATGACCACGGGTGTTAACTATATTGAAGTGACACACTACAAATATATTTGATGGTTACATTCCTGCCCCCTTTCATCCCAACACCGACCCTCCTATTCTCCTACTTTCTATTTGATTTATGAAAATTTCCTACCCTCTCTTATTTCAACCCTCTCCTCTTATATTGGTGACCCTATAGTAGACAGCAAATAGACCAGAAATATCTTTGGACATACTTTTGCGTGTGATGCTCCTCATAGGAAAGTGAAGCTGAATTGGTATTGTGTTTAACCCTTTACTGTCCGATTTTCGAAATACATGCAATAGTGGTACTCAAATTGGTTAATAACGTAGGTATAGGTAAGGTACAAATAAAAAAGGTGAAAAAATTCACCTGGGGGCATGTGTGATTTTTAAGAAATTTATTTCCCCCCAAGGACTTTTGCTTCTTACAGCTATCTCTTTAAATTCATAGTAATGGCATCAGCTTGCATGTTAAAGATGGAGGACTAATAAACATAAACCAATAGAGTTTAATGACGAGTCAGGCGTAACGGACCTGGACTTGGCTGTTTCTTTACAGTTTCTTCTGCGTTGGTTTATGTTCATGAACTGAATGAAGAAACACACAGTTTCCGAAGTTTTAGCAGCTTTTATCAGGCGTACACGCTTTTTTTTTATAAGAAACCTACCTCAAGGCCTAGTTCTTAAAGTTCCTTATTTCTGGGCCTCTTTTGAGGCAATTGTAGTTCCAAAAGTTCCTTAATAGTTCCTTAATTTTAACTGCACAAACAGTGGTCTCAACAATAAAAGAGAGACATTTGCATGTGAGCAAGCTCGACACTACTCAAAGAAACATTGGATACATGCTTAACGTACACTTTATGTGATTTTCGACTGCAAATGAATGGAACCGGCTTTCTAATTCTTGATTATTTGCAGTTATAAAAGTATTCAACATTCAAAAGTTCCTTAATGATTTTCTCTTTAGTAGTAAAAGTTCTTTAAATTTTCGGGCCTTCTACATGTAGGTTCCTTATAAAGTGGTTCCTTATAAAAAAAAGCATGTATCATTGGCGTTCTCACGCAAAGACAGTTTTATTAGCATACATAGTCAATTGGTGTCGTTATTCACATTCGAAAATGTAAAATAGGTTACCATTATTTTTGGACCATCGTTGTCTGCTTGTTATCCGATGAAATCCTATGAAATCCGATTTTGATCTTTACAATGTCAGCTATTTATACATTCAGCCAAAGAAATAGTTTACCAAAGGATGTAATTTTTTGGTTTTACGCCCTTAAATTGTTACTGACGGCCTGATACCGAAATCCATACGCGTCCGGGGGTTCCAATCAGGGTCCGACAGATAAGAATTTAAAGGTCTAACGCTCCTGCCCCGGATCTGCCAACAGGTCTGCCCTTGCCCTACCCCGTCTTCCCGGTACTATTCCATCTTTTTAAAATCCTGGAATTGAGGCCTGTTTCATACGTCGACCTGTGCCGTGCCCCACCAACAAAAATTTAGTTCAACCATGGTTTTACTCAGTACGCCTCTGTTTCATAAGGCATTTTTCTAGTCGCGCCGTTCCACCTTTTCACCAAACAACTTTTCACCCAACCAGAGCTTCCCCTGGGACTAGACTTTAAAGAAAAACCGCAGAATTTCACAATTCTGTACACAGTTTGAAGAACGGTACGGCGCGGCGCGACTGCTTTTGGTTTCACATGAGGCGAGGCCCGGCACGACGTATGAAACAATCCTTGTAGCTAACAACCACCAGAAATTGAATATTCATTGAATAATTTCTATGAGCTAGTATCTGAAGCTCTCTTGACAGACAGAAAGTACTATAGGGCTAAGCAGATAACATAACCCTTGAGCGCCAATGGTGTGCTTACGTTAATGGTTCCTACCCTACTCTAAATTTTCGAATGGAAACGTCTCTTGGTGTAACAGAGCCCCCCTTTGTCTACAAGACACTGTTCATTGATTCGCATTAAAAAACTTGACCCTGAGATATTTGCGATTCGAGTTCTTTGCCAAAGTTCAATTATATCAAAGAGAAACAGACCAAAAAATGCGAGATGTTTAATCGTATTAGTTCTTCAAAGGAGATCATCCATACTTTTCTTCTCTTCTAGCCTAGTTATCAAAACAGTCCAAAAAGACAGCGAAGTTCCGTGAAGCGAGCCGCCGTGCGAAGGGGTACTCAATCGTTAACTTCGATGGCTGTGAGAAAAACACCGATTATTCCAGCTCGACGAATCAGTGATGACAATAACAGTAGGATTTTGGTAAGTGGGGTTTTTGCTGATATCCTCTTTTTGGTCTTTTTCTTGAAGACTTAGACTGTCACTGGTCTAGAGCATTGACTCTGTCTATGGTTAAGGAGCTTAATGAAATCGTCGAGTAACTCTCCAAGTCATTCAGACCGACGTTTTCCTCCCGTTTGGGTCGGCATTTCGGTTATGTTGTGCCTTCTTCACTGTACATGTTTGTATATGTTTTTCATGAATGGCAAACATTAGAAAAGTCATTGGCTCTCTGATCATGCAGTCCGGGTTTGAGTGAGTCCCATCTACTGTGGTATGCCATTATGAAAAGATCTATCCTATATATTTGTCTATTCATGAAAAATATATTCGGAAGAACGGTATGTTTTAAAACTCTCCAAAACATTCTACTCCCAAAAATCTAAAGGACCACGAACACGTCATAAGACTGTTAAGTTCTTAAGAGCTGGTATCCAAGATGCAAGCTTTAGTGAGTATGACTAAGGCTAAGAGCACGAGCTCCTCCGTCTTCAAAATCTGGGTTAATCGCGGATCACATCAGCTGAGTAAGAGAGGGCTGTGTTTACTATGAAACTTATCAAATCACTTGTCTCTTTCGCATGTTTATTTACAAACGTCTCTGAATCAGTGAAAAACATAATAAACATAAATTGCTTTACGAAATACCTCAAATAATTACGTTACATTGGCAAAGATGTCTAGTCTGTTAATACCTGCGGAACGATTCTCAAGAAGAGCAAGTGATCATGTATGTACCGTACCTTTCATGTTTATATAAAATGGTTCTGTGACTACGGTAAGATAGTGCCATGTAACTATAAACAGTGTGGATAAGGGCGATCCTGTTGAGCTTAGCGATATTATGCAACTTTCGAAATGGAAATTTTCTTGGGCCTAGCTTGATACGCATTTTCTTTTATAAGGAACAATTCTCGTAAGGAACTAGGGAAAGTGAAAGAAACATGGAAAATTGAGACTTGGTGTTTCCAAGGTTCCTATTCTGACGCTCAGTTTTAGAAGGTTCCTAGCTATGATATTCTTGCTTGGTGCGATCAAGTCTGAAAAGTGAAAAGTATTAAACAAAAACTTTATCTCAATGGTTCAACTGTACTGTGAGTTACATACCATTGGTCTTGTCAGGTCATCCCGACGCTAGCTTAAGGAACCCCTTATTTTAAGTTTTAAGGTACATCTGAGGCTGAGCATAAAAATATATTTCCCTAAAAAATACGTGTATCGTACATGACTTTATCGTGATTGCTGACTTTATCGTGATTGCTGACTTTATCGTGATTGCTGGCTTTATCGTGATTGCTGTTACGTAGGTTCAGAAAATTTGGAGGACCTCGTTTACTTACTAAGGACGGATATTTCAGGTTAAAATTACTTTTGATAGCAATTTGAATGAAAGGGCAATTTAAACGCAACTGATATGTCCTGGCGGAAAGGGCTACCTACCCTATTCTGAATATTTGCATAAATTCCGACGCGTTATTGAATATATATCCGACATCTGTTTGCTGCACACCTTGCGACACAGTACAACATTCTCTCAAAAGCTCTCATTTTGGTAAGAGCTACCTCTGACAATAGTAGGGGCTGCCGAGACATGCTTTCTGTCACTGTCAAAACTTTGATGCATAAAGGTCAAAAAGATTTATTTAGGCCTGAAAATATTTCAGAAACGTAAATGCGGAATTTTCTAGTTTAAAACTGATACCAATTGAAATCCTTCAAAATTTCTCATTTCCGTCATCGTTATAATCATCTTAGCGATCATCAACTCGTCCTTTTGAAATTAATTTATCGATATCCAACTTGGTTAATAGGTGCAGTATAGGTATATTTCATACACTTTTTAGCTAGCAGGAACTGAACATATCAGAGTGAGACTGAAAAGTTTGTAGCTATGCAAAATGAAAGGGCATCGTTGTCATGGATTATATCGCAGTAATACACATTTTTCAATAAGCAACTGGACATTTGGTCCAGCCCTCAGAGTTGCTTAAATTATCTAGTATTTCAGCCCTCACAGGATGACTGTTATCCTCCTAAAAACTCTTTTTTGGCTCTTTTCTTGCTTTTCAATTTAATTACAACAACAACAACAACAACAACGCTACTACAGCTGGTTGCCCAGAAGCTACTGTAATAGTAGTCTGAGCGTTTGAGCCCCTAAAAAACAATTCAACTCAACAACGATAACTTACATTGTGTAATAAGTTTAGTTGAATACCCCTAGACTTATTACCTCGCCCAAATTTTTTTGAAACAGCAACAAAAACCTCAAACAACTGCAACAACCTTATTGCTGTTGCCTTAGACTGGAGAAGACAAATTGTTTACTTTGAAGCAAAGAGCAAACTGGTTGTTGTGGCTTCTCAAATGTGATTGTTGTGTTTTTGAAAAGTACGACTCATGTAGTACGTCTAACAATCGCACACACTCTATTTTTCTTCGTACACCATATGCCACTTTAATGAAGCAATTTGTCGATGTTACAGTGAAACACCTTGTTTGCCAGTATAGCATATGTTCTTAAACCTATGTCCTTGATATTTTTTGGACATATTCACACGTTCTTGAAATTAGAATGATAATACACTTTTGCCATGTTTTTCTTGCACATCTGTTTCATCGTGAAGACTAAGGGACCGGTCATAAAGTATGTGTAAGCAGGGGCGGAGGATATTTGGAAGGGGTTTGTGATAAAAATTAACCTTTTTAATGGGGTACGAAAAAATAATTTGACTTAGCTACAGATGGGGTACGAAATGAATTGACAATGCTTTATTCAAATTTAACAAAATTATATTTGATGTTAAAAAGTAAAGCTTTAATCATTTAAGTCAGTTCCGAGTCAGTTTCACAATAGTACTTAGACTCAAATGATGATTCAGAACAGACTTCTTTTCTTCTTGCTCTCCTTCTTTTTCTTTCATCGCAAAATAGTTTTCAAATTTGTTTTGATGGTGCAACTTCAACATTATGTAATATATGATGGACATGTTTTATTAAAAATGGGCTTTAATATGAGTTAGTTCAAATTGTCTACTTAACTATACAACTTCACAACTAAACTATTCATGATGGGGTATGAAATAATTTTGGGTTTTTTATGGGGTATGAAACACGAATCACAAATAGCTTATGGGGTACAAAATATAATGTTAAAAATTTTAAAAATCCTCCGCCCCTGTATTACACATACTTGATGACCGGTCCCTAACAGTTACATGTCTTGAGGAAAACCACCGCGGAAAGGAATCAGGACCGCATAATCTGACTTACAGCTAGAATATTCCACCAAACGTTTCAGTATTCATTATTTATGTTTTTTGGATGGAAAGAACGAAAGAAATCATGGAAGATGATTTTGCGAATATTTTTTACTTTGATATCAGAAGAGACTGTAGACGAAGACGTGTTATGTCACTTCAGGTATTTTCATTATAGATGAGGGTTTGTTGAACAAGAAGAACTCTCCATAGGACAATGTAAATACCGTAAAAAGTAATTGGTCTTAATGGACTCCTTGGGCTGTTAGACAGTTCTGTAGCTTCAGTTCTGTAGGAACGGGGAAAGAAGGACAGCTATATTCTATTCCTTATACACTACCATATTACGCTATACCATATTGCTTTATTGACTGGAAAATACGAGGGAAAATAGGCTAAATCGATAATCAAATGTTACCAAACACGTCAGAATTATGGAGAATTTTTACTTTTAGAATCAATATAGTTCTGGACGAAAATTGTTCAAGGGCCTAATCAACCCCAAGCAACTAATCAACTAGGAAGGATAACGCTATAAAGGTACAAAATAACCGAAAGTCAGGAAAATTCAAAGGTCTATATCTCTGCATGAGAGTGCTTCATCACCTAGGGAAAGGTCCTGTTAACTGAATAAAGTCACTTAAGAATCACCCCTATGTTTGGTAAGGTGGGGGAGATTCGGTAAGATGGGGGATATCATGATTGTCGTTGGAATGCATCTCTGAGTAAGGTAGAGGATACAGTATTCAGTGCGGTGGACTTACCGTGATCGTCATGGGGGATATTCAGTTCGATGGGGACCCAAACATAATCTCCGTGGTGGGATATCATTATTGCTGTAGGGACGAATCTCTGAGGACATTATCTCTTTTCATCTTCTAGGCTACAACAGGGCGAAAGATATCAGTGGCACAACCAGTGAAGCGAGCTCGAAGATCAAGTGAAGTAAGCACGTTATTTCTCTGTACTGTATATGTATATAAGTTCTCATTTTTCGCTCTGCATTTACTTGACAACGCCTTCGCTGCCTCTGTACAGGCTTTCCTCCGTAGCTATATCAGCAAACACGAAAAATTCTATTTCGCTAGATTTAATACCCGAGTCGTAGTAATAGCTTTTGCATTGAACTGCTAGATGCTGTAGCTACAGTACTTTTTGACTTATCTTTTATGAGTCCAAGTTTGAGCGATCTCATTTTTGTGTAAGCCTCGATTTCAAGAGTGATAGGACGCAGGTAATAAGTCTACTATTTCACGTATCATTGTGTGAAACTGGTTAGCTTTGTTGATAAAAGATATCTAAAAAGAAGAGATATCCTATACAACATGAGTAAAGTTTCACTGAAGGGTCCTCCAATGTCCTCCCTGAATTTTTTTAGCAAACAACTCGTAAAACAGTCATTATTCGGGCAGCAGAAAGACGCATTGCGTAAGCCACACTATGAGTAACAAAAACCTGTAGCAACAACAACAACAATCTATATAATGAAATTGAATTAGATGGCCAAAATGTTTGGAGTGGGACAGGAGCTCCCCGCGTGGATGGCTATTGAAAAGTAAAGAATGTAACTCGGACTGAAAGTATTCATTTAGGGTAAAATGAAAGAAATTAAGTTAGAACGAAAAAGCTTTCATTTTTCATCCAAAAAGGAATGTCTTTGGAATCATTGGGCTTTGGGCAAAAACGGGACATTGTAAAGATAGGAAGAAAGGGGAATGGAAAATTGAGAAGAAAAATATGGGAGGAAGATTCTGAGGCCCAAGAGTACATCGAATGGTGTCATGATAACCATGAACCATACTGAGGATTTTTGATAACAGAAAGTATTAAAAGAGTTACTGTCCATTCCTTCTAATTCTGAATGTGCCCATATGATCTGACGCGTCTATTTCATAACCACGTTGTGTGTGGTATCCTTAGGACGTCGTATTTAAAACTAATTTGTCAGACTCCACCGTACCTGGAGTCAATGCTTAATTGATGGTCAATAAAAGCAGCGTCTAGGTTATCTTTAACAGGTGCTTTCGTCCATAAAGCGTATTACCCGCATGCCCAATACACGGGAAGCATGCATTCTTTGTTGGTTGTTATTCCAAGTACAAGATTGTGTAAAAATTCGATTTGCAAGAAGCAAACATTGAATGCTGTTTACATGCTCTAAGCCAAAAATACATTGCATTGCCAGTCTTAGTAAGGGTAAGGGTAATCTAATAAAAACATACGGGTAGGCATCATTTAGGTGTTATGGTAAATGCATAAGGCCTAACGCAACGCCTATGAACTCTACAAGCGCCAATGAGCAACTGTGCAAGTACGCTCTACGCTGATGAGAGTTAATTTGACCGAGTGAATAAGGCCTTAGCTTTAGTCTCACAATCGTAAAGTGGTGTGCTTATTCTAGTTCGAACCACTATCCCTATCTTCATGCAGTCTGTTCTAGCCATTTGACACAAGTCTTAGTTTTCGCACCTTAGGCCGCCAGTCTGATGGATAGGTCGCTCATCCAATTGAATATTTGTATGGAAATGATGGTTATTGCCGCTGTTAGACTTAACGTAGTGAGTGTAGGTCAGCTCAGCAGTCCATCTTTCCAAGGTCGGTAACGAGTACCCAGGGTATTCGTTCTAAAAGATTAGTCTGGGGGTACACGCCGCAGATCCACATCAGCAATGATGTTGCCATAACACAAACCTGCGTTACAAAATTATTATGCTAGCTTGCTTTATTGCTTGCTTTCCTTGTATGAACTCATTTGAATAACGCAATGTTGCGTACGGGCTAGCTAACAGGCGTACTCTTTCATTAGCGCTAGCGTAGCGTAAAAGCCTGTATTTTAAGGATTTCTTCTTCAAACACTCGTAAGGCGTACATATCGTGTCAAATGGCTAGAACAGACTGCATGAAGATAGGGATAGTGGTATGTGTTAAATGCATAGTTGTTTTGTTATAAAGTGTTAGTAGTTGGAGCATGGCAATAGAAAAGCACTATTCTATTCAGCATAGGCCCCGGGGGCGAAGGGTTTGGTGTCCTTGTGGTGTTCTTGGTGTCCTTGGGGTGGAGTCACGAAAGGGCTAGTGTTAAAGACCATTAGACACATGACCTACTATTGGAAAGGGGTGTTATTAGATCTGAATTCGTATCCCAGTTTTGGGTGTTGCCTGCCCGCACCATAACCCATTCCATTTGGTTCCTTTAACCCCAGCTTTGTGTGATCTTGACACACGTCCCAAGCGAACGTCTCAGAAAAAGGTTCATTCAAAGTCGACTTGTTTCGATCACTGTGTCCATGGAGAGAATTTTAACGTATTCTTGAATCCACGCAGGGCTAGCTTGCGTGACCTGATAAAGCTTCTGGAAAGCGTACCACATTGTACAAAGTAGTTGAAAGGTATACATTTCCGGCTCATCCATCTTCAAGTGGCTGTTTGTTTAAATTTAGTAGTTTTGCTTACTTCATTCGTAACTGTCTTTGAAACGATATTTCATGTGCTGGAAATCATTTTTCAATACGTGCATCGGTTCACTACTGAGCTAATGATTATATACAGTATGATCTTGAGTTGCGGGAATTTGCCAGGACTATTCCAGGGACCAGTCTTTTATCAGAAGAACGTTTGTATCCTCGGTCTCTTCGGTCTACAATGTTTTTTTGTCTTTTCTGTCTGCCTTGAACTATATTGAGAGTACTTATGCTTATCGTCTTCTATTCAATAAACGAAGATTGACTCTAAAGTTGCATTTCGGGTCTGCACCTACACTCATTCTTTCTTGGGAAATTAATGCCTGCCTATACCGATTTACTGAAGGTAGTTTTCGAGAATTTTTCAATTGAATTCAAAAGAACTTCAAATCTTGGGCCCAAAACTTCTACTTAATTGTACACTTGTTGAAGTTTCTTGGATATGTTCTTGTCTCTTAGAATATTGAGTGACTGAGGGTAGAAAACTGAGCGAGGGGTACCTATTTCAACCCTCAAAAATGCGTACGAGATTTAAACTGAAAAGGATGTCCAACGGATTTTCGTGAAAAAAAACCGAAAACAATAGGTTTTTGAGAAAGGATGGTCGCAATCGCCCCTATTAGCTACAAAAGTAGCTACATCTCATAACCGAGAGGGCAGGGATGCTTTATGAAAAGAACAGCACACATTTGCAGTCCTTTCTCGCTCCTTCTCGTTCATAACGGTAACCTGCAAGTGAAATGTCGGAATCGCACTTTACACTCATTTAGATAATTGTTTTTCAAGCAGTTAAATTAATAACTCAATCGAATTTTCACTGTTGAACTGTCAGTATAATCAATAGCCGCTCAGTTGAGTTCGTTACACGCGACCTGAGCATCATCCGGGTTAGTTTCCGAGCACCTGGTGCAAACAGGGTGTTAGCAGGCTGATGTGATGAATTTAACACATTAACCCCTCTTGTGGCCAAAGCCCCGAAAACCTCTACAATCGAATTGAATCAAACAGGTATAGCGGTTTCATGCTGAAAGAGAATAGCAAGTGCCGATAGATCTCGGGATTCATAACACTGTCAAACTGTTGTGTATGTAGGTACGATGTTGAAGATAATCACTGATTGATAGCTAGAGAAAACAGGCCTAAAATAAACACGCCATGATCGCGTTATTCCAACTCTAGAATCCCCAATCTCTACATGAGTACGAGGTTACGTAAATACACTACAATCTCCCTTTTCTTGAAATAGTCCTCTTAAGTTTCTAACGCAGTTCATTGTAACTTTAAACTAAACAAACTAAACGAAATTTACTGTTCTTCTATGAATGTCTGTCAGCCTCTTTGAACTGTAATATCAGCAAATATAAAAGATGTCCTTTCATCAACAAAACAATAAATAATATAAATACTTCTGTTGTCCCTTTCCGCTTACTTCTTCTTACGATGTCTTCTAGCCGGTACCCTTTCTCGGTGTACTGCTTCTCGAATGGTCGTCGGAATGTTGTCCGGTATGAAAGTTGGTGTTTCATTGTCAACGTCTTCTTCTACGTCGTAATTGTTTTCTTCGTTGTTTTCTTCATTTGAGCTCGTTCCGTTGTTTTCTTGCTCGTTTGTGCTGTTGTTTTCATCTGCCCTTAGATTGTTGTTTTCATTAGCAGTTGCAGTGTTATTCTCTTCATTGGCAATCGTGCCTGGTACTATGATGTCTTCTTCTTGCTCTGTGCTTTCAGTGTTCTTCTTTCCAATTACAACATGTTTGTTTTTCTTGCTTTCCTTGTATACTTTTAGGTGTGCTTTGTTTCGGTAGAATCTATTTCCTTTTTCGTTTTGTAATAAAGCACTTTTCTTATATATCTTTATGACTCTGAATTTCTCATTTAGCCAATTAGGAGATAGTTTATCAGTTTTCCAGAGGTTCTTTACAAGCACTGTATCTTGATTTTGAATTTCACTTTCTTTTGCTTTCCTTTTCGAGTCTGCATACTCTTTCATTTTCTCTTTCTGTTTTCTGTCTTTCTTATCTAATTCACTCTCTTGTGAATCATCACTGTTATATTCCGGTATGTCGTTCTTGATACTGCGTCCGAAAAATGTTGTTGCTGGGCATTGTCCTGTTGTTGCGTGCGGAGTTGTTCGATAGAGCAGTAAAAACTTATTGAGTTCTACTCTCCAATCTTTTCCTTCTGCATGTGCACATTGATTTGCCTTTTTGAGTGATCTGTTGAAGCGTTCCACTTCACCGTTGACCCATGGTGAATAAGGTGTTACGTTTCTTAATTTTATACCATGCTGTTTGAGGTACTGTTTAAATTCATCCGAAATGAGCTGTCTTCCATTATCTGCTACTAACTCCTTGACATATCCAAACATAGAAAATATCTTGTCTAATGCTTTGATTACTGTTTTGTGTTAATAGTTCTGACTTGTGCAACTACTGGATACCTTGATCTGTAATCAATGAGTGCTATTAGATAATCCTTTGTTGGATATGGTCCCTGGATATCTAACGCGACCGTGTGCCAATTTGTTGACGGTATTTTGGTTGCTTCCAGTGGCTGATAATTGGTTTTGCTTGCTCCTGTTACTTGACATGCATGGCATTCTTTGATCAATTTTTCAACTTCTTGGTCTATTCCTGGCCACCATACTTTTTCTCGAAGTAGTCCTTTTGTTTTCACAATTCCTAAGTGATGTTGGTGTGCTGTGCCAAGAATTCTTTGTCTAAGATCTTTGGGAATTACTAGCTTTGTGCCTTTTAAGATAATGTCATCTTTTATCCATAGATCTTTCCTGCACAGAAAAATGGTTTATATTCTGGACTTTTGACCATTTTTCTGATTTGATTTGATTTTTGACGTTTTTCAAGAGTTCATCTTTCCTTGATATTTCTTGAATTTCTTCTGATGTTACTGACTTTGGGATAGCGTCATAGACTAACGAGTTGATGAAATGCTCTGTATCATCATTCAGCTGCTCCCCTGTTGCTGGTAAAGGTGAACGTGACAAAACATCAGATGCGTTTGTGTGTCCAGGTTCATACATTACTGTAAACTTGTATGGTTGCATTTTAAGTAACCATCTTTGCAATCTTGGTGTAGGGCTTCCCTTTGCAGATAATAGTTTTTCAAGAGGTTTATGATCAGTTACTATTATGAATTCTCTGTCATACAAATAGTAATGAAACTTCTGTGTTGCCCAAAATGCTGCTAAGCCTTCTCTCTCTGTTTGAGAATACCTTTGTTCTGTCGGGCTTAATGCATGTGATGCATATGCTACAGGCTTGAATTTACCATCTTTCTGCTTTTGAGTGAGAATTGCTCCTAGTCCTACTGGTGATGCGTCTACGATGACCTTTGTCTCTGCGTTTGGCTGGTAGTATGCCATTGTGCTTGCATTTGTTAGACTTTCTTTAAGCTTCTTGAAACTGGCTTGTTGTTCCTTGTTCCATGTGAATGGGGTTTCTTTTCTGGTTAGCTTTCTCAGTGGTTCTGTAAGTGTAGCATAGTCTTTGATGAAATGTGAGCAGAAATTGACTAGGCCTAAGAAACTTCTTACTTCTGTTGTGTTTGTTGGAATCTTTGCATTGTTTACTGCATCCACTTTTGATTGATCTGGGTGAATTCCTTTGTCAGTTAGACAATATCCAGCAAATGTGAGCTTGGTTGTTCCGAATACACATTTCTTTGGGTTGATCTTCAAGTTTCTTGCATGCAATGCTTTGAATAGCTTGTCAAGACGCTCTGCCATTTCTTCTATACTTGATGACCATATTAGAATGTCATCTGATATTGATCTTGTGCCTGGGCAGCCTGCAATGCTTTGTTCAATTACCTTTTGAAATTGTTCAAATGCTGAACTTACTCCATAAACAAGACGTTTTGATTGAAAACAACCTTCATGTGTTAGGAATGTTGTGATGTGCCTTGATTCCTCTGATAGCTCTACTTGGTGATACCCTTCTTTTAAATCAATCTTTGAGAAATATTTTGCATTATGCAGTTCTGGAAGAATTTCTTCAACCTTTGGAATTTGGTGTCTCTCTCTTATTATAGCTTCATTAGCTCTTCTCATGTCTAAACATAGTCTAATAGTGCCATTTGGTTTTGGTACTACTACTATTGGATTAATCCATGTGCTTGGACCTTTGACTTTCTCTATGCAGTCATTTTTCATCAATCTTTCTAATTCTGCAGAAACCTTCTTTCTTGTATGATATGGTAGTCTTCTGATGGGCTGTTGAACTGGAGTGACATTCTCATCAATATGTAATTTCAGCTTGTAATCTTTGAATTTACCCATGCCTTCAAATACTTCTTTGTTGTTGTCTATTACTTTTTGAATCTTTGGGTCTATCTTGGCATCAGTGGACTTGTCTTGACTAATTTCATTTATTGATTTGTACAGTGAACTTGCTGTGCATGCTTCTGAGTCTAAAACTGGACCTACTCTTAAAATATCTAGCTCTTCTGCTGTATTTTGTCCTAGCAATGCTCCTCCTGAACCTTCTGTAACATGGAATTTTGCTTGAGCTTCTTTACCAAATGCTTTAATTTGTGCTATGAATGATCCTTTTAGTTTCAATGGTTCTTTGCTTTGATAGGTGTAAACCTTTGCTTTACTGTTTTCAAGTTTTGGTTGTTTCTTGAGTTTCTGAAGTGATGTTTCATCAATGATATTCAATGTTGATCCACTGTCAATAAGCATGTTAATTGAAATGCCATTTATACTGACTGGATATATTGGTCTTTGTTTGCTTCCAATTCTTAATACAAATGCCTCTTCATCACTTGAGCTTTCTGTTGCTATTTCATTTGCTCTAACTTGATGATTTTCTTGTTTCTTTGGAGCTTTGGTCTTACAGAATTTTGCAAAGTGTCCCATGATTCCACATTTCATGCACTTTTTTCCTTTTGTTACTCTGCAGTCTCTGCTTTTGTGATTTTTCATTCCACACCTGCCACATTGCTGTCTTTGTTGTGGGTTTCTTTGATCTTCAGAGTTTATTGTTGGTTTACCTTTTGTTGATATTTGTTTGGTCTTATCTTATTCAGTTCTGAGAAGGATTCTTTTGTGTCTGCTGAAGCTGCTGCTGCACCATTTTATAAGAACACGAGCCTTGATTTTGCCCAGATTTTAAGAACAAAATAAGAACAAGCTGAGGTTGGGCGTTTTAATAAGCCCTGAGAATATCAGCTAGATACGAAAGTCCGAAAGTCAGACAACGTAAAAAGCAAGCAAACAATGAAATGGACAAGCATGCTCCATTTTTACACAACCCTATTACCCCTAAAGACATTCACTGACAAAATCTAGATGTCTCAGTAACCAAGGAATTAAGAACAGATTAAGAACATTTGAGGCTCAAAAAAGGCAAAACTTAAGAACAGCCAGCCTCAATCAAAATTTGAAGGTGCTGCTGAAGACCTGTTTAACCCCGAAAACGCTCTCTGCTTTTCATTAAAGTGTCGATCAATTTCGAGAGATGTTAATTTCTATGCTCTTGGGAACAAACAAACAGATGTTCCCTTTTCTACGCCTGCGCCTGATCGATTTTGTTCTTGGTCATTAACAATTCAAACAATAGAAACATTGTAGAAATTGTGAACGAAGTCGAGCCAGAAATTTGAACATAGTCATGGCATGGTTTTAAGATGTTTAAACTTTCCTTTCCTCGTCTCGATAATCCTTGACATCACTTTTACAAAGCTCGGCATCACTCGACTCAGGGTAAAAACGCTTTCAACTTTATATAGAATAGTGGACTACTCGACAAAAAAGGTGAGGGTTGCCGAGTAAAGGTCCTAAAAAGGCCTTTGAAACTTAAAGATGCTAATGAAATTACCCATTCGGAGCATCGTAGCTTCGGAAAAAAGAAAAATTCGATTCTTTTCTCTGTTGTAAAAGGTGTACACACACTACACATACTAAATGACTAAATGCGGGTATGTGGGGTACGGGTATACTAAATACGGGTATGTGGTGGTCTGGGAGTGGGAGCCAATCTACGACTTACTTTTGTTTTGAGTTTAGAAAATACAGATTCATTAACAATGGTCCAACAACAGAACGTGCTAAGACCAAGCGTAGGCTGGATTTGAGGACTTCAGGTTCTCTTTTGGGAACTTTAAGACTGTGGCACCAATTTGCTAATTTATAAAGGAGCAAAAAGGTGGGAGGAGCTGATCAGCCAATCAAACTGCTCTATTAAAATTTCCTGCAGTCTGATTGGCGCGACACAAAGTTGTCGCACAAGACTAATTTTAGGCCTGCAAAATTACAAGTCGTTTGTTTTCAATTCAATTTCAAGCAATTTAATTCAATAGCAAAATTACAAACGACTTGTGTATCGAGTCTAGCCTTGGGCTGGCCCAAACTACTTTTAACCATTGAAAGCGGCATTATAGCTGTTTGATCTTGTCCCAAAACTCGTTCTTCCACCCTGCTTGCACCATATTCAGTTAAAACTGTTTTTGATTCATGGTCGTGATGGTTGAAACATGATCGCGTTTTCCTCATGTGGTTATTTACCTATATTTAGTTCTAAAGTTGACATACTATTGTCTGAAATTTTGGCAAAAACAATTTTACTCAAACAGATGTTTCGTGTCCTGACAAAACTGAACTTATTTTCAAGTAAAGTCAGCAGAACCTGCAGTGTTGATCTTGCAAATCATGATTCATTTCTGATGATATTGAAAATCCTATGAGTTGAGTGAGATTACTCTTGTGGGTCAGTCACATCGTCTGAGTAGTGTCATTTCGCAGTTTCTGGCCTACTACTAAACAGTTTAGAATAATTTCAAACGAGGAGTCAATTTTGGTATTTTTGAAGTTGCGTGTGTCATTTCATCATGTACATCAAGCAATGTCGCATCAATCTACGCCGATCCTGTAGTAAGACTTCACGAAAGGTAAAAACAAACTTGGATTTGTACTGTACTTAGCATGCGGGCGCTCAATATCTCCTCAGAATCAAAACAGATCTAATTTCAGACTTTTTACTCAAAATGCAGGCAAGATATTCATAATAAAGGACAATTCGCCAACACTTTTCTAGGAGCACAGCAAAACCTTTATACCTCTCTCCAATCATTTGAATACCCGTTGCTTTGTCGTTCTTTAGCTTTGCTAAGGGTTGCTATTTAAACTGCCGTGAAATTTGGTTTTAAAATAGGCGTTCGGCCTTTAAACGTGTTTGTGGGCATTCGAATTCGTCGCATTCGCATTTGTCGCACTTACATTCGTATTAATCGCAATCGCGATGGCGATCGCAATCGCGTCTTTTGACTCGTAGCTTGATCGTACCAGACATCGGTCAGTATTAGTAGCTACTTACTTTTCCCACATGTTACAAGAAGGCAATTCATAAATTTTTTTCTTTTATGGGTCACGGTCATAGAAGAGACACGAAAGACACGACTAACAAACATAGACAAGGACAGTTCAGTTAGTTCAATTGGTCCAGATATGGGTCAAGTTGCTTTCAAGAGCACCTCCGGTACATCGAACAATAACAATCCTTGGTTGTTTTTGAGTTATACACAGAGTGTACAGTGTAGTCAAAGATTAATTTATTCTTGAAAAAAGTAATTCATCTTGTAGTTATTTAAAAGTTGTTAACAACATTTTTATCTTTTCAGCCTTACCTGTTCACAACAAATGGAAAATGGAGGAAAACATCAACATTTGTCACACCTGGCAAAGCTCTTCAAGCAAACAGTTACAGGAGAAGGCTTTCAACAACTGGTGGTAAGTCTTTTGTTTACTCTACCAATAAACTGCGAATGCGCAGAAGATTTGCCTCTTGTCGCGGTTAGTCATAGACTCACTACACAAGTTTCAAATTCACACTGATCCACACTAATTTATTATGTATAAACAACAGCAACAACATCGAGTGAAGCCGTTGGGCTTTTGTAGAGAGTCTAGGTCAGTTATAAACTCGCTACGAATGTCTCTTTTGTTCTATATATAGTACTGATAGGTCCCTAATAATAACACAACTTCTCTGAACAACAACAACAACAACAACAACAACAACAACAACAACAGCAACAAGGATGAGGGACTATGGTGTAGCCAGTCTAGGTCAGTAGGTCAGTCATGCAATGGTTGAGTTGAGATGAGTTGCAAATTTGGTCTTGTTCAACGTCGATAAATTTCCGTTGTACTTTGCGGAGAGTGGGGTGAAGTGTAGACTTATTCCATGAGTCGTAGCTACTTATTGCCTTTGCGCTGAACTGCTGGAAGCTCAAGGTCGAGCTAAAACAAGTTTGAGCGATCTCGATTTGGTAATTGTCTCGATTTGATTAGCGATAACTTGGACTCTAGTGAAATGGAATTGAAATGAAGTAAAAAGAGTCAAATAAAAATCCACCCTCATTATTAGACCGCATGGTTAGGTTGCTGTTCAACATGAGTACATTTTTTGTATAAGAACAATTTTATAAGAACACGAGCCTGGATTTTGCCCAGATTTTAAGAACAAATAAAGAACAAGCTGAGGCTGGGCGTTTCATAAGCCCTGAGAATATCAGCTAAATAGATATGAAAGTACGACAGTCAGATAACGTAAAAAGCAACCAAACAGTGAACTGGACAAGCATGCTCCATTTTTACTCAGCCCTATTACCACTAAAGACATTCACTGACAAAATCTAGATGTCTCAGTAACCAAGGGATTAAGAACAGATTGGGAACATTTCAGGCTCAAAAAAGGCAAAAATTTAAGAACAGCCAGCCTCAATCAAAATTTCCTGGTTCTTATAAAAAAAGAGTGCATTTCGATAGCAGAAGTGACGCTGCAGCCTAAACCTGTCTCTAGGAAACGAGGCTGGAACAAAAATTTCTGGAGCTCCATTTGCATTTCGTGGGGACTCTGGGTGCCCTCTCACTTTTAAGATAAGATAAAACAATCTTAGGTCGAATTGGATTAAAAATAACAATACTGAGGCCCTGGCTGAATTTGCTTGTCTTATAAAAAAACGAATACATTTAAGGGACATGCTATTTTCCATTTCTTGAAAAAGCGAATGACCTACCGACCGAGTGATTCCAAACATAGCAACCAATATTTTGGGAATATTGTGATCAGTTTGAAAACAAAGTATACACGCCTCAGCCTGCAAATGAACATTGGTACCCCAAAAATAGCGTGAACCGAAAGATATGATTTATTACTTTTGACTAGCATTTAGTCAAAAAGTCATTACATACTTTAACATTGTTATTTGCCATGGGTTCGCCATAGCTACAAATGAACAACCGCTTGCGTAGATTGATTTATACCATGTGAAATTATGATTAATCAGCACGCTTTTCAAGAACTATAGATAAGTAAATATAGAACGGCAATTAGCTAATAATAAAAACAAATTTACAATTTTTTAGTCAGTCTTTACAAAACACCATCATTATCAAGGATTGTGTCTTTTCCAAAATGCATCCAAGAGCTAGGAAGCGTTTGTCACCTGTTGTCTGACCCAAATTCTATGATCATGATCATCATGATGTTAATCGTCATCGTAGTAATCATAGTTGTCATTATCATCCTCATCATCCCAATGACCACCACCACCATCATCATCATCAGTGTCATCATCATCATCATCATCATAATCAGTGTCATCATCATCATCATCATCATCATTGCAGGTGCTGTGTCGTCGTGGTGTTATCCAGCTGACTCGTGGTGTCAGAAGGTAAGTGTTGTCAGGGTCCAAGCCCAGCCACGGTAGCGAGCAACGGTAGCGTCACAGCCAGGGTCGAGGTCTTGATTAGTTAACCTACTATGGCTCTTAAATAACATTTCACCTTCACCCACCATCATTATCATCATCATCATCATCACCATCATCATCATCATCACTATCATGATCACTGTCAATACCAATATCGTAATCACTATCACTATCAGTGTTACTTTGATAATGATCGTTATCCCTATCATCATGACGATCACATCATCATCTAATCGTTATCGTTATCATTATCATGATCAAGATCACTTTCAACATGACTATCACTTTCATAATGATCAATTTAACCACGATTATGATCACTTTCACCATCATGATCATGATCATCGTCTCCTTTGACAACCATTGGTATCACTAGCTTTATGACCATCATCAAAGCTTAATCACTGTTGTATATCACTACTGCTATCACTGGAATCATCGCTACATGGAATCATTATTTCATATTCAATGATCACTGACTGTACATCCAGTATGATCACAACAACAATGATCATCAAAAATAGAAAGCCGGTTACAATATCGCATTAACCAAACCGGGCTTTCCTGTGTTTCTGTAATAATGTAAAAGACATTGGTTGTGTCGTTTCCCTTATTTTCAAAAATTTTCTGGGACATTTCCGTTAGATCCTAAATGTTGGAGACTCTAATTAGCTTAAACTTGTTAGTCCAAAGTTTACTACCTAATAAAACAACGTAATCAATTTAGAAGAGCTTTGGTTGCTTCCATGATTACACAGTTGCGCCCACCTTTACCCTGGCTGCTTTTCGTGATCATATTCAATAGACATTAGAAATTAATAAAACAAGATTCATGTTTATGGTAACCAATTAATACAATGTAATTTCTCCTAAACATGAGAAAGTTGTTTTTCCTTCGTCATACCATCATCCGTCTACATATATTTCCTGTATAATACGATTTGTCATCCTAATGACGATATTTCTAAAATATTACTAGCTTTTATTTTTTTTTAATGAAGATTGCCTTACTGAAACTGTACATGGTACTAAAAGTATTACAATTCTAAAGGGGAACTTTTAACAGCCTAACGGTATGAAATTTGCCGCTAAATAAACCTTAAAAAGCTTATTAAACTTCCTACCACCCAAACTGTGGGTAGCTTAGTAGATAATTTTTGTAATAATTAGTTATTTTGAGGCTTTGTCCAGTACAATTCTGTAACGACATATGCATCCCATCAACTCTGGTTTGCTCTGTTCGTGTTGTAGTTGCCATTAAATAAACGAGTGAAACCGGATTACACGTTTTTTTTATAAGAAACCGGTTTATAAGAAACCTAGAACTAGACACCCAAAAGTTAAGAAACTTTCAGAACTAGGAGGAAGAAGTTAAGAAACTGTAGAAATTTTTGCTTCCGTTTCCCAACATACTGATTCACATTTGTGGAGGTAGTAATTAGTTCTCAAGAATTTCCGTGCGATTTCTCGCACCAGCGTGGCTGTGGCTAATTCCGTGCGATTTCTCGCAACTGTAAGCAATACTGGTTTCTGTGTATCTCACAGAAATTTTTTGTCGTTTTTACTGCAATTTATTTAAATTAATTAAGAAACTGTTAAGAAACTTTTAGAACTAAAATTGGGCCAAAAAAAATTAAGAAACTTTTAGAACTAGGCCCCGAGCTAGATTTCTTATAAAAAAACGTGTAGAACATGCTTGTACTATAAGAAAACTGCACTTCTATACTGCTATTGATGCATATTTAGATGTTGACTAGCAATTTTTATAGAGACCAAATTTTGGCCCAAACTAGTGGGCCAAAAGCCAAAAATCGTACTCTATTATTGGGCCAGGAAGAGGGCCCACAGGGCCAATAGCCCAGTAGTTACAATGTTAAAAGATGCCCTGCCACTTTCACCATAAAAGCATGTGACAGAAAACACACGATGGCGAAATTTGGGTGATACTAGGGTCAAATCTTTCGGAAACTGCTTTTGTAAAGTCTGCGGACTTGAGACACTTGTCCTGTTCTGAAAATCGCTCTTTTCTTTCATTTTTTCTTGAAACTTGAATGACCTACATAGCTCATCGGAGAGCTGACCTAAGATTCGGAAACGTCTAAAGTACTATTGCTTCTTGGAGCTGAAATTTGTTTATTATGTTGAGATTAGGCATATTTATGGCAGCATAACAGGGCTACAGAGAAAGAAAAATCAAGCTGATCGTTTTAAACTTCTTTCAACCAATGAAAACATTGAAAAACTAGTGCTTGCAGGTGCGTGCAGCTGGCAGCTGATCAGTGGCGTTGCCAGGCATCCAACATTGGAGGGGGGGGGAGGTGTGGTCAAGGAAAATTAGGGGGCAGTTTTAGGAACAAATAAAAAATTCATTCTTATACCCTGCGCAATTTTTAGATCAGATTAATTGTCAATCGAAAATTCGGGGGAGGGGGCGACTGTGCCTCCTTGGCTGTGCCACTGCAGCTGATTATTGATCATTGTTTTTTTTTGTTTCTTAAACCCTTTGTGTTTACAGGAACTACTGGCGGAATGACTGTTTATATAAATCCCCTCCCTCGAATAAGCCCTTCTTTGAAGAAGTCCCTACTCCAGGGGTGGGGAGGATTTAAGATAACCGGTGTTGCCTCAAGAATAATATGTATTAACAAGATTCGTTTAGGAGAAGACTAGCTATAGTTATAGACTAACAGTTTGTTTAAAGTTCGAGCTAAGCTAAGTTCAAATACAGAAACCTTGCCTCTTGAATGTACCTTTTATTGTTTTTAATTTGATCTACTGCAGCAGTATTTACCGCCAAACCAATCTTATTTGATGCCAAAGTTTTTTTAATCTGATCAAGATTATCTTTTACCGAGTTTGTTTTGATCTTGCCTGCATTGACGTCATAGCTCGGCAAATCTCTCTTTCGTGACATCCTTGGGAAGTGCACTACCTTCTAACCTCTCTTTAATCCAAGGAAGCCGAGGATGTACCGTTACGTATTGAAATAATTTGGGTGCAATAAATAGCCCATCTCCGAAAGATGTTAATTCCTCTGGGCTCCTTTCATGTGGGTTAGAATCTCATTGTATTCCAGCCTGCTGCAAAGTACTTGAGCTCTGGCACAAATAAATCATATTCCATCGAATGTTATACGCTAAATATTCGAAAACAAATTAATCAAACTTTTACAGTAGCAACCCATAAGTCTATAACTTTGGCTAGTCCAAATCTTCATTTTAGCTCCGTGGACAACTTCGTTCCCTAGGGTGTCTGTTGTTGTTGCTGTTGTTTTTCCTGTTGCTGTTGTTGTTGCTGTTGTTGTTGTTGTAATTTATGTTAGCTGGCCCCTTGACAGATGTTCAAATATGGACAGCGCGTTGTTTAAGGAAGCTCCTGTTTGCCCTGTACAGTATACGAGGTTGAAAGTACGAAACATCGGTCAGGTTGTTGAAGTATGTAGTAAGAGGCTGTTGTTGCTGTTTCCAGAGTTGGACCCACATGCGAGCCTCGCAGTGAACGTCTACACGCAGCCTGCAGAATACACTCTTTTTTATAAGAAAAATTTTATAAGAACACGAGCCTGGATTTTGCCCAGATTTTAAGAACAAAATAAGAACAAGCTGAGGCTGGGCCTTTCATAAGCCCTACGAATATCAGCTAAATATGAAAGTACGACAGTCAGACAACGTAAAAAGCAGGCAAACAGTCAACTGGACAAGCATGCTCCATTTTTACACAACCCTATTACCACTTAAGACATTCACTGAAAAAATCTAGATGTCTAAGTAACCAAGGAGTTAAGAACAGATTAAGAACATTTCAGGCTCAAAAAAGGCAAAAACTTAAGAACAGCCATCCTCAATCAAAATTTTCTGGTTCTTATAAAAAAAGAGTGTACACCATTGTACAGTATTCTTTTCTGAAGGTGCATTACTTTAATGCATGCAAAGGAAATGTGTAATTCCAGAAGTGACCCAGTTTGCAAGATAATTTTAGAGCTATTTTAATTGGATCATTAGAATAAACTAGAACAAGGAAACTGTAATAGTACAATAAATTATGCAGTTGTACATGTTTTCATTGATCGTGACCGGTGATCATTTATCACACTCTTCTGGCGTGTGGGGCGAATAGGATTACATATTGTATTCATGAAATTTCAGTTTTGATTTAATCCTGTACAATATTTTGTTTTTCCTGATTAATGTGTCTCTGTTCAGATACTTTAGGACGGGGTTTCGATTATGTTTTATTATATTTTATGATGATATGATTATGATGATGTTGATATTGATAGTGATGACGAAAACGACGATAACGACTACGATAAAGATGATAAGATTATTACGGTAATATTGATAGTGATAACGCCAATAATGACGATAACCATTATGAAGATACTGTATTGTGATAGTGATGACGTTGATGGTGATGGTGATGGTAAGATGATTATCACTATGATGATTATGTATGATGATCATGATGATGTTGATCACATTGAAGATATCTCTTGCATGATGATGATGATGGCGATGTGATGATGTTGTTGATGATGATGATGATGATGACGATGATGGCGATGATGATGATGAAGATTATGATGATGATGATGATGATGATGATGTGATGATGTTGAAGATGTTGATGTATCTCTTGCATGATGATGATGATGGTGATGTGATGATAATGTTGATGATGATGATAATGATGATGAAGATAATGATGTTGTTGATGATGATGATGATGATGATGACGATGATGGCGATGATGATGATGAAGATTATGATGATGATGATGATGGAGATGATTGTGATGATGATGATGATGATGTTGATGTGATGATGTTGAAGATGTTGATGTATCTCTTGCATGATGATGATGATGGTGATGTGATGATAATGTTGATGATGATGATAATGATGATGAAGATAATGATGTTCTTGATGATGATGATGACGATGATGGCGATGATGATGATGAAGATTATGATGATGATGATGATGAAGATGATAGTGATGGTGATGTGATGATGTTGAAGATGTTGATGTATCTCTTGCATGATGATGATGATGGTGATGTGATGATAATGTTGATGATGATGATAATGATGATGAAGATAATGATGTTGTTGATGATGATGATGATGATGATGACGATGATGGCGATGATGATGATGAAGATTATGATGATGATGATGATGAAGATGATAGTGATGGTGATGTGATGATGTTGAAGATGTTGATGTATCTCTTGCATGATGATGATGATGGTGATGTGATGATAATGTTGATGATGATGATAATGATGATGAAGATAATGATGATGATGATGATGATGATGATGATGATGGTGGTGGTGATGATGATGAAGATGGTGATGGTGATGATGATGTTGATGTTGATATGGTGATGTTGATGATGGTAATGATGATGATGCGATTATGATTAAGATGATGATGATTAAGATGATTAAAATGATTAAGATGATGATTGTTATGACTGTTATGTTATGATCTTTTTGTGATGGTATGATTTAAGTTGAGTCATGAGTGTATACGTTTAGGAATTACGTGGTAACTGACTGGCAGGCTTTGAGGTAATCCAGATATCAGATTAGTGCAGTCAGAGGCAGAAAAATGCTTCTTCATCAATTTTCGTAAGCAGAACCCCCG
Source organism: Chrysaora quinquecirrha (assembly GCA_014526335.1). Taxonomy (NCBI): domain Eukaryota; kingdom Metazoa; phylum Cnidaria; class Scyphozoa; order Semaeostomeae; family Pelagiidae; genus Chrysaora; species Chrysaora quinquecirrha. Next base: position 274,396 of record JACTAT010000119.1, read on the forward strand.
TCCCTGGATGTTTCAGATTGTCTTCAGATTACAAGTACATTACCCCCGGATAGCCAACGATCATGAAACAAATCATGAAGGTCTCTTCATTTCGGACCTGAAGTAATAGCGGAATGTCACAACACAGGATGGGTGTTGAGATAGCATCGCACTAATAATCAACTTCTTATAAACATCGGCTGTGATTAGGTCAGAGAATCTCAAGTGGCCCGTTATTCAAGCTGTCAAAATATTCGCTGCACATTTGATAATTATTTTATATTAGAGTGTTCATGTGAAGCATTTTAATTTGAACAACATAGAGAGACCACAACATAAAGTTATATGGTGAAATCATTCGTTTATTGATCAACTTATATTAAGTAGAAACACGATATCGAAAGAGAAAACGCTTCAAGGAAAACACAGATCTTGATTAATGCTGGTGTATATTTAATATCGTTGTTTTCTACCGGATCATATCAGATATTCAGAGACAACGGTGGTCGTTTTACGAAACAGAAACTTGATACAAACATTATGCTTCTGCTGGATTTATCATCTAGTGAGCAAGAAAAGGCCTCAGGTTTGCCTCAGATGTTTTACGAAAACAACCTAGCAGGAGTAGGCAGGTTGGGATATACAGAAGTTGAGCCTGGTAAGATAATAGTGAGCATTTCTTTCTCTTATTCCCCGTTTTGACACCTCTTACTTCTACTTCTAGTCTTTCTTAGTTGTAAATAGTCCTGTCATAATCCTTGTCGACATTACAGTAGACTCAAAAATGAGAAATTCGCCTGCCCTAAGCTTTACTTACTTTAAAAACCGGCGTGTTTTCGAATACATAAATAGTACATAATTGGTGTCAAAAAAGTGATTTTTAAAACCATAGTGTTTGTATAATGTTTAATACGGCAGTTCTGAGGGGTTTGAGCTGCCAGTTTACATTTTAGCAACGTAAGACTGAAATGCTTAATTTTTAGGTTTAACATTCTTCTAATATTACATACATAAGCTTCTTTTCAAGAATTTTCCCACAAGTTAATCATTTTCGATAAGATAATAAAACTTTTAATACCATTTCCCTGCTAAGATACCTGCTAACAACGATTATAACGATTTAAAAGGCCACACTTTCAAGTGACCGTTATTTTATTTTTCAAAACACCAACAACTGTGTTGTGTATTATGTTATCAGGGCAGATGACACAGATTCAAAGCTAAAAGTAGAAATTTACATATTTTGCGGTGAACATTGTTGTTTGAAACACTGAGGGTTTAAGAGGAAAGGTCCAGCTATTTTCAAGTTGGTTTAGCACTTCGGAAATCAAGCTTCAAAGTTAGGACCTTTAGACCCTGGGAACTTGATTAATACATAAATAACTGCACATCTGTGTCCAGGCGAGGCCATATGTTATGAAAGTGAGGTGTCTCTCGTGTAACGGTTCGCCTTTTAATAGTTTCGATAATGAACTCGTAAACTATGCTTAATGAACTGTCTGTCTGCCATTCCTTGTAGATTAGTTTCTGCAGGAAGTAGTTGTGACTCTTAATTTCGTTTTCCAGAACCTTAAAGCATTACCTAATTTAGTCCTCTTATGAGGTTTTAAATAGGCCACTTCTAGGACAGAAGCGCTCCTTTGCGGCAGAAGCCACACTTTTTACCGCCACGCACAATATTCTGTCACAACGAAACGCTAATGAGCGCTTAGGCCTAAATTATCCAAATTTAGCGGAATATTTTGTCATTATAAAGCTTTCAGGGTGGATTGCCCAAGTATCCCTTCTGGGCGGTATTGCTTTGTGTGGTAGAGGTTGAGCCCTATGAGCTGGCCTCGTACAGTATGTGGAAACAATTCACCTCACCCATATTAGGCTCCATTGTTCTCCTCCGTGTGGCCTATCTACTGTAAGATCTGAGGTGTTACTTTTCCGAACTGCGGAAAAAGGTACGAGAAATGACAAGAATTTTTATCATTGGAACATTCCCCGTAAGCGGATGGGCGATGAATAAGGATTAAACTACGAAGTACAAGAGATTATTTAATTTCGCATAAGAAACAAAGACAGCCATAATCAAGGAAGCTAAGCCAAATTGTCAAAGATTTATGATGCAATCTCCGCGCGTTCCGGTCTTTGCAAAAATCAAGAAAAGGCGTATTTGAATTTAAGTAAGAGGTTTCTTGAAGTGATGCTGAGTGTGTGTATAGTCATTGCAAATAATATGGCCTGAAAACACTACAGGTTTTTCTTGTTTGGGGTTAAAGATCCGCGATTTTCATGCACGCGATCAAACCACTTTTTGGGACGTTGCTTTTGAACCCCTTTAAGCATTGCGTGCTTTTAAATTTCTATCACTGACACTGCCTTGCAACCAATTATTTTCGATCGTATTAGCTTTTGCACGGTGCGATTCCTTGATGTGGTGAGATTTAGTTAGCTCCGAGCAGCAAATTCAGTTGACAATGGTTGCACTGTAGACAGTACGGTTGCTTTGCTATGGGTCTACACTTTTTTTTAATAAGTTTGTTAGCTAATGTTTTCCCACTTACTGTCTCCCAAAAGTCGTGCTGTGGGCTAACAGTTGACGATTTTGACCCGCGAAGTCAGGGGTGGTTATTAGGTACAAAAAATGTAAAGCAACTTTTAAGCAACTTTGAGGGCTGAAATGTCTAAAATTTTAAGCAACTTTGAGGGCTGGACAAAAGTCAATTTGCTTATTACACGCAAAAGCGGAGCAGAAAATAGTAGCCGTTGGGTTCTCGTTTATGGTTTGCGTGAAAACGCTTGACAACCTTTATTAAAATGAGCTTTCTAAATACCTTTTTATGGAAACTCCTAGTCCCAAGACGTAATTGAAAACTAGCTGGGACAAAGGGGCAATGTATTGGAAAGCGCGTCTGGGAAACAGAGAAAGCGAAGCGGTTGTAGCTATTGGAGAAATCGAACAATTTGAAAAAATCCAGCTTAGACCTAAGACTCAGTTCAGAAGGCTTTTGTTCGACATTTCACAGATTTTTCCGCAGTCTAACCGAGCTGTTTGCAAAATTTTATTTTAAATATATTTCTTCGGCTTGATATCTAGCGGTCAATAAAGATCCCACCCTAACGCCCCCTGTGCTTGTTCCAAACTTTGAAAAATGTGGATTATTACAATTGTGGTCTGCTTCTGCACGTTTTCAGCTCAGAAGTTTAAAATCAACATGAAATGTTTACGACCAAACAATATATGCATCATGAAATAAGAATATATCAACTAATTATGGCACGTGGGAATTAAAGCGTTGCATTATATACCCGAATATCAAATGAGAACTACGGTTTTGTCTAAGCGTAAGAAATCGGTTTGAGTTTCTTAGTTGGGTAGCTCGAAATTTTTTAAATTTATGTAGGGGGGTTATATCAATACCAACTTCTCATTTATTAAAGGACTTTAGTAACAACAACAACAGCAACTAAAAGTAAGACAACAACAGCAACAGCAACAGAAATATGCTACATGAAGTAGCAATTATGAAGTTAGAACTCAGGAAAAACTTCGTCCTATCATTGAATGGCCACCCTAGGTAATGTCTGCGCAGTATTGTTGAGAATGTGCAGTAATGTGGAGAGATTTTTGCAGCATTTGAAGGATGTCCAGTAATGTGGATGGATATCTTCAGTAATGTTGAGGGATTTTTGTAGTAATGTGGACTGTGGAGGATGTTCAGTAATGGGGGGCTATCTTGCCGAAATGTGGTAGATGCGGAGTAATGTGGGGGGCTATTTTGAAGTAATGTGGAGGCTGATGAGTTTCCTAGCTTTTGGTCTCTAATGGCGATGACGACACAACGCTTTGCCGGCTATATGATGTCTTTTGTTTTTTTCCACTACGTCCTAGACTCGCTACACGGATGGCAGTTATTGCTATTGAATTGAATTGCTGGTACTTCGAAGGTAGCTGGAAGCTTATATGAACTGAAGCGAACAACAACAACAATTCATTCAATTCAACTTTATCTCTACGGTCTAATTCCGCTCCATGGCGAATCTGGCAAACAAACATTGAAAAAAGCTGAAATGATAAAGTGCTGAATGAAACCATGAAACAGATGACAAATATTTTCATTTCAGATTTTGAGGCGAACGAGAATATCCTTCGGGAAGTCGTGATCCTTCAGTTATCTTATCTGAAGGAAATAAACAGTTTAAGTGAAATACTCGAATCTCCAGACTGTACGAATGAGTTTCCGATTTGTTGTAGTGCTTTGTCGATCTTTTGAAGAACATTGACTCCAAGAAGTCTGCGCCTAAAACATTTCGAACTTCGAACTGAATATTTTCCCCACAAATCGCGTGCTTTTCCGCTGCTTTTTCTAATTTATAAACAAAATAAAAAAAGAAAACTGTTTAAAACGTATGAATTTTTGACACATTAAAAGAGTACCTCAATTCCACTCAGAAGGACACTTTTTGAAAAATTTTGTGTTTCATTCTGGGGTCGGTAAAAATCACTGGCGTTGTTGCCGTGTAGAGAGATTGAGAAAGTCCGAACCTCGACCCCAGACTCCAAACACGTCTGCTGGCAACAATTTCGACCCTGGTACCGACTGCTAAGAACTTTTCAAAGTTTAATCGACATTACGTTAGGGGCAGAAGGCAGACACTGGGTCGAAAAGGTCTTTCTTTTTCAGATTTTCTTTTTGGCCTACTTTGATCGATATGATACTTTGAAGAAATCGTGAAGACAGGTGAATATTCTATTTTGGCCAACAAATCCAATTTTAAATGGACCTTACAGATACCACCAACGTCGAACGCCAATATGGGCAGCCATGTTTTGTGTAGGGTTCACTTGAAGCGCCATTTTTGCCCCTGGGAAAAAAGACGCCATCTTTCCTTATAATCTCCTTCGCATCAATCATTTTACGCTCCGTAGCGGGAAGATCAGACAATTTCTGTTTTGTGCTGATTAAAACACGAACAACTGAATGTAGGTTTAAATCAGACCTTTTTCTGCCAACTCTTGGCATTTTGTGACTTATAAAGCCCACGAGGGAAACGCATTGATGCAGTTCAGTTTGAAAAAAAACTCTTACATTACAAAAACTGCAGGGGTTGATGGGGAAGGGGTTTACAAGGGCTTAGCCCTGTTTTTTAAGTGTTGAGTGGGTGGCCAAGCTTCTCGGTCAGTTCTCGTAAGCTGAAGTTAGGCTTGGTCGTGCGAGGCCAGCATCTGGATGGTTGACTAAACAACTCACTTTGTCGTCCTTCGGAAGGGACGTTAAACCAAAACTGGGGGTCCCATGCCTCGATGCGGCATGCATACTAGGCCTAAATTAGCTGAAGAAGGTAGAAATAACAGCCTACTTAAAATAAAGTAACAACAACAGCAACAACAACAAGTGCACCTAAGTCTGCTTGATTCCTTACCTGACTTCTTCCTGCTGCCAGTACTTGTTGCACCATTCAAGACCATACCTTGACATTGCATTACATCCCAGGCCATAGTCCTTTTCTTGTCTTCATTGTACTTTATTCATAATAGTAACATTGTTTCGTGGTTAACAAGTGTAACAACTTATACCTTGCAACCGCCGATTTCGGCATTCCCAAGAAACCTAAGAATTGTGGCTGCTTGACAGGCCGTATGAATTTTGGCATCAGGAATGTCCCAATTGTTCACTGCAACGTGACAGCCGAAGTAGCGATAGTTTTATGTAACATTGAAAGTCACATTCACGGATATTTTGTGAGGCACGGGGATTGCCCTGCTGTTACTGTTAGTAGCTATGTGGTAAGAGTTTCATTCCTTCTTTCCTCTTAGTTGTTTTCTAAGCAGCTTGCAGTATGGGCTGGGAAATTGAAGTATGGAGAATGGAGTGTATGATGATCTATTTTAGTTATTATTTCTGCATTCTTTATTGCCTATACATGTTTTTAAAGAACAACGTTCAGATGACATTCCATGATAACCACTCGAGTTCAGTGCGTACAGGCTATGTAAGCGTGAGGCACTGAGGCACTATTTCTTAATTTTTGGAATCTCACGTTTTGAGATAGGCAATGTGCTGCAACAGGCCTCACCAATTTTTACCGGAGCAACGTTTAAATGGCTGAGATTTTGGTCAGTAAATAGTTGTTATCAGCGTAGGGGAGGGTTATCATCAATAATGTGGAGATGCGGAGAAATACCAACTATACAGTGGAGGATGCAAAGTATCTTGGAGGGTTATCATTAGTGCAGTAGTGGGTTATCATCAGTACAGTAGCTACAGCGGAGGTCTCTCATCAGTACAGTGGAGGGTTATCATCAGCAACGCTAAGTGATATAATCATTACAGTGAAGGATGTGGAATGAAGTATCGTGTAGGTTTATCATTAGTGTAGTAGAGGGCTGTCATCAGTAACGTGGAGGGAGGGTTATAATCAGTACCGAGTAAGCTAAAAGCTCTTTAAAAAAGCGGGCATTGATGTTTACATTGATAACTAAATTTTTTATTGGTTACATGAATCCAGTACTCTTTGTCTGGGATGTTTCAAACTTTCAAGGACAGGCTAATACAGTCCAGTGACTGTTGAAGAGCCTATGACTGTGTTTCCATGTTCAAATAACAAAAAGATAAATTATAAGATTGTGGCAGAGTCATTTTCTTTCAATTTGGTAATTGGTTATTTCTATATCAGGGATTCCGATCTAAGTTTGATGGGGTTTGATCACCCCAAATAGCTACTGTTATTTCTGTCTAGACAAAGGCCTTTTTGTTGTTCAGCTCAGCAACAGGCTCACCACAGTACCAAGAACGGAACAGTTTAGCCAGTTTATGCAGCAGAAAGCAATGGAGCTTTTGTATCTCAAGATATCTATACCACAAAGATCGTTTAAGTAACAATTTCTGATTTATTTTGGTTGAAACGAGTTTGCTTCTGGGCACGGAAGGTTTCCTAAATCTTGGTCTCGCTCCCATTTAAACGTGAAAATGTTTGACTGTAGTAGTTTACTGCCTGGTGTTCTGGGCCAAGTTAGACTTGAACGTGTTCATGTTGTCAATCTGTCTCCAATTTCAGCTCTTCTGCCTGGTGCAAATAAAATCAAACTACAAGAATTGGCCAAAGATGAATTACTTGCCAGTCTGAATGAACCGTTTTCAAAAGAAGTACCAGAGCAGGATGGCACAGATGATGAGAAAGATGTTGTGGACTATGCTGCGACAGAAGAAGAAGATGAAATGCTACAGCTTACAGAACGTGAGTTTTGAACTGTTTTGAAGATACACGCTTTTTATAAGAACGTTTAGCTTGATTTCAGCCAGCCTGTTTCTTTTTTTGGGCCCTTTTCTTTTACGCACTTTTCATCCCATACCCTTCTCAAAAACATGTTCAAAATGCGTTGCCGGACAAGGGCTTTAAGCTGGTGGACTTTGCTTGTGCGTTTCTCAAATAATTTCGGAGATAGGTAAAAGTTTTGACCTAAATTTCAGCCTGCTGTTTCTAAAAGGTTGGTCTTATTAAAAACGTTTAGTATATTTCGAAATCAAAACCAATTCATCTGGTCTCAGTTCAATCTTACATAATATACTGTATCATGTACACATCAGAGTATAAAATTTCGTCTCCCCAAGGTGAAGAGGCCTTTTGTCTTGCCACACCCGAGGGGCAATCCAAAACTTGGAAATCCCATATGCAAATGCTGAAAAAGTTTCAAGAAAATCCTTACAAAATCAGAGATTTTCCCTGTATTGAAGTTCCTATAAGCTACGAAGCTATCCAGTTATAGAAGAATGAAAAAGAATAACTAATAAAAATTTCTGTGCTCTGTCTCTCTGTCTTATATTAGTGGTGCTCTTTTTGTTCATGATTTATATACTCAATAGCTATCCAGTTAGATTTTTCCTAAAAGATTACTTATCTTGTAGTGAAAAGGGTCAAAGTCATCGAGGAGATATTTGAAACAGAGAAGAAATACATATTCTGTTTGGACACAGTTGACAAGGTACTTATTTCATATATATATATATATATATATATATATATATATATATATATATATATATATATATATATATATATATATATATATATATATATATATATATATATATATATATACTATATATATAAGCCTATATATATATATATATATATATATATATATATATTATATATTATATATATATTATATTATATATTATATATATTTCAATATTTATAGTATCGGAACCAAGGATGTGCTTTTTAAAGCAGTATAAAAGTTTCTATAAAGGTCTTGATATTTTTTGCTCTATCTTCCAGGTATTTCGAGCACCAATGCTGACCGAAGGTATTGCTCACGAAAAGGAAATCAAGTAAGTTTAATGCATTCGGCGTTCTTAACTCGCCGTAAAGACTCTATTTAGCCCACGCTTGTTGCATTTTGGAAGTTTTTGAGGGTACTTAATAGAGAGTTGGGTTATTAGAGAGGGGCTTAAAGAACGGGTATTTTGCTTTTCTTGTCAAAGACGAATGTTACAGACATTGAAAAATAATCTTCTAAAAAATCTTAGTTTCTAATAAAAAGAGTGAACACCATTTAGCTAATTCAGGAAAGGGGGGGCTTAAGCTTTCCCCTATTGCCAAAATTCCTAACTTTCAACAGAGGGGTCTCCCTAGGAATCATCTCTGATCTCTGCGACAGAATTTCTGCTTCGTTTCACGAAGCAAGCTCTGTTTAATTATTCCTTAAATAGGGTTACATAACGAGGGCTAACAACATCCTCGCTCTTTCCTGTGCCTCCTACGATGTTTCATCTTATTATAGAAGAAATTAAAACTCAAATCCGCAATTTCAAAGAAGTGTTTTATCAGTTACAAACGCAGTATACGCGGCGCTAGATGAAAAAATAATTTGATTTGTTATCCGTACATATTAAGTTTCTTTATCTAGACATTAATAATGCACAACTCGAATCTTCAGAATACAACGAAACATTATAATAACTTAAATATCCATAACTGATCTTCACATTTCTGTGGAAGGCCTTTTCTTTCAAATATAAGATTATCAATTTTGCGCGGTAAGCCACTAAGAAACGCCTGACCTCGTTTTAATCCCAAATTCTAAAAAAGTTAAAATTCTCTGAATTTCGACCGATATAAAATGGCTTCTTGATCTCCATTATTGCGCAAACAATGTAACCAAAAATTTGTTTAATAAGCTTCGAATTAGCAGAAATATGCTTCTGCGAAAATACTGTGGTACTGAAAGTTTCTTAGGGATCAAAATTTTCTAGTACCAAAACAGGTAATGGACACTTAAATTTGACCAACACCCAGAGTCTGATCGGTGTTCTTTTTGCAAAACCATTGTCTAACAGGTTCTTTTTGCAAAACACTTTTTTATGCTGCCAGGGTTTCTGTCCAGACCTCTGCATTAAGTTTACCTTTCGCTATATTACTTTTTGCAACAAATTTGCATTTTGTTAATCTTTGGTTTGATAAATTTGCCAAACGACAAAACCTTATTTGTTATTTTTCTGATTCTAGTGCGTTATTTCCGAATTGCCTGTCCACCATAAAAGAATGTCACTCATGGTTTATGGAACAACTTGAGAATCGAATGAATTGCGATGAGTGGCAAGGTAGCATTGGTGATATCCTTGGCAAGATGGCTGGCCCGTTGAAGGTTTGTGACTAAACCATTTCTATATATCGTGCATTGACAAAATAAGCTAAGATACTTTCTATGAATCTTTGCTTTTTCTTAGGCCCTGTCAAACGATTAAACATTTTTCGTCAAACATGAAATTTGCTTGTTAAGCAGAATTTGTTAGCGTTTGTGGACGGTTAAGACACGTCAAAAACATTGCTTGTTTAACATTTTTTGTTTGTGAGATGCATAAAATGGTTTTGAAGTTTTCAAAGCATAACTGGGCATTTCTGCTTGTCAAGCAATGTTTGTTACGTAGCCAAACAGTCAAAACATTCTTTGTAAAGCATATCTCAACAAACATTGTTTGATCTTTTGGCCTTAGAAACAGAGCGCGAAATTGAAGGAATAGTTGCTCAAGAGAATGGTAAAATGACCTGAATTGGTGAAAGGAGAATGAAAAAGAACATCAATATAAGATTTTTTATAGTAACGTGCCCTGCGTTCATCCCAGTTCGACCTCAGCACTTCTTGCTTTCCCAATAGGCCAATACACTTCTGTAACTCCCCCCCCCTCCTATTTATGCACCCTTCTTCAAGCTATCCTTTCTCTCGGTTATTAATTTGCGGTAATGAACAGCCTTTCAATGTCTTTCATCTTCATCATAGGCACTACCCATTCTTACCTGTGTTTATTAATCATTTTTATTGCTTTGTCTCTAAGCTTAGCTATGAAGAGAACGTTAAGAACCTTTGCTTTTCATCCTACAATAATACAGAAAATAACCCAATGCCGTCTCAACTTACGGGCTGATCTTTCGTATCTTTTATCTTTCTTTGACTTTAGGTCGATGCTGCACTTTATTCTTTCTCTATTAGCATTGCTTGCGAGACTAAATCGGCACACACCCAAGGGTTTAGTGCAAAACTCGTCTGGAAAAATGTATCTACCTCGAATTCCTTTAATTGCCTTAATTACTTGTTTTATTATTCTGGCGCTTATGTAAGAGAACAGTATAAGCATTCATAAATGCAAGGTGATCACATTCACCCCTTACTCAGAGTGCAGTTTGTCACAATTGATGTCATATGTTCCGGACATAATGCCTTTTTTGTTTAATGCCCCCGACCAACTGTCTTAATTTTTGTTGTCCCACACTATTAAACTAGATCTCATTTTTTTTTTCTCTCAGGACAATCTTCTGAATGTCTACACTGATTATGTAAATGCATTTCCAAAGTCAATCAGTACGTTCAGTAAATGCACAAGAACGTCACAGAAATTTAGAAAATTTATTGAGGTAATCAATATGTAAATCCTATAAAAATATTTTTCACTCGTCTCAGAGTATGATTACGTATTAGCTACTTAAACTGAAAAGTTACTTTGCTCATTAGCTCATTTTGACCCAGCATATATCTTTGTAAATGGAGCAACTTTGAGAAACAGTAGTTTTAGAATTTTCCGTCCTTTATAGCTTTTACCCCTTACACCTCTTTTACGAGTCAAAGTAATAACAAGCCCCACTAAACAGATGTCTAATGGAAACACCAGACTGCCTATTCTGAAACTAGCAGCTTAGATAATCTTCGTCTGTAGAACGTGTTATTATTTAAGCCGAACTTACATCAAATTTTGCCTTCTCTACTAGACCTGCTACGATAAAAGCGATAATCTCGACTTGCCGTCCTATCTCATCACTCCAGTGCAGCGATTACCGAGATATGTACTGCTATTGAGAGTAAGTATTCTACTAACATAATAAATAACTATCATGCAACTTGAAACATCAATAGAATAAACCTTTATTATGAAAATGTCCCCAGAAGTGTAGTTTGAATGTTCCTAATGCAGTTTGTAAGTCATTGATTTGACTTAAAAGATTATTGTAGTCCTGATACAATGTAGTTCAAAAAAAGTAGGGCCCTAGCCAAATGATCAAACATTGTTTGTCAAACATTTGTAATTTGTTTATACAGCAATGTTTGTACGTTACACAAAATATTGTTTTGTAAGCATAAATAGCAGTTTTGTTTCAGTCCACAAACATTTTATCTTGCGTCGCAAGAATTTATAAGCCTAAGACTATACATAATCTTTTTGACAGCTTTCACGTTTGGTAACTGCGGTTCGAGTCAAGTATTTGTGAGTTGGACGAGAGTCATTTTCTGCAGACTCAAACACTTTATAGAAAATCCTTTTGCCTTGACATAAATCCCAATGTAATCCTGTTATTTCAAAATCGTACTGTTACATGGTTGGTGTAAACTGCCGATTCCACCTGTCTTGGCTGATTACGACTCTGCAAAGGCATTAACTCGTCCCAAAATGTTTTGTTTCAGCAATTGTCAAAGTACACAAGAGATGATCACCCAGATAATGATTCAATCAAAAGTGCACTGTTACAAATGGAAGAGTTGATACGATCGCTGAACGGATCTATTACAAGCTCAATGCAGTTATACACATCAAGAGAATCTGAAAATAGGAAATCCATTAAAAGGTAACGCTTCCATCTCGTTTAAAGAAAAAATCTCTGTTTATCGATGGCAAAAAATGATGTAACTACTTCAATGCAGCGATATATATTATCTAGAGTGGAATAAAAACAGCCACTCGGTCAAAAATTCATCTACAACGTGCGGATTTGTCCACAGAACTTTCGAATTTTCTTCTTCAAGAGAGTACTTTTCTAGCTAATATTCTGAGCAATTTTGCCATATTCCTCAAAAACTAAGGGGCATTAAGCCCAAAATCTAAGATCTTTATTTACTGCATACATTAACGAAATTTTGATTAATGGAAAAGATTTTCATTGGATTTATTGTAGCCAAAATTTCGTGGATTATGTATAGATACCAACTAGGCAACTGACGTTATACCTTTCTTCAGGCAACTTTCAAGAAGACGAAAGAAACCACGGCCCGTAACTCTCAATCTCAGGTAAGTAATGAGAAGGCATATCTTGCACTCGCTGTTCACAAATATGCAGTTGTTACATTTGATATAAAACTATGCATTTTATCTATTTATTTTCTTCGCTTTTTCTTTAGTTATCGAGACTCGAAGATTATTGAAAACGAGAAAACAGAAAAAGCTAATGGAAACAACAACTCAATCTCGTCACCACGTCACAGTCAGAATGGCATTCCGCTAATTTCACCCGACATTGAAGAGTATACGAGTATTCAAGAAGAAGACAAAGAGTAAGTAGAATGAAAATCACAGACCACAGAAGTCAGGTTTTTATTTAAGCCTATTCTTCTTCGATATACTCTCAAGTGCCTAATTGTGCGATACAAGACCGTAACCTTATCTACAACAGGGTTGGTAAGTCGCCTCCAGACCTCATGGCCAAATCAGTTTCGACACAAGCATTCGCAAAAATACATTTTGTACATTTCAGAACGGTTACCGATCTGCTCTCCATTTTTGAAAATTGAACAAAAGTCAGTTTTTAAAATGGACGGAAAACTTTCCGTACAGCTGACGTTTCCCGTCCATACCGTTAGGAGGAAATCCACCTTTAAGACCTGAAGTTATAAAATTTTGCAAAAATTGACAACACTGTAGTTGAAGAGTTCCAGCACTTTCCAGTTAGAAGATATTCTAGTTAGAAAAGTCTCATATTTCGTTGAATACGTAAAAAACGCCACGGGTTGACGTAGTGACCAGAAGTTGTTATCAGCTTTTTTCAGTATTTACGTATTGAGATGTTAAAAAACCCAATATCTGATAAATGTATTATTTATTTCAGGAACGAAAACAGTGAAACGATGAAATCGCAGATGTTGGGCAACTCTAGCTGCACAATGTCAACTTCACCCCAGCAGCAACTAAAACCACCACCTTCTCCTGTTACACTAAGGAAAAATAAACTTGAAAACAGAAAATCGTAAGTAAGCTTATGTACATCCTTATCTATAGTAGCAATTTTTAGCTAGCTATAATAGCTTTTGGAATCATGTTATAGTGTTATTGTTATAGTTTAAAATTTAAATTATATTTTGTAGGCTACGAAGATCGATAGGCGCAGCACTTTCGTCATTTTGGTCGCCTAAAGACGAAAGAAATTTGAAAGATATCAACGAGAAGTTTAAAGATGAATCAAATACCGGAAATATGGACAATAACGGAACTTCGTCTAATTCACGAAGGAAATACGGAGTATCGTATATACCATCTACCCCTCCTCTCAGTACCGAAACAACACCTTCGAAGTGTAGCGAGGATGGTGTCAAACGACGACGATTTTCGAACTCATTTCGCGAGAAAACTCGCAGTTTTCGTATTCAAATGCGAAGACGTTCTGGCACATGGTTTTCTACAACTGAAGAGCACAAAACATCGGATCTCAACCTCGCTTACATTCCTGCCTCAGAAGCTTCTTCGTTTCTTCTATCTGAAGGCAAAGTTGCACCTGATGGCTCTCCCGTTACTTCAAATCACAACCCGAAAAACCGGTCAAACGCGAAAGGATCTTCGTTAATGTCGTTATTTTCCAAACGAAAATCGAAGTTGGTATCTGATGATGTCGTCCTCGGAGAAGATCGGACTCTGATAGTGATTTCAAATTAGCGACTACTCCCGAACATAAAACTTTGTCTCTATCGGCAAGTGTTCCGAATTTCCAACAAAGAAAAGACTCGAAAGCTTTATCAATAAGTAGTAGCATTTGCGAAGAGAGTATAGAATCAGACACCGAACATTGTACGAGTTTATCGACGATCGAAGATGAAACGACAGCAGAAGATACGACTGAACGAGATTTGAATGGACATGTATATGGACGTGCCTCGGAAGCTGACACTGAGGTGAAATTATCAGAAAATGTCGCTAAAAAGCCGAAAAAAGGAAAAATAATGAAAACTCTGAGACATATTATGGGTAAGGGAAAGAACTAAATATTCTTGTCAATTATTGAATTTTTAGGCAGATATTTGTTTGTTCATACTGTATTCGAGAATTTTTATTATTGTTTTTGGAAAATGTTTTCGCATGCGTTGTTTGGATGAACTTTTAGGGAGCAAATTTTTTCTCGGTTGAAGTCTCGACCACTCCTTGTTGTTGGATGTGAAATTTTCAACTTTATGGGCCAGTTATTGAATTTTAGAAAATTTCTTCCTGAATTTTGATCTTAGAGTACTTGCTTTTCTTCGCCCTCCTAGAGTTATTGCTTTTTATCGTGGTAAAGACATAATATATAAGGCTGGAAGTGCAAAAATTTACGCTTAGACCAAAATTGAGGTCCTGGACCCGAATAATGATTCAAAATTTCGTATAAAATTGTTCTCTCAAAATCTTAGTTAATTTTAAAATGAATTTTTCGCAAGAACGTTTTTGGGCAATATCTATGGGAAAATCTCACAAACGTTTTTCCCCATTCTTTTCGTCTTATCAAACTTAGGGAAAGAGTGTTTTACAGGAAAATTGAAATTCCTGGGAATGATAAACTTGCCTTTTCTTTAAACCCTTTCAAAGATACTGTAAATTTTTTTCTTTTCAAAATGCAGTTAGTTATTATTTTTGATACTATGGTTTAATATTAATCCCTGTTAGATATTTGATTCAGATGTTCAATTCATGAGTAATATATATATATAGAAGAGTTTTTATATATAATTATTGTGTAGTTAGCTAGTTAGCTAGTTAGCTCATTTTATTTATGACTTATTCCATGGAAATTTTATTCTGTTCATGTACATTGAACATTCATGTCGTGTTGTTTGAGAGAGTAAATTCCAAACATTTTCTAATAATTAATTGTGAAATAAATCGCCTTGTTTTTGCGCCGTCTTCCTTCATTAAAATGGCCTAACATTTAGGCATCATGTTCTGTCATCTTTTTTTGCGGCTTCTACTCGAGAAAATCGTAAAGTTAAGTAAAGTTGCTGTTTTTTAAGTCTACTACATACTACCCTAGGGCTATTCAGTCAATTCAAGACTTTTTCCCTGATCTGGATGCATTAGCATGTGGAAGAAGTGCAGCCACACACGGCGCTCGTAATTACCGACCAGGTACCCATTTATACATCTGGGTAGAGAGTCGTACAAAAGAAACGCCATTCGATGTCATTCCATGCCATTCCATCTCATTCCATCATTCCACTCCATCATTCCATACTCCATGTTTTAGAGTTAGCCAAATACACACGCCCTCAGCCCCCCTTGAACAATCTGCGATTTGATTTGTGTCCCGTCACGCTACTTGGATATCTCATTGTACAATCTTTGCTAACTCCTTTGCCTTCGCAGGACAATAGCAGTGCATGACGCAATGTCATTGGTGTCTGACGCAACAAGTGGAAAAGGGTAAGTTACTACCGCATTACTACCGCATTCTTTTGTTAACAATTAGCGTATCTTGGCAGGTTATTTGGTAATCGGGGCTCTGCAAAGCACCTGGAAATTTTGAAACTTCTCACTCGAAATCGAATAAATCTTGCAGGTAAAGTAAAGGTAGGCATGAATTCTATTAATTTTATTGATTTGCAATTTGCATTTTGCACAGGCGTCCAACTGTTGCAGTCGAAAGAACTATTCACATGCTATTTTGTTTTAAAATAAATTCGCTTTTACTGTATTGTTTGAACTTTATCCTCATTGTCAAGTAATCACGAGTTGGACTATCAAGCAAAACATATACTAGTCTAGGCCTATTTTGAATTCAGTCTGTTGATGGCTTGACACTTGATATGAAGAGCTCGTGTTTGCAGCGTTCTGTCCGAAAGGTCCGATCCAACCTGGAATGAAATCGTGAAATCCACGAGACTTCTGACTGACTTAAACTTCACGTGACACTGCTTGCCTGCCCGCTGCCGCGAGGGGCAATTCATTCCTTTGAAATCTCGTATCTGCTATAGATCTGCTTCGCAGACGCTATGTGTTCGCTCTGCTCCGCAGCAATTGAATAGATATTCACGTAAAATTTATTCAAATAAAAATGTTTACAACTCACTCCAATAGAGTACCTAAGTTTGACGTCATCAAGAATCTATTTATAGAATTATTAGAATTATTATTGGCCATATCTCAGCCCATGTTTGATATATTCGACTGACATGGACTGACTTTGCACGTTAACGCATTATTTTTGACGCTCTTTCACAAAATGAGAGCAAATTTCGAAATTCTAAAAATATCTTTTTGTGACGTCAAGACTTCGGTACTCTATTATTTTATTTCATTTTGTTACTGTGTTATTTTTTTATAGAGAGAAACGAAGAGTGAAGTTTGCTGTGATGGAGGAGGAAGGTTCCCAGAACATCAATGGGAGCTATGCTGACGAAACCTATGAAAAGGATTTCCAGCCTCTGATCCCGCCAACTCATGGTCTAACTGTAATAACATGCGCCTTGTTCATCGTTGGCGAGATGGCAGGCAGTGGAGTACTTGCCATTCCACGAGCTATTGCAGATGCAGGCTGGACAGGTATTGGCCTGCTAATCGTTTGTTGCTTCTTATCTTTGTACTGCGGTGTAATTCTTGGCAAATGTTGGACAATTCTACGAAAGAAGAAAGCAGTTTATCAAGCATACCCAAGAGATCCTTACCCATCGATTGGTTTTGAGTGTTTTGGCAGAGTTGGAAGAGGAATCGTCGAAGTGTGCCTTTTGGTGACCCTGTTTGGTGTTTGCGTTGTGTTCTTGTTGCTCGCATCGCAGAACGTTGCCAGCCTTGTCAACAAGAAAATCGGCAGCTTCTCATCAGAAAAAGCAGAATCAAGAGCTTGGTTGCTGATCATCAGCGCATGCCTATTGCCTTTTACTTATTTCGAGTCGCCTAAAGATATCTGGGTGTTTGCGCTTCTTGCCAGTCTATCGACGTCCGCTGCCTGCATTCTAATAATCATCAAATCCGCGATAGACTTCCCAGCAGATCTAAGTAAAGTTCCACAATCGAAGATGACAGTAGAATCTGTGTTCACAGCTTTTGGTACAATCGCGTTCTCTTTCGGCGGAGCGACTCTCTTTCCGTCCTTCCAGTCAGACATGAAAGAACCGAAGAAGTTTCCCAGAGCAGCGATTCTTGGGTTCCTCGTCGTCCTGTTGATGTACCTACCGACCGGAGCTCTTCCTTTTCTCGTCTACGGCGGATCCCTTGATTCAAATGTGCTGACTACAATCAAAAGCCAAGGTGACACTGGAGCAGCAAAACACATCGCAACCGCCGCTGAAGTTTTGATCACTGGGCATCTTCTTTTCTCATTCGTTATAACATTAAACCCAATATCACAGCAAGTCGAAGAATACTTGAAGTGGCCACAGAGTAAGTAATTCATTTTTATATTGGGTCCAAATGATACATCGCTATTTAGCTACTTCAACAATGAAAGACCCGCGCGCTTTTAAACGCGGATTTTCTGCACGTGAAATTTTTTGATGCGGAATTTTTTAACAGTGGTCCCGTTTAAGTACTAATCCTAGACCAAGGAGACAAAGGTATTGAAACAATCGTTACAGTATTGTTCACTGCTTGGTGTCTTATGCAGTTTGTTTGCCCAGCACTAGCAGACCAACGAAATTAAACAATTAGGCATAAGAACTGGGTTTGGAGACAGGGATTGCCATGAACGATCGAAATCCTTTTTTCAAGGACTGTAGGACAGACAATTAGCTAAGAGTTAAGGAAACTGTCTTTATTGGAAGATGAGGTGGAGTCCCAAAATGGCTCGATTGAGGATAGCGTTAGGTCTGAGTAATGAACTGAGGGAAGAGGATCACACTCGTCATCTTTTGAAGGTGCTGTGACATTGAGGTCTAATCCAAGAAGCCCACCGCGTAAGTAAACTCTATAGTTAGCTCGTTGTGCTAGCAAGCTTAGTGAGGTCGAGGTTCGAGTCTCAGTCACGGCAGTGTTACAGCTGGGTCAATGGCTCGTTGATTTGATTTAATCTGGGATCTATCCAAAAGACTCGCGCTAAATACACCATCCGCATCCCTTCATTTTCACCGTCAACTTGAGAAACAGCTGAGACTTGGGATTTGGGTCCAGTTGTCAAGGAAGCACAGACCATCTTGCCACTTATTACTATCGTTAGATTGCGTTTTCTCGCTCTTTCCTCTCGCTTCGCTTCTGAGTCCATGTCGTAAAACATTTGACTTTACTTCTTGTCTTCTTCTTCAAGAAAATCAACCAAATTATGAGATGATCCCAAATTATTTATCAAATAATATAACCATTTATAAATTTTGTTAAGGATTTGGATGGAGAAGATGTTTGATACGCACTCTATTGTTACTCATCATCCTTGGTATGGCTGAAGCTGTCCCAAAATTTGGGCCTATTCTCTCGTTGATTGGTGGATCAACTGTCACACTGATGGCGTTTGTTCTGCCTTGCATTTTCTACCTGAAATTAAAACCAAATGCACCACTCTACATTAAAGTGTTGCATGCAGAAATTGTGTCAGTAGCTTTGGTCAGTGGAGGCACTGCTACTTATTCCGCCATTATCGGAATTAAAAATACGTTCTGACTTAATTGAATGAGGCTGTCGAGTTTTTTGAGAGCCTTCCTGATATCATTGACTAATTGCCATCAAGAAAAGCCTGAAATAACGACTATAGAGAGTATAGAGACATGAAGAAAGTATCTGTTTATATGTATTTTGAACAGCTAAATGGTAGAAAACAGATTCAGTGCCAGGAAGCCGGCCAATTTTCACGACCTATATGACTTTTACTCTCTTCAAATCAATATTTGGTTTCGATTTGAAATAGAAGAAAGCCCTAAATTTAACATTGTCTCTCTGGCTGGTACTGAGTCCTTTTCCCACAATTTTGATGTTCAATTTTTTTCTAAAGCACAACATGAACTCATTCATATCATATTAGATTTTTTGTATCTGTAGAATAGAAAATTTAGCATATTTTATGATTATTAATACGTATAGACGCTCTCCAGCATTTTCACTAATTCATTAACGATTCAACCGCTCAATTTCTCTAACGTTCCTTGAATATTTCCCAATTGAAAGTGATCCTTCCAAGAGTTCAAGCAACAAAATTTACGCGGGGGGTTGCAATCAGGTCTTGCGGAACAGTTGATTCTGAAAAATATATGTACTGTTTTGTTGAATATTCGCCAACAACATCAGAAGAATAAAATCAAACTGTGAAATTTTACACCCCCTATGTGACCCCTTGAATCTGAATATCCACAGTACTATACATACATGCACATTACTATACTGTACTGGGCCGTGGGTGGCGGGGGGCTGGGGGGGGCTTGAGCCCCCCAATAATGTTGAAAACAGTAGTATGATGTCATAAAATAATTACGTCATCAAGTACTTTTCAGTTGTTTAGTCCCCCCCCCCCAATCTGAGATTCCTTCCGACGGTCTTGCTGTACATTGAAATGTCAAAAGGCGTCGATGTGGATGTAGCTTGCCCAGCGAAAAAACCAACATCAAAAGTTAGAGCTGCTAACGAGAATCCGCGTGGGTATTTTTAAATATTACTTTAGGTTCTAGAAATAATTCTAAGAAACATATTATGTCTAGCGAATATAGACGAGAACTATTTTGAAAATTTAGAGTCAATTAATTTTTGATTATAAATAAACATCTTTGTAAAGTTGCAGTTAAATTGTATCTGTAGCGTAAAGCAGTCAGTCAGTCATTTTCACAAGACAATATTTAGGATATTTCCTTAATTTTCCTAACGCACTTTTCGTATATAGGTATCTTTATACTATCATATGTATCAAAGGTTATGTATTTTCCCGAAAGAGCGCTCGGAGGAATTTTTTATCTGATTCTAGAACATCGTGTCATTTAGGCCCTGGTCATTGACCAGTGGTCAAACAAACGATCAAACCTTGTTTTTGTCAAACATTCATATGAAAATGAATTAATCGCAAAACATTGCTTATCTAGCATTGTTGCTGGTGTAAAGCAAAACGTGTTTTTTACTGTAAATTCTCTTTTTGGTTAGACCGGCAAACTCCCAGCACAACCATTTCTCCGGTTCTCCGTTTCCCCTTCCGTGTCCATGGTTCATAGTTCCATGGTTCCATGATTCCTATTCCATGATTCCATTACATGGAAGTCTCTTGATCAAACCGAGACACGTGTCAGAAATCGAATGAAATAGGCCAATTCTTTTCAAGCGGTCGTCCGTGTTGTGGTTTTCGCTGCTTGTTCTTCGCAAAAGTGATGACAGCAGATTGATTTAGGATGTAAACATGAAAAGGTAATTTTTCCGTGAGATAAAAGCTGAATTGTCAAAAGATTATCAAAATGGCCGATGATACATCGAAGCTGAGTCGAAAAGGGAAAATAATTTGCCAAGATGGAGAACTGGATTTTGAAGATCCTGCAGTTGAAGATGGTTTTGCTGATTTGAAAGCAGCAATTATGACTGGGCGGACAGACATTGTTCGACTTGTTTTATCTGCTGCACAGTCTTGTAAGTCAACAACGATTATATATTAAATTTATAAGTTTGACTACTAGACTCTCTGATTGACTGAAAATACCTAACCACCCTAATTGCAGAATGCAGATGACTTTTGTCACAAACCAATGAATTCTGAAAGCAAAGAGGCCGGTAGGTGGTAGATAAGGCAACAAAAAGAGTCGGTTGTGTAAGTTTTCCATGCAGAACAAATTAAAATTGCATGCATGGGTGTGAAACAGAATGGATAATCCAAAGTTTAAATATTTTAAAGTTTCTTAATCTTAAATTCAAATTTAAAAGCAGAGAAATATTAAGAAATGTAAATAAGAATCTATTATAGTCTATAGACATTTTTGTCCACCTTTGCTTTTCCATTTTTCAAGAAAAATAGCTGTTGACTCATTAGAGGGTCACACCTCACTTCTTATTCTTTGAAATTCCTTTCTCAATACACATTCAAAGAAGAATGCCTTTGGTATTTTCTATTTCTGGCCAGAATGTAACATTACGAAATTTTTATAAGGCAACATAATAAGAAAGTATGTAAGAATAAAAATTTTCATTGCATTTAAATAATGAGCCTTTCAAAGAATCTTTGTTGCAGTAATTCAAGATTTTCTTCAAGGACATGCCCACATGGACACACCTCTTTTTTGGCTATGACCATCCACTGAAAATTCCTAGCTACACCACAGAACGCCATTGTTCTGTGCACCAATGCACCATTGTTCTATTGTTTCTGTGCAAAAAAGTCTTATCATAATTCAAATCATAATTTCACCCTTGCACCAGCAATTTCTTGGCAATGATGCCGTTGAAACATTGCACACTCTGCAGACTGGGTGTCACCTGGTGGATTGGGAGGACATGTCTAGGTACCCAACTTTTATTAAGGATCAATTTTATAGTTCATCTAAATTCGATGAGAAAACTAAAGTGTTAGCGAAAGCATGAAAAAAGTCAAATCGTAATGCTAGCTATAAAAGGACATTTTCCAACATGCTGTAGGATATGATTCTAAAATTTTCCTTGGGCAAGCCCCTAGAATACCATTTTTTACTCACTTCCCCCTTCATACCACCCCACCTAACTATCTGGAAGTAGGGACCAGTCCTGCTACCTACTCTACAACCTTCCATGTCTCCAAATGACAAGTTTTGTTTCTGGACTTTTCCAGATAGAGATGAAGAAGAATCATTAAGTGATGATGAAGATGATGAGACAACAACAAAAGAATCAAAAGATCAAGAAATATTAGATCTTCTTCAGATGTTGCTGAATTTTAGAGATAATGATGCAGGAACAAGTCTTCACTATGCCACCAAGGTAGATGCTTATATAAGTGTAAACAAGTTTTCTTTTCTCTATTGTGAGAACAGCGGAAACAATTTTTCCTCTGTTTCTGGCAACTCAAAGACCACTCAAAGACTCTTTTCCCTATTTGAGACTTAAGCCTGGTTCTCATATTTCCCAAGCATTTTTAAAGTTGGGAAACTTTACAAATCTAGCGTTTACAATCTATAGGCTAGTTCACATGTTAAGGATCATAAATATTGTGATCGCTGAGGCCAATAAGCATTCAAAATTTCGATGAAAAAGAAGACAGCATCCCCCGAATGTTATTATTTTCTTCGTTTGCAAGGCAAAAGAAACATTTGGAATCCAGGAGGTTGATGTCATAATTTTCAAACAAAGCATCACAAATTTCAAACAGGGGTTGCTTTGATTTGGCCAGTGATAGGGCCAAGCCTCGGCACATTTCAAACCACAAGAAAGATAAACATATTTTTGTACCTGTTTAAAAAGATTTAGTCAAGGAAGGAGAAAAAAATGTAATCTGTAGACAGTTTAGGAGTTGGGGAACATTTTGATGTAAAGAAGCTTGCGTTTAATGCAAAATTCACCGAAATTCAGGAAAAAGAAACAATTTTAAATCATGGCTATTCAAAAAGCTTCACTCCTTGTTAATTATTTATTATACATATAAGGCTTATATATAATTTGGCATTTTTCAAACAACAACAGCAACCATATATCTGTATTGAATACATGATGTTCTAGGCAGAAAACAATGCAAATTAGGGTACATAAATCATGATATCAATGCTATTGGGCCTCCTTTGATCTAATCATTTTTGTTATTTTTCTTAGCTTGACCAAACAGACATAGTAAGATCTCTACTGGCTGCTGGAGCAAATCCGACTCTTAAGAATTGTGAAAATGCTACTGCTTATGATTACTGCAAAACTGATGCAATGAAAATGCATATGTTGGAGCATTGATGCAAGCTGTTGCACAATCTCAGTGAGTAGAATTTTTAATGTCTTCCCAATAGATCACTTATTTTTCAACACCAATAATCATTATTTAAAGTTATCCCAAAACCATTTTATGCATTAAACATAGTTTGCCTGACTAACTTAAACACAATTAAAATTTCTTTAATTTCCTGTTGTTCAAATGCATATACTAATTACTAGTTCTTGATTCTTTTGAAAAGAAGTTAACCATCAATACCCCTTTTTTCTCTTGCTTTCAAGGAGATACAGAGTGAATCTACTGCTTCAATCTGGGGTAGATGTGAATTCTGGTGATGGTGCAGTAAGTGACAACAAGATCCTTCACTGGGCTGCAAGTTTTGCTGATGCTGAAATTGTCAGATTACTTCTTGGTATGATAGGTTGGAATTTTTTTATTTCAAGTCTAGAAATGATTGATTGTTTGTTTATGGGTCATTACAGAAACTTTTCCAAAAATGCGTAAAGAGCTTTTTTGTAGCACTCTCCAGAGTATCAAACATTAGAAAGGAACCAAAAATTGTTTGCCACATACAAAATTTGTTCCTGATGTGAAACAAGCTGAGCTGATAGTGATATTTGTCTATTTTGAACACCAATTAGTGGACACAATACTGCAAAAAGATCAATAGAATTTTAATGAAAGAGTCCAAATGAGAAATTGATTTCTTTCAATCTACACAAACTTTTCTGGTTAACATTTTATTATAGAAACAAATTTGAGCATTTGAAATAAACGTTTGACAAGAGATTCTAAGCTCCACTTGATTAACTTTTTTAAATTTCTGTTGGGGTTATAAAGAACAAATTGAGAGTTTCTTATTTGCATTTTCCAACAGACAGGGCTGAATTCTATCTTTGAATAAATTCACTGGTTGCCCTATTCCTTGACATCACCTTGTGTGTATTTGCTGTACGCTATTGTATGGTATCCTAGGCCACGTGTATTTTGTCCAAGATTCCACAAGTTTGAACAAGCTATCTATTTTTGTGCTTTTATGACATTGTTTTTGTGGCACTTGGTTGAAAATCTCTAAAGGAGCAGGATGTCCTAAGCACTCTTTGCCTTTTCCGCACTTGTTGCAACAGAGCAGGGCATCGTTTTCCTAAAGTCTCCCTGCATGTCAAGCAATTCAATTTGGCATTCATTCTAATCAGCTTTCGTTTTTAGTAATCATCGTATTTGGACAGTGTTTTTAAAAGCTTATGCTATAGCCTTTGTAACTTGATGTGCGTATACTAAAAAAAGCGCGCCCAAGAAACTTTGCAGGCAAAGGCCTTGGCCAAACGATCAATTTTTTGTGAAACATTTGAGATTTGCTTGTGAAGAAAAATTTTCGACAATGTTTGACCAACAGTGTTTGGTCTTTTGCAAGGATCCAACAAACCCGTAACCGGCATTTCTTGCTTGATTTCGAGAGGCAACATAAAGTGAAGGGAGAACTATATCTTTTTCATTTGTTTCTCGTAGAATCAAATGCAGATGTTAATGCAATAAATGCTGATGGTGCAACCGCATTGCATGATGCCATAGCGCGTGGGGACGAAGGAATAGTTCTGGAGCTTCTAAATCATGGTGCAACAATCGACATAAAGCCTTCAAAAGGGTATGGAATTGCTAAAGGTTCTTTTACCTAATTATACCTTACGAGCCTAGAATTCTTATTGCATAGATTGGTTTCTCGCGTCATTCCATTTTACGTTTTTCTGCTTGAGACTTTCTGAAAACAGAATTCGTCTTTGAGGGCCAGAACACTTCACATCAAATTCTTATAAATTGCTCTTGAAATCACTGAATACCTGAAGAACCTGCAAGTTGTATCCTCAGGCTGATATTCTAGAACGAATACCCTTGTTAATCATTTACCGCTCTCGGAAAGATGGACACCTGAATTACCTGGAGAGTGGTGTCGACGAGATTCAAGCGCACTGCTTGCCGATCGTGAACCGAACGCCAGAGCAGAGATAAATATTATAGAGGATGAAAAAGGAAACACAACGTTTTCATATTTCAACGTTTTGAACATTTTAAAAGAACGAACAATCGAGTAAATAAATTTAGAACCAACAAAGTAAATATAAACAATAAGATATAATTCTAATGGTTTTGGCTCCTTCTTCGCAACCAACTAAAAACACTTCTTTTCTTCTTTTTTTGAATTTCTGAAACATCTTTTATCAACATTTCAAATTTGCATTCTAGAGCCTTCAACTGTTCAGTAATGTTTTTGTTGGTTTGTTCCTTTTGTTGGCATATTTCTCCAACATTTTCTAATTCAATTCCCATTCTCATCAATGAATCTTCTTGATCTGTCATTTCTTTCGTCATATTTGCATTAATTTTGAGCAAATCTTCATTTACTGCAGCCATCTTCATGAGCTCTTCCTTCAAATTTTCATTCTTCATTTCCAGCTCACCGAACTGCATATCTTTCAGTTGAGCAGCCGTCTTATAATTTTGAATCTCAAACTCAAGATCTTCTATTTTCTTCAACATAGATTCATTTTCTTCCTTGGTTGCTTCAAGCACGTTTGCTTGTTGCTGATAAATTTGAATCTCAAGTTCGAGCTCTTCAATTTTCCCCGACATAGATTCATTCTTTGCCTTCGTTGTCAGGAGAACTTTTTCCTGCTTCTGATAATTCAGAAGCTCAAATTCAAGCTCTTCTACGTTTCTTGAGATAGATTCATTTTCTTCTTTGGTTGCTTAAGCTCTTCTTCTTGTTGTGCATACTTCTGAATCTCAAATTCGAGCTCCTCTATTTTTCTTGAGATAGATTCTTTTCTTCTTTGGTTGCTTTAAGCTCTTCTTCTTGTTGTGCATACTTCTGAATCTCAAGTTCAAGCTCCTCTATTTTTCTTGAGATAGATTCTTTTTCTTCTTTAGTTGCTTTAAGCTCTTCTTCTTGTTGTGCATACTTCTGAATCTCAAGCTCGAGCTCCTCTATTTTTCTTGAGATAGATTCATTTTCTTCTTTGGTTGCTTGAAGCTCGTTTTCTTGTTGTGCATACTTCTGAATCTCCAGTTCGAGCTCTTCTATCTTTCCTGACATTGATTCATTCTTTGTCTTTGTTGATTGCAACTCTTCTGCTTGTTTCTGATAATTTTGAATCTCATAGTCGAGCTCTTCCAGTTTTCTCGACATAGATTCATTCTCTGCTTTTGCAACTTGAATTTGCGACTCAAAATCAGATTTTTCATTTCTGGTGATGCATAATTCTTTCTGAAGCTGTTCTTTCTCAGCTTCAAATTTAGCAAGAGCTTGCTCGAGAATCTGATCTTTTTGTAGCAAAGACATCTCCATGTTTGCTATTTCTTCTTCGCTCTTCGTTACCATATCTTTGAAATTCTCACATTGTGAAGCGGCTTCTTCAATTTCAGAACAAAGAAGCTGATTTTTTTCATCATTCAGATCTAGTAACCTTTCTTTCTCATTCACTTCAGTGTTTAGGCCTTCAATCTCTTCTTTGTATCTCGCCTCCTTTTCCTCCCAATCTGAAACATTTCTCTTCAGATTCTCGTTCTCCTGCTTCAGTTTCTCAATCTCATTTTCTGCTTCTTGAAAATCATCGATGACTTCTGCCTTTTGCTTTCTAAGCTTTCGAACTTTATGAGTTTCTTTCAGCATCAATTCATCTATGATGACTTTTTGCTCTTGAAGCAAATACAGCAGTTCTTCTTTTTGGTCTTTGAGACTGGATAACTAAAAAGCAAAACACCACAATTAAATTTCACAGAATCGATTAATTAAAACGTTTCTATCTACACTTGCTGACTCTTGTTCAATTTGGTTTTTCCTTTTTTTTTGAAATGTTTCATTGTTGTTTCAAACTGCTTTTTAAAGGATGAAAAGGGTATAAAAATCCGTATTTTGGTCAGCAAAAAGGTATAAAAGTTTCTTCGATACTGGAGTTTTCCTAACGATATGCCTATAAAGCTATCATTAAAGTCAGACATTTCTTTTTAAATCGTTTTTGAGAAAAAATAATTTATATGGGCATGAACAAGAGTATGTCTTTTTTTGGTACTGGAAATCTGTGAAATTCTGAAAATTCTCGACCTTAATACGCAAACGATGAAAAACTACGAGTTTTGCATTTCTAAATTGGTTTCGATTTTGTGTTGAATTTACCATCGCAAAAGCAAGTTCATTTCGACTTTACCGTCGAAAATCGAGTTTTTCATTCAACTTCGCAAAACAGAGTTTGTTTCGAATTAACCGTCACAAAAGCGAATTCTTTTCGATTTTGATTTTGATTTAATCTTTGAAAAAAGCGAAACGAAAAAACCTCTGCAAAGTGTATCGAGCCTTAATTTTTTCATTCTGTCTGTTGAAATAAAGGGTTAGACTAATAAAGGGTTAGGGGGACTTTAGAGGGACCTGCCAACCCCGTCGCTCTTTTTTTTGTGCACAATCGAACTCGAATTCATACCTTAACTTGAATGCAAATCAACAACCCACATAGTTCTTGCGCTATTTGCGCTATCAATCGAACAACGTCTGGGTTTCTAGCCTCTAAGCATTATCCGAATTAATTTCTATAAGTCATACCTTATTTTTATATTCCTTTTCATTATTAATCTTCTCTGCTTTGTACTCTTTCACTTTTCTAAACAAAAAATGTGCATTTGATTAATATATAACCATTATAACGCATGATTATAGTGGTGTAGTGGTGTTGTGTAGTGTGATGTTTACATTAGTA
This sequence comes from Chrysaora quinquecirrha, assembly GCA_014526335.1. Taxonomy (NCBI): domain Eukaryota; kingdom Metazoa; phylum Cnidaria; class Scyphozoa; order Semaeostomeae; family Pelagiidae; genus Chrysaora; species Chrysaora quinquecirrha. The sequence goes on from JACTAT010000119.1 coordinate 302,388, forward strand.
GTATCTGTGTTTGTAGAGTAGTAATGTATTCGAGATTCAATCAATCATTGTAGACTATGCTCATACAACTACAAGGTACTACTCACTTCATTAGGAGTTTTTTCATCTCTTCTGAAGCTTGCAAGTTTGCTTGCGTTTCCAACAACTGGTCTTTTAACTCCTCCATCACGGCCTTTTGGCTTTCATCTGTGCATTGAATACCAACACACGAACTCATCTCAAGTAGTCGATTCAACTAGATTCAACTACCTCTCAATAGCTAATAAACTTTTACTTCGGAAAATAACAATTTCTATCAGGACTACTCCGTAAAAATTGTGTATCTAATCAAGGATCGGGATTTGATTTATTTTTCTTTGCTTTCATTTTGATTGTGACGTCAGTTTAATTTTTGATTGTTGCGTCATTGGTCCGTCCATCGTTGTTTTGATTGGCTCCCGCGATTTCTCCCGCCGTAAACGTCAAATTGATTTGTTTAATTTACACAAAGGCCTAAACAACATGTCTTCTTTGCTGGCCTGAAAAAGACTAAATTCTTCTCCATTGCATATTCGAACTTGGTACCCTAGTTGCCTTCAAGTATTGTGTCATAATTTAGGCGTATTTTCTGCTTCTTATTCCTGTATACTTTAAGTGTTTTGATTACAGCAGTACAGCTTCGGTTGTTTCAAACATCCAAAAAATGACCAAAAAATGTCCGATTTTTTAATTGTTGTAAAATACCGAACCGTCATGTAACCGCCCAGGTGTGTTCACGAACCGTTCTTTTTCTACTGTTCAATTCTAAAATAGATCATTTTCGCTTCTTCATATTTCAAGCCCTGGTGAAACATCGCTTGTGTTATCAGGTGACACCCAACCGTTTAACCAAGTTCTTTTTGTTTCTTATGTTGGTTGCTGTTTGAGCACGGGTTGGCTAAACGCAGAGACCATTTCAGCCAACATATTCGTATCAGATCAAAAAGGTGGTCAGTCTGAGCCCAAAGCAAATACTCAGTGTAAAGATTATCAATAATAGAATACTCACATCACGGCCTTTGTAAATTGGAATTTGCTCGTATGGTTAGAATGGAAATTAATACTTAAAGGAGAATTCTTAGTCCAGGATTCCCTTTGATTATTCGCTCTAAAATAACATGGTGATTACGCTTGTTGAAAGGCCTATTTGTGGTAGTTTCCATGCTGTTTCTGTGTCGATAAGTTTAAGAAGTTTCTTGAGCACCAGAGTGCCTTATAGCTAATACGCATTCGTGTAGCCTACAAAAGTAGGTTGGTTGGGTTTTGTAATCCTTATCGAATGTTGTTTTTTCTGCCACATTTTATTCCCCAAAACCCTTCACTTTCCACCAGCATTTACTGTATTTTTGAAAGGAACATTTTGAACATTATTCATGTTTTTTCCCAATGGTTTCACGCTTCCCTAGATAACGAGCTATCTATAACTGTTGTTTTTCAATTTTTTAGGCCAATGGCAGGGAAGACCTGTTATGACCTTGCCCAGTCGAAAAGCAACATTAAAAATCTCATAGAGATCCATCTTAGAAAAACAGCAAACCATGTGGATGCAGACGCGTTAATCACCAATGATCAATATGAAACATCATCAAATGCAAGCTCAATTCCCTCTCTTCCAAATATTTCACCACTTTTGCCTACTTTGAATGATTCTACACCCCCTAAAGTCAACGGAGAACATTCATACGAAAATAGCAATCAAGATACAAGTCAGGAGGAAGGCAGTGAGAGTACACCTCACGACAGCAGTAATCTTGCTGTTTCTCCAGCCAACCAAAGCTTTCAGCCAATTCTCCTTCCACCAAAATCGCCAATGAAATTGTTCTTTCCAACATTGGTTCAGTTAGATGCTGGAGTTTCTCAACTTTGGCCTCCACCACAAAAGATATCACAATACCAAGGAACCTTCTATGTCCCTCCCGGCGACTTGAAATTCACGTTGATGTCTTCAAAGAATACGGCTCAGGGTAAGCAACATTTTATCTCACATCATCCGCATTTAGACCTTGTTAATGCGTCGAAGTTATGCAACAGCGAATTTAATTCAGATGTGAACCTTTATCTTCGCACTTACTCCGCTATAGTTGCGGAATAAAATAGACACTTTGAAATTTTCCTTAGCTCGGTTTTAATTGCTGGAATTGTGTCATACCAAGTTTAACTCATTGATTTCTCTATGTTGCACCAGAAAGGAATAAATAATACATATTAATCACATTGTATAATTATGACTTGGTTCTGAAGAAATCCTATGTTTTATTATGTTGATATGTTTCATATAAGAGATATATGAGTCTTTGTCACGTCCACATTTAAGTAAAGTCTTCCTGATTTTCTCTTGATAAAATGTGCAAGAAACGTTTTAATAATGAACGCCGTACAAAAAGAACGCGAGAGGAATTAACATTGATTAAGACAAAATCGCACTTATCAATGTATCGCTTTAATTTCATGTAATAAGGTATATTCATTCTCTCATTCTCAAGTTTGCATCCTCCTTTCTTGGTTTTCCAAGAATTGCTGGCAACGTTTTCGCAGTGACTTCTTAGCTTACAGCCATACGTTGCTGTTGAATTGCTGCATTGCATTTGCTACACAATTTTGTATTTACTACGATTTAGTTCCATGGAAACACCGGTTCCCGTTAGATAACCGTAGTGGTCATTTCCAGGAATGGTTACCTCTTGGACATACTTGAGCTGTTGTAGATACAGTTGAAATCCGCTATCTCGACTGCCCGCTATCTCGAACGATTTTCCATTTCCCCCCGTTTTGGTATAAGGGTTTGTATAGAAAAATCATCCGCTATCTCGAACCCCGTTATCTCGAACATTCGCTGTCTCGAACCATTTTCGACTTCCCATGGAGGAAAACCTGCTCTTTATCTCGAAAGTTGCCAAATTTTCTGCTGAACTGGATAAAGAAACCAGCTGAAAATATGGATAAGTTCACCTAGCGGAGCGTGAATGGCACCGGCTAAATGATATGCTGCCCATGTATACAATAGATGAAGCTGTTCTCTTTCGAGATGTGCTGCATCGCCATTATCTCAATTTCACCAATAGTAGGGATGAAAGCAGATGACCTTTGACTCGTATGTAAAAACACCAGACTTGTTTGATGAAATTTGGGAACAGTAACGCTGCATGTTAATAGGGGTTCCTTTTCTGACTTAAAAACTATAATTTTTTATATTTATATGGGGCATCCGTTATTTAGAACATTCGCTATCTCGAACAAATTCCAGTTTCCCTTGAAAGTTCGAGATAGCGGATGTCAACTGTACATCTCCGTACCAAGGTGTAGCATTGGTACGGAGATGATGAAGGCCCTAAGAAGCTCTCGATGCACCGAATCTGAATATATGGCTGCACGAGTCAATATTTACTCCCCAGGGAATATAGAAAAAATGAATAACGGTGTTATATAAAAGCAATGCCTTTGCCTTTTACTTTTAATAAGATTTGTTTGTTTTTTCGTTACAGATTGCCTGTTGGAATTAATAGACATGATTGAAGTTATGAAGCCAAAATTCAAAACTACTGGATTTGATTTACAAACGGATTTTCTGTCTTCTTGTAAGTTCATATCATTCTACTCTTACTTTCTCATGAAGGTTTTAAATTTTCGATCATCCCAAGGCTCTATCCATCTTGGAAATATACTCTTTTTAATAAGCATCTTTACTCAGATAAGATCGAGAAGCTATTGTTTGATAACAGAAACACAGAAAATTTTCACGCGAAAGCTCTCTTTTACTATCAGATTTAGATTTCCTTAGGACTGGAATTGGAATTCCGAATTCCCCAGGACTGGATTTTCAATAATAGTCTAAAAGTTCTGCGTATATTATTATCATGATTGATCATTACTAACTCGTAAGGTATAGATACAAAGAAGTATGCATATCAAAGCCTTTCAATTGTGTTCTAACTAGTCACAAACTGTTTAATAGAATACTCAATTTATAAGATAGTATCACTATTCACCGGTGATTTTTCATGTTTTTTTATTAGATTCCACGATTTCAAGTTCTACTAAAGGCAGCGTGGAATGCTTCTTCGATCAAACGGCGTTTCATCACACTGATGAATACAGGATGCAAATTTCGACTAGAAAGGTGAGAAAATATGAAAAACTAGCACATTTTGGTTAGTAACAGATTATAAAACGGCAACTTCACTATTTTCTTTATGAGATTGCACGTTTTTTTATAAGGAACCTTTGGTCTGAGTTGAGGCTAGAGTTCTTTAATTTTTCAACAAAATATGGCTGAAAATTCCTTATACTGTTCTTTGTCTGTCGAGATATGTTTGAATACTTATTTGTAGAGCAAATTCATATAAAATTGCTTCATTTTCTAACTGTAAATATCTTTTGGAGAAAAATAATGGAAAATATATTGTTATTCTGTTTTTTATTTGTACAAACCGTCTTGTTCTTGAAAAAAGTGACTGTTGGTTTTTCATCCGAGCCTAGACAGTTCCTTAAAGTTCCTTAATTTTTGGAAATTTTCAGACTCGAGTTCGCTGTAAAGGTGTTCCTTAAGAAAAACGTGTATATCTTGCTTTTTGTCTTCTAGGTGAAGATTGTAGCTAGCAGTACCAGATCAATGTTCTATGCAATAAATACATTTCTTCAGTGTTTGAGGATATATCAAGGAAAGAGTGTACCATTGTTACAAGTGAGTAGAAGTAATTGCTGTAAAAAGTGTTTGTACAGGCTTAAGGCACTAGCCAAACGATCAAACATTATTGGTCAAATATTTTAGGTTTTCTTTGCAATTGACTGTTTTAGTCACAAAACATTGTTCAACAAGCAGAATTTATTTGGCAATGTTTTTCGAAAGCTTCAAAAGCATTTTCTGTTCTTTACAAGCAAAAACGTTTGACGAGCAATGCTTTGTGATGTGACCAAACGGTAAAACATTTTGCTTGACATGCAAAAGTTTATATGTTTGACAAACAATGTTTGATCGTTTTGCCAGAGCTTAAGTGATTTTATTCAATGTTATTCGGTTTTTGTAGCAAGAAAGATGATTAATAAAAGCATATTGGGAAGTTGTGTTTGTATGATCGAACTTTAATAAGTTTCATCAAGCCGGGTCTCGGGCAAACAGCTCTTCGCGTGAAGAGAACGGTTTCGTCGCTACAAATACGTTGTTCTGCTCATTTGTTCGTCTCGGGGAGTAATGATAAGTAGAAATGACTTCTGTTTTTCGTCATGAAAAAATTTTGGGTGAATGATTTTGCCTAGCGAGGATCCGGCTTTAGATCAAGCAAAAACCCCTGAGCCGATTGGGCGGTCAGAAAACCTCGAGGAGCAAGAAAAGCGACTAGTTTAATAAGGAGGAAAGTCCTTCCATTTGAAGCTTGTACGAAATAGATATTTAGGTATACACAGCCATAACAAAATTGAATGACTAGATCATTGGCATACATTCTCCGGACTGCTCATTACGTTTTCTTTTCTATTTGTTGTTTGTGTCTTTGAGTAAAAATACTATTATTATTGTTGATTTTATACATTCAAAATGTTGTTTTAGATATCAGATTGGCCTGATATGAGTGTCAGAGGCGTCCAGGTGGACTTTCATCAAGGGGACCTGCCTAAATTGGTAAGTAGTGAGTGTAACAAATGACTTTTCTTCGTTTTAGTCATTGCATCTTTTCATAGTCTTGTTTTTTTTTCGTTCCCAATCAGAATCTACATATTATCGTACTGCGCCCTGATACTCGTGTACTTTTCATCATCAGCACTGAAAATTTCAACTCGAAATTTTCTTTTTCTGCATTGCTTCTATTTTGCATATAGAACAGTTATAACGTTCCTTTTTCAGGAAAATTTTCTCCAATTTATCGATGATCTTTCAGGATTTAAAGTTAATCAGGTATGTGTTCGCTTTTCGCTATTTGCTATGATAATTCACAATTGATAGTCGACAGAGACATACAAATGTTCTCAAAGGGGTTGCTTTCTGTGTTTAGCAAGGTTTGATGTGACCACACCTCCTGGTTCCTTTTGCCTCTCACCTGTAATTATGCAAACTGGCTAATCTCTTCTTGGGAATCACGAGGGTACGTGGAGGTACGTGACTTGTAGATGGACGTGGATGTGCCGCCGATATTTGTAGACGCAGTACGCAGACACTATATTATGATTATTGAGTATTTGGGATTAAATTTCGTCATTGAACACGTCGCCCATTTTCCAAACTTGATCGGACCGATTTTTGCATGCACATGAGAGCATTTTCATGCAATTATGTGGATGAATGAGTTTGATATACAAATTCAATTTAATATTCATTTTTGGTTATATTTTCTTTGTTTAGATTCATTTACCTGCAGAAATTTTCCTTCCACATGATCAGAATAAGTACATCTACTACACAAGATGGTGAGAATGTGATGTTATATTCTGCTTATGTTATCCTTCGGCCTCGTTGCAAGCTTTTGCAGCGACTTGATTTCATATTGCATTGGGGTGGTATGTGAGCTAACCGATACGAAACGCTTCATTTTTCTCACTCCGTTTTATAGGTGATATGATATGAAACGAACTCTGTTCCGATAATTTGTTGACATTCTTTGCGAATGGAGATTAACGATTGACATTTTCTCTGTCCGATGTGAAAATCAAGACGCAAAGATAGCTATCGGGTATAGACCGGTATAATAAATATAGGGTGATTGGACTCGATCCTTTCTCTTCACGTTGAGAAAATGAACAATGATATTTTACATTAAATTGATAACCTTGTTAGATAAGTGAATTAATAATTTATTGGTCATGAATGACCAAAACCAGGATAGATTTGTCAAAAAATGGCATACCACAGTAAGTCGAACCTGGACTGCATGACCAGAGCCAACGACGTTTCCACTGAGCTAGCCCAAGTCATACAGCCCAAAGCTCTCCTCCCGTTTTGACTTTTTGGTGTTGCGGCTATGATGAGCCTTCTTCAGCACCATACATATGTATACATATTTGTCATGAATGGCGAATTGTTAAATAATTGAATTATTAATAATTTCTTTTCCCAGTGACCTGTTGCGCATTCACAAGTTCTGCAAAGAAAGATACATTGACGTTATTCCAGTTTTAAGGTAAGACTCAAGAAGCATTTTTTTGCTATGTATGTCTGAATTATAGCGTAATATCAAACGTCAGATTTCACCAGTTATCACCATAATGATTTTATGGCAACTCGTGCATTTGGAACACACACAATACGGTTACTGGTATTCGAGAACCAAAGAGTGCTCAAGCCTGTCACTACAAGAACTTCCCATCTGAAAAACATGCCTTAAGAACTTTGATTGTACTTAACAAAGAAGTATCTGAGATAGACACTGTGCTGATCTGTTTTATTTCGTAAACAGTTTATCACAGTGTTGCTATAGTTGAATAAACCTACGGCGTTGCTTTATTCTTCAGATGCAAAATTATTCTTGAAGCTTAGTGCTTTTAAATATAAAAATATCATATTCTTTATAATATCATCTAGCTTGCCTTGCTAAATCCATGCTTAGTATGCGGACCTACTATACGATACGATAATAACTGTTAACTTATGTCAGCATGTCAACTACTAGTCACAGAAATTATAGGATACAGTTGATCGAGGTCGTGAGAGCAATCAGGTCGACTGCGACTGACGGGAATCAGTTGTCAGCTAATCGCAGTTAAGTAGAAATGCCCAACTTTCTGGAACTGTTCGTCGACCATTTGCCGTTTAAAAGTAGCTAGCTGCCCTGAGATTCAGTTGCGTAAGCACTGTAGACTCCATTAGTTCAAAAACTAAGGGCCCTCGATGAAAAGGGGCCCCCGAGATTTTTTCGTATTGTATTCTTTTTTGCCATACTATGCTGGAATGCTTCCTAAGGGCATCCCATAAACAGTCATCAATCAAGGACACGTAACTCAGATTTCTAAATGCATGCTTTCAAGAACTTTCCCACCACTCCAAGCCACCTCCCTCCCCCCGTGGAGCTCACCGCTCTTCTTTAGCCGTCCCTGCATAAGGGCCCCATGTACTAAATTCCTACGGACCCTGAGCATTTCCGTTACGCCACTGCTGAGATTCCAGGAAAATTTTGATCAGATATAAGTTTCGTTTTCTTAAACGTTGCTCTTATGAAAAGCGTTTTTCTAATTTTTTTATTTGGGTTCTTAACTAACCATGTATTTTTACACAGGTCCTCAGATATACTGGGAGAATTTAGCACTCTTTCATATGCAAGCATAAAAGCGGATATTCTGCCTCTGTTTCCTTCAATAAGGTACGTTAGCATGATGATGTTTTTGGACCACTGTATTTTGAGCCATATCACATTGGGCAACACACTGGACCATACATTGAGAATGGTTGGTGAAATGATTTAATGACTTTATAAAGCCCCAATCTGGTAATAATTTGCAATATTTTAGCAACATTCCTACCCTCTGCAAATACGATTCTTTATCGTGTCCTATTGATTTGTAATCTATGGCAGCCCCGCTTTTATATTTTCTAACATCAAAGATATGATAGATATTCGTTTTAAGAGTCTCAGAATATTTTTCCTCGATTTATCGTAGATATCTAAACGTGAGTTTAAGTGACGAGGAAGACCAGCCAAAAACATACCGGAATATGGTGAGTGAATTTATCGCTCATAATTTGATACTTGTCACTGACATAACTGCTGTTTTGAATTCGGTTCGGGTAACATTTTTTCCTTCAAAACGTCTATGATCCTTCTTGCATCCAACACATCAAAGACCATTTTATCTATTGCGGATTTGTTTAGTCAGACTTATTACAAGAGTCACAGTTTTCGCTTGTTGAATCTAGACCAAAAAAGCGTTACACTAAGGTCCCAGTTACACCATTCCGGCATGTCCGTCGCGCCATGAACTTTGTATCGGATAGGGCTTTCAGTTACACTATCACGACCCAATCCGGTATAAGACGCTCCGCAAATCGTCTTGAAAATCATGGCGCTCTGGAGGTGATATGAAAATCAAGACGCGACACGGCGGCACAATGTAATCAGACCAATCCGATACATGACGCTCTGAAACCTTGTTTTCTTATTGTTTCACAAAAGAAATGCGAAGCAAATCTGCGAAGGAGCTGTCGTGGCGTCTCAGTGTAACTGCAGTGATCGCCACAGAAATCGTGGCGCTGCGCTCGTGTAACTGCTGGGCGAAATCTTATGACGGCACGAAAATCAAAACGCAACGGTATCATGCCGGCATTGTGTAACTGGGACCTAAAACTGTGCAGCTACATCTGCACAACATCAACAACTTAAGGTGGTGGCATAATTAGGACTCGTGTGGTAAGTCTAGTATTTTCTTCAGTCTTGTTTTACCTCTTCTGCAATTTTTCGTAGCTCAGTGGAATAACAGACAACGATTTAGTGAGAAGAATAGAAGAACTGCACGAATTTTGTGATAGCAATGGACTCACTTTACTATTAGACTCGGAAATAATCCTGCAGCAACCTGTGAAGCTTCTAGACATAAATCACAATTTAGTTTGCCTTAATCTTTCAGAGGTAAGCATATTTATTTTGTCCTTGACACTTTTTTCAATATTGATTTCGATGTGTACACGCTAGCGAATCAACTCGCACTACTGTGGTGGGTACGCATTACTGTGGTGGGTTATTGTGCTTAATGTGGTGGTGTTTTTTGCGTGTGGATAAGCACTACTGTGGTGGGTTATTATTCTTAAATATTTGCGTACTGTGGTGGATATGCACTACCGTCGTGGGTTATTATGATTGATGCGGTGGTACTTTTTGCGTACTGTGATGGATTTTGTACGCAAGAAATGCCAGCACACTACGCAAAAAATACCACCACAGTACGCAAAAATATCACCACATCAAGCATAATAGTCCATCACAGTAGTGCTTATTGACCACAGTACGTAGAATGTACCGCCACATTAAGCAAATTAACCCACCACAGTAGTGCCTATTGATTAGCTAGCGTGGTTTGCTCATCCAAGTAATGAACTTTGTTTGAAAGTTTTCTTATAAGAATGTGTCATATGAATTTTGAAATTTATCAAAATTCTTTTTCAGGAATTAAAGAAGGAAGCGACATGCGAAAATCTTTATGACTTAGGGTGAGCTTATCTTACTTCAACTGCTTTCAGTTTAATGAATGATTTGTTATATTAAATTGACGACCGTACTGTACTTATTCGATTTCCTCATTTTAAAATGTCTTTTATGTTTTAGAATTCCTCATGTTGAATCACCAATTTATAGAGATATAGACACGTAAGCAAAACATTGCTTTTAGAGTTTTAACATTTACGTACCTGGTTTTTCTTTCGTGATATTTCACCGACAAGTATCTCATCTTGATCCTGACCTTTCAACTTACCGTGACCTTTAACTTGACCCAGGCTTGCCCTTTGCACCTTCTCAGGTTCAATGATTGACAGGATGTGCACGTGAGATGACCTTCCGTTCGACGTCTTATGGGGCGTATTTTTCAGTTACCTTTTTTCACTAAATGCCACCTCTATTTGGTAAACTTCAAAGTGAATTTTCAGTTACAATCTTCTGAAAACGACATGTTTGTCAGGTCCTTGAAACCTTCTGCCCTTGATTCTTGAAGATTTCTAAGACATAGTAAAGAATCTCGTCCTAAATGGCAGCCACATCCGCAAATACAAGATTTAGTCCGAATTTGCTCCTTCAGCCTACTGTTTTAGGCGGTCTTGTTTTTTAGTAAATTTGATAGCAATTTTTGGGCCAAGTTTGCCGTTTCCAGAATTTGGAGGGCCTGCCTGAGTTCAATTTGTCTATAGTCATATTCTCGATCATTTTTGCATGGATTATCTGTCTTGGGGCACAAGCTGGTATCACATCAGCTGTATAACTCTTGTAAGCCTGACCTGCATTAACAATAAAGATTGGTTGTTTGCTTGCTTGCCCAAAAAATGCTTTCAAATGTGTTAAAACTAGAAAATATCAAATAAAAAGAACAACGGCAAAAAGGGGTGTCCCAAGGTCCAAACAATTTTACGGTTAAATTTCATGAGGACATGTTTGAAGCGTAAATTTGATGATCGATTTCGTTACAGAGATTACACAGATTAATTGAGTAATTTTTCATCTGTAGGATTCTAAATGACGCACGTGCAGGGCTGAAAAGCTTTGAAAGCAGCTGTCGAAAAGCAGTTAAATGTGGTGCTCTAGGGATGATTATTCGATATGAAGCAAAACCTTGCCTCAATTCATTCATTATTGATATAGCGTCATTAGCAGTTGGTTCAGCGATGGCCTGGAAGTCGTCCCCAGCTGTGGTAAGTATACATAGCACTTGGATTCGCCAAAATAACTTGACAGGTCTTTGAGTTGTAAAAACTTCAGTAGTGTTAAGGAAAGCGGAGACTTCTTTTTGAGACATTCATCTTAATATAAACACCTAAAACAGGCGAGAAATGTGCCATTTTGTCCCAAAAAAATGTCCCGAGTGTCTCTCAAATATGTCCCAAGATGTTACCACTTTTCTTCGTAATACCCGAATAACTTAATTAATTGATACAAGGCTCCACGATTAGGATAAAAAGTGAAAAGATCTTTGAACCTTCTGTTAACAACATGGGTTAATTTCAAAGGTCTGATCTCTAGTGATTGCGCTGTATCCTTTGAGCTGATTGGTATTCAAAACAAGAGAATTGTTTGGGTCTATTTCTGAGGTTTCGACAAGTAAAATAGACCATGTTGCACTATTGTTTTCAGCGTGTCGCCTGGCAAATGTCGCTCAGAATTTGTAACACTTTTCAACATGTTCTAACATTTTGTGCGACATCTGACATGTCACACAAATATATTCTAGTTACTGGTAGCCACTTTGTCGACAGACAGTGCAATTCAACACGTATGTTCTTGCCTGCCAAAACATGTTTCTGTCCATGATTTTGTTCGCCCACATAAATATAGGAAAAATTTCAAAACATTCGTCAATTTCCGATTATGGGGGTAGTTCCCTATGAAAAGGAACTAAGATTGAAGTTCTTAGAGAAAAAATAAGATAAGCAACTATGTAATTATAAAGAATTAATGAAACAGGCATTTTAACTTCCTTTGTTGAATACATATAACGCGAAGAAGAAAATTGGTGATGGACCAGAATGTAAAAGCCAGCTTAGAGTCAGCATTTCGTTCATCAGAAAAGTCGAAAAGTTTAGCTATCGCTTCATTTGTATGTGCAAGCAACATCATGGACACAAATTCAACAAAGTCGCGCAACAATGCTGTCTAGACCAGGCCTTTTACTCTGAAGTGTGTCGGTCGAAAAAATCATTTACTATGTTCAGTCATTAATAATTTTCTAGCTGCAATTGTCCCCCCTGCATTTACGGATAAGATTGGCAGTGTGAGAAATTCGTTCGACACAAGACTAATTGAGATCCTGTGGCCAGGTTGCTAGAGAGTTGGTAGAGTATTGGTATACAAAGCCAGACGTCATAGGGTCGAGAGAGACCTAACCTGATCAAATCAATATCTCGCATTATCTCTGATAATTTGTGAAATTATTTTTCTGATAATTTGATCTAATATGTACATTAATGATCTTCTCTATAGATTGCTGATGAGGACATGCTCGCTGGCATCTTAAACAGACATATATACCAAGATGAAAACGACAAAGTTGGTAATTTATTACTGAATTTGGGGAGTGTTGAACAAATCGAGCGTGTTGGAAAACGAAATGTAGAAATGAATAGGCGAGATATTGAACCAACAGAAAATGACGTGGCCCATAAAGCTTGTTTCCTGAGAACATTGCTGAGTTCAGTTGATGATCTGAATAACCATTCAATCTCACTAGAGAGTCTTAAGGTTTGTTTTTGTTTTGAAGAATTCAATAAATCATTTACCCTGGTATTCAGTGGCGTAACGCCTCGGGGGTACTTGACCCTCAAATGTACGGGGTTGCCCTGAGTCTTTACAACTCAACCCACCTTTAAGGTATTGTTTTACACATTCAGCCACCTAGTTTTAAGATTGAAGTATGCATTTGTGTACCAAATGTTGAGGAAATTTGATTCTATACCCATTTTTAAGGTATTTTAGGCAGAAATCGGACCCAGTTGTAAGGAATTGTTGAAGAAAACCCACCCATATGAGGGACACATATCTGTCAGCATACATCAGGGAGTACTTCCCGGGCCTAACGCATAGTTTAGGCTCTCTTTGTCAAAGAACTAGGGGCCCCGATAAATTTTTCATATCGTGTGCTTTTTGGCCATACTTTGCTAAAAGGTGTTAGAAGGCCATTCTATAAGCAGTCAATAACAGGGGAGCACGGGACACGTAATGTCAATTTTCAAGGTTCTAAAGGACATGTTTTCAAAAATTTGATAACCATTTTGATCTTTGACATTCATAATCATAAGCAATTTTCTTTAAGGGACTTCTCTCATGTTTAAGACTAACCTTTAGCTGACTTCATGTACATCTGTAGTAAAATCCTGAGATAATGAAAGATAATGGAGATAGTGAATTTTCCTACAATGTTTGACCCTTAGCTATGGCTAGGGTTGCTGATCCAAGAAAGAAATCTAAAAGCAGTGAATTCCATCAGCAGGTTCCACTAAAGTGCAGCACAATGTACCATCAAACCACAATACTGTGTTTAGGAATTTAGTTCCAAAATCATTAGACAGTGATTGGTAACCTACAATCATGGACAAAATAAGTTTAGACAAATGCACAATGCCCATATTCAATGTTGATTGCTTTTCACGGATTTTATTACGCATCGCCCGCATGATGGATCGGTTACTTCTGATGCGAATGGAACAAAGTATCCAATACTGAACTGAGGGAAGGTGGACTAAGTGAGGCAATAAGCGATCTGGACATACATTTTCAGTATTGTCTCGATAATTTTGTCCATGATTGCAGAATAGCTTAGCTTCAAGTTTAGCTAATTTTTTTTCTTCGAAAACAGATCATCACAGTGTCGCTAAAGCAGTTGGAATCCCAAATAGGAAAATGTAAAATGAAATGTGATGCACGAGAAATGGTTATCAATGAAGTCAAATTCCTCATCAAGATACTTTTATTTTTATCGAGGTAAAAAATCCTGTTTCAAGTATCGTGTGATTGCCCAATAATGCGCTGAACACTTGAAGTGCTTTACAGAGTTTTCACCTGCTAGAGTGCTACTAGGATTGTCACGTTCAGCTGCATACTTGAATAAACTGACGACATTGCTTAAGCCGAATCTCCAGTCGGCGACGCGCGAAGAGAATGGTCTCGTCGCTACGCATAAGCAGCAGTACATTGTCCCTTCTACATTTGTCGCAAAAGCTTTTCGCGTGAAGGTTTTTGCCTAGTGGACGTGACTGTATACCTTGCTTCAAACGCTGGACCTGCTGTGTCTGCGAGCTTGTGTTTTTGGCCACTTCTAGCTTCGAAATGCCGGTTTTTGTGCACCACAAATACATTTCATACAGAGGTCGGCGGAAAAAATTCAATAAAAACACGCAACAGGCTTGGCTTAATTGTTTCAGCTTTGAAGCAGTGGACTATGTGTCGCCCCATACTAGAAAATACAAAACATCCACGTTTGAAACAAGCCAAACAAATTTGACTGATGCAAAAAAACGTACAAATGTAGAGAGGTGTTTGAAGCAAACAAAGCATACCGTATACGTGGATTTGGATTGAACCAATCGTGATGCAAGTCGAACGGCCGTTGAGCGGTTTTTCAAAAGCCAAAAAATTTTACGCAGCAAGCTTTTGATAATTTTTGATATATATAATTATATTTTATAAATATATATTAAATATAATGTTTTGATAATTTATTAGTTTTCTATTTCAATTATGCAAAAAACAAGTACTGTTTTCGTTTTTAGAGTTGGGGTAACATTACAAAAGTCTAGAAAGGCAAATAAAGAAATTCATCTGGGAGATTTAACTGAAATTCAGCGGAGTGATTTATCAAACAAGTATGTATGATTATTATTTTATGCTATTTTGGTATTTTATGGTTTGGATGCCAAGTGTGGCATAATAAAAAGGTAAGTCAAGCAAGAATGCATTTTCACACACTTCTAAGCAATTGATTGAAATATTCTTTAAATTCAATCAAACTTGCTTCTGAAAGCAAAGAAAGTCGCTGTCTAAGAATAGGCCTATCCATGAGTTATTTTCAACCTTAAGACGATGCTAGTAAATCGCAGGATGTGCAGAAATCTACATTGCTTGTATTTTGAACTAAATGACGGCACAAAACTAGCTTAGACATCGCCAAGTGCATTGCACGTTTTTATAGTTTATCCCCACGTCAAATCAAACTGAGGGTTTGACTGCATTTCGAAAGAAATTATATAACGTATGTCTTAACTCCAATTTACCACCACTCAGGTTCATAACAGCCTGTTTGAACAATCATGCAACTTTGAGGTATGCAGAATGGTATCAGCATATTATGCATCAAATACACCTAGCATCACGGGCAGCAATCTTTTCGAGGTTGTGTGGGACTAATGAGGTGGATGCTGCTTCCCAATTACTTTGCATCAATTCGAGCCCTAGTAATAGCGCGAATTGAGTCTGACCTTGAGAAATGGAGATGGTTGTTGACAATGAATAGTTACTGTTCAATGGAGCTGACTTGGAACCTTTCGACTGACCAACTTTTCTCAGTTGCCGGCTGCCCTTTCCTAGCCTATACTGGGCAAAAGTAGTACCCGTTTCTTTATTAACAGGAGGATTGTACTAACAGGAGGACTTTACTAACAGGAGGACTACTCACCTACTCGCCTCTACTTGTTGTCCAGCTCTTTGGCTGAAGATTATCACGCAGTCATGAATGACAACTTATGAGCCAACCCGTTGGACCATTTACGAGAAGTGTATTGCGTGAAAGCTGGTTGTTTTTTATGAAAGAATGGATAATGATTATCAACTAATTTCTGTGCTTACTTCATTTTATTTCATGGATGAGAAAATAACATCTTTGTTTCTGCCCCAGCTTTTGTTATTTAGGCCGATGATATTAAAGTTACCTATAAAACAAACTTTTTCCCGATGACTTTTCTGAATCACAAATCTGTCCTTCTAGATT
The DNA here is from genome assembly GCA_014526335.1 of Chrysaora quinquecirrha. NCBI lineage: Eukaryota > Metazoa > Cnidaria > Scyphozoa > Semaeostomeae > Pelagiidae > Chrysaora > Chrysaora quinquecirrha. Next base: position 318,504 of record JACTAT010000119.1, read on the forward strand.
GATGGGCCTAACTGAGCTATACGAAAATTTCTGCCGATTTCATTACAAGGAAACTTCACATGGGTTTAAATCTGTTGAACTAATGAGAAAGCTTCTTACAAAACTTTATCCAGAAAGGGAACCGTCATTTTTTAATTCTATAGCACGCGCATTCAATGTGTAACTCAAAATACTATTTATAATAATGCTTAAATATTTATTTAATATCCAAGAATCAATTGTGGCAAAACTTTGTAGTGAATGGGGAAGTATATATTTTTAGTATTCATGCCTCTGTATAGAATTAGGCCTATATTTTTTAAATCATGATAATAATCATAATCAGACTTTATATTTCAAGTAATAGTCCCGAATTCTTTAATTGGTATATTATAGCATTGACGGTATGACATGATTGCATTCAATAGTTTATCGTTTGAGTTCACTACGCTTATTGGACTGTTTCATCTTTGGTTTTCTGCTGTCTTCTTCACACTGCTTAAAACAATGTTTGCCCCACTATAGTCGAAGCATTCCATCCATGATCCGAAGGTTGCAGGTTTGAGCCTTAGCATTGTGAGGGATATTCGTTGCACATGCCTAAAGTCATCTTTGTTGTCCATTCTTTCACACATCCAGGGAATTTGTTGTCTAGTGAATTTGACTCAAGATATCAGTCTGAGGAACAAGCTTCAGTATCACCTTAGCTGTATATCTGATTCAGAGGCATGGCGGATGTAACTGATGGTTATAGTTTAGTTGCTTACTCCTACTGTCTCAAAATCATGGGTGGTATCTTTTTATTCTGCGAAAAGAGATTTCTTTGAATGTTAATCTGGACTTTACTTGCAGTCATTGGCCTAGACTTATTACACGAGTCTCACGTTCCGTTCATAAAATCTAGAACAACGACCACAGCAAATTGCTACACTGTACACTGCCAGTTTGAGCAGCTTTCTGACAACAACAACAACTAAAGATGCTAGCTGCGATACCTGGGACTCGTGTAATAAGTCTATCAGTGGTCTAACAAGAGGTGAAAGACTAAAGGGGATAAGGGCTTGGTCAAAGGGTGAAAGTGAAATGGTGTATTTAGTGCCAGTCGCTAGGATCTCAGGTCTCAGTATTAGGTTAACCAATCGAGACCTCGACCCTATGTGACGCTGACGTCGCTTGAAGCCCGAACTCGTTGAGCTTCTTTGAAACTGATGTGGAATGCTGATTTGGAACTTTGAAGGCAGATGATCTAACAAACCATTCTGAGGTAGTTACTAAGCTGCTCTTCGGGGTTTTTTCTAGTCTAATGCAATCATTGCAATTTATAATTTGGCGACGATGCGACGTTGCCTAAGTTACTATGCGATCATTAAATGCGGTGAAGATTCCCTTAATCAAGATGTCCGCCATCTTCCAGAAAAATTTCACGGTGACCCAGACCTCTTTGAAAAGGTCTATTCCGTAATACAGTATAAGTCTGGAGGAACAAGTTGCAGATCCACATAAACTGTAAAGGGTCCCTCACATTTTGGGCCGCGCAAACAAAGTAAAGGTATCTTGCTTGCAGAAAGTCTGTTTTCTTTCCTATCCTGTAAGGATTAGAACAGCGTATCTACTATTTTTCTTTATTCACATAATAAATCTCAGTGGTTGCCATGCTTATGCTTCTTCGCAACTCCAATCTCAGAAATATACAGGGTGGCCCAAAAAAAAGTGACCCCCTTAGGTAAATAATTTCTGTATAAATTTTCTCAAGGAGGAATTTTATCAAATTTATACCAGGTAGTATTCAAGTCAAGTGCGATATCGTGTAGAAATATGTTGGTGATAAGAGCTTCCATCTCGGTGCAATGGGACATTAAATTTATGATGTCCAAAAACCAGATGTTCGTATTCTATCACTGCGTACTGTACTGCAATCGTGCGTGAAGGAGAATCATTATCCCAGAGTAAAATTGTCATGACCATTAATGTATGGTCAGTCATATTAGAGAAGTGTTTTGAGCAGGATTGAGGACATTTTGAATATCATTTGACTGAAAGAATGAGTTATTGATTTTTCTGTTTTGTGCGTAAGGATTACGTAAGGATATAAAGTTGCATATTTTGTTACAGTACGTTTTTGGATTGTAAAGTTTGAAAGTCAATTTATTCAGAGATACTAACCCATATCATCATGATATTTACACGATATATCTCACTTGAGTTGAATATCATGTAGTATTAATTTCATGAAATTCCAACTTAAGAATAAATTATTAATAAATTATTTAGTTAGGGGGTCCCTTTTTTTTGAGCCACCCTGTAGAATTTTGCTGAGAATTTTCACTAAAAGATCTAATAATGAAGATGTTTCGGTGTCGTGGTCTAAGCTAGCTGATGGTGTGAGGAGCTCATTGATGGTGTAAGGAGCTCGAGCCCCAACCACCAACAGTATCCCTCCCAGGATCCAGGTCTCGTCCAGTGACTACTTCTAAGTACACCATATCACCTTCACCTTCAGTTGCTGCCATATTTAAGGGCGGAAGAAGCTTGAGACAAATAAAGAACAGACTCGGGTAATGCAACAAAGTTTCAATCTCTCACAAGATTCAGTGCATCATAATCTTAATATATATAGCTACTGTGTTCTATAGTTAAGTTTCTCTACTAGGTGCTCTGTATTTAAGTTTCTGTATGAAGTGCTTTGTATTTAAGTTTGTGTATTTAGAAGAAGAAAACGTTCAGATTAAACTTGAACAAACTTCTTGATCCAATCCAAGTATGCGCCAACATCAGCAAATGCGGTGTAATACTTGCAATATTCAACAACGAAGCTTGCAATGCCGTGGACGGTCCATGATGAATCAGTATTACGACACATCAATGGTCCACCACTATCTCCTCTGCACGCATTGGTTTTTGATGAGTTACCATAACCAGTACATATCATATGATTGGCTTGGAAGCAATGGCTCTCGGATACGACTGGCATGTAGGCTTGCTGAAGAACCTCAGGACTTACTCCAGGATGTGTGACTGTTCCCCAGCCTGTTAGTGAAACAAATGGACAAAGTCAACAACCAACAACACAGCAATTTTCGTATTTTCTGGAATGAGCGGCGTTTAAATTATTGGGGTCTTAGGGAAACCCTCATTCGAGGCCATTATTCAAGGAGGGCGCTAGTATATTTTCCTTGATTTAGAGGGTAAAATTCTTGTTTTCTGTTTCAGTTTTTCTATTTTAGAAGAGCATACACCATAGTGTATACACAAAACCTGCGCTGCAGGACAAGAAATTAATTGGGACGTTAAAGAACCACTAAGGAAATAAACCCTTTGGGAGTGACCACCCTCAATGCCAGTGAAGAGGTCGGCCTGACAAAGATATTCCAAAAATGACAGTTGAGTGAATGAGACCTTAATGCTTTGTAATGCCATTTTGAAAGAGTTTTGATAGCTACGCACTCTAGGCATTAGAAAATGACCGAAGAGTGCTCACTGCACCCTGTTAGTCTCTCCGATCTGGCCTGTTTTCTAAGTGCGGTATTTCGTGATGGGATTTCTTTAGAACTCTGCGAATCTTTGTGAAAAAGGAAGATTCATTTTGGGTTGTTACTGAAGAATTTTCGACAGCACTTCCCTGAAATATGAGCTGTAACGATCAGAAGTACTTTAATACAAACCTGCCAAGTAGCAAACTGCATTTTTCTTTGGCTTTTGATTTTTTCCTGGCAAGCAGACAGTCTGAACTCGTTTGCTCAACAATGCTGGTGTTTTCAACTCAACCAATGCAACATCATGCCAGCCTTTGGTGTTGCGATCTGACCAAGTGTGGTGAATATGGAAATCTTTGACGCCAATGTACTGTAAAAAATGAAGAAGTCTAATTGACCACTGTTGGTTTGAGTGGGGCTTTACAACAGTGGCAAAAGAAATGAAAAGCGTAGACTTACAACAGTGGCAACAGAAATGAAAATCGTAGACTTACAACAGTGGCAAAAGAAATGAAAAGCGTAGACTTACAACAGTGGCAAAAGAAATTAAAAGCGTAGACTTACAACAGTGGCAAAAGAAACTAAAAGCGTAGACTTACAACAGTGGCAAAAGAAATGAAAAGCGTAGACTTCGAAATAGCAGCTTATGGTACCGCGGTGATTGCATCGATGGTGAGTTCCGCGTTCATTCTGTGAACCTCGTTTCCAAATGATCAAAAGTACTGGGAACAGTGTGACACATGGCTGCGCAAGTGCTGAGACTGGACCTTGCCATTTTGATAGATGATACCGCAAAAGATTGCGACACTCATCTATGTTCTTGTTTTACCCATCGAAATTCTATAGAATCATTGTCAGTTCTGTTATAGAACGCAATGAGTCATGGTGAATGAAATGCTCTCCGATACAATATTTTACGGAATGGACACGTTCTTATAGCCAGACTTGCTGAACTTAACTGCAATAACGTTAAATTTGTTTCAAATGTGAAGGTCGTCATGATGCTTCAGCCGCGAAAAGGTTTTGATGAGAGGACAAGACGTATAGGCATCGGATACTTATCTGTGATCATACCCTGCTTCCCATGGAACAAATGCTTGTAGCTAACCATTCAACTGCAATCAAATAACGTCATTATTCCTAAAAGAAGGAGTTGGCTTGGGTGTCAAATGAAATCAAATGGCTTAAGCTTAGCAATACCTGCACACTTGATTCCATATCAGATCTGTTATGTACTCCAAGTCCTATCTGAAAACTATTCATTTTCTTTGTATCGTTTTTGGCAATGAAGTCCACACAATGTGCTGCTGTGAGAACCCATTTTGGATGAATCAATGATCCACCACAGAAATGAAAGTGGTTTCCAGTGTCGGCACTTTTCAGGGTCATTGATGCAATCCAAGGCCATGCTCCCTTTTTGGCATCAACACCAGCGATAATTCGTGATTGCTGCACTGCACTTCTTCCACAGCTGCCACCTGGTATAAAATTCACATAAAAATCACTGCCAGAGATCCGTGCCGAGTCTATGCAAGTCAAACTATGTCCTTTCATGCGAAACTGCACACAGGCTACAATGGCTGCCGAAAGTGTTTGAACGCCTGTGCTGAAATTCTCTTTCACTGCCTGCTATTGCTTCACCCTCCCCCTCTCCCCCCTTAAACAATGTTGTTTAACACTAAAATTTCCAGCTAATTCTGGCCTTGCGCGATTGCTAAGAGAATTATCCATAGTCTCAACATTGTTTGAGGGGGAGGGGAGGGCTTAAGCTCGTGAATATGCTAGGTTTACCGAAAATGTCAGTGATTCACTCGAAATATCTTGGGCGTTCCAACTACATTTGGCAGCCATTGTACGATGAGGAAGACATCTTCTTGAGTTGGGCATTTTAGATCAAAATTTATTACAGAATTTATTTGTAAGACTTATTACAGGAATCCCATTTATCACTGCCTAGGATAATTAAATAAGCCCTACTACTTCGCTCGCTCTGTTGGAATGACAAATCAAAAGTAGAGGAGCGTAAACTAGAGACTCGTTTTGCGAGTCTAATCGCTGCCACCACCTTAAGTTGTTGTTGTTGCTGCAAAGAGGAAGCTCAAAACTAGCGAAATGCTTTTGTAATAAGTTAAGAAAGTTTCTAGAACACAAATTCATATTCATAAAGGTTAAAAATCCCGTAACTTATGTTGATTCTACTAAAACGCGAAAGTTTGTTCCCGCGAAAATTCTCATTTTGCCCCATTTTCGAGCATCAATTTAAGAAATTTCGCTTTTTTCAGCATGCGAAAGTTCGTTTCCAAAAGTAGTATTCAGATTACAGGCTACTGGCACGCACCCACAAAGTTTGATCGATGTAGCTTCCATAGCAAATTTCTTACTCTCCCGTGCCTTCGTAGTCATTTTCAAGACCTTACCAGGTATTAATTTTCTCATTGTTTGCTCAGAGTCCAGGAAAGTGCTTGAGACAAAAATTCGCCTAGCTGAAAACCTTGAGACAAAAATTCGCCTAGCTGAAAACCTTGAGACAAAAATACGCCTAGCTGAAAACCTTGAGACAAAAATACGCCTAGCTGAAAACCTTGAGACAAAAATACGCCTAGCTGAAAACCTTGAGACAAAAATTCGCCTAGCTGAAATCCTTTCTCGCTTAACAATGAAAAACAGGCGTTTCTTGGGGTGTGACATAAGATTTTTCTTTTATTCTGATTCACCGACTGATTATGCGACCGTAAATTTTTCCTCACTATGGTTTTGTTCAACTTCGTCAACTTAAACGCTCAAAATATCAAAAATAGACAACACTGATATTCTACTAACCTGGAGGGCTTGATTTTGGCTCTAAAATGAAGCAAAATATCACAATAAGTTTCATTTTGTTAAAATTTAGCTACTTAACTTGAGCAATCAATTTGAAAGTTACAAGAAATGGTTTTTGTTTTGGTCACTTACTTGTAGTGGAAGGCATAGGAGGCCTCGATTTGGGCCCTGAAATGAAATGAAATAAAATATCATACTACGTTTCCATTTGTTAAAATTTAGCTGTTAAATTTGAGTAATCAATGCGAAAGTTGCAAAAAAGGTTTTTTGTTTTGGTCACTTACTTGTAGTGGGAGGCATTGGTGGCCTCTTCGTGGATAATTTTCCAGTAGTGCCTGAAGAAATGGTATATGTTATTAGCTAGATGCGGCTCGAAATGCACCAGTCAGAAGGAAAGGCGAATTGGCATTGTGTTTTAAACACCAATCAGTCTTCTCTTTTTGCTGTTTCGGGAAATTTTGAAATAGAAAGAACTTTGGGAGTTTAATTCATAATTCTCAGTATTTGATTAAAAAAATTGAGTACTGAAACTTCTAACAGGTTTCTAGAAATGTTGGATGGTAGCTCGGCAGCCCCAGCACTGAGTTATTCATGAAACGTTGCTCAAGTTAGCAGAAAAGAGCGGAAATATCTCTGGTCATACTAAAGCCTTTTCCTTTGATGTTTAAGAGTATCAACGTCCGAGTATCGCTTAAGAGTATCACTTCAAAACCAACTTTATTTGACCAGATTAGATTTCCACCAATTAGATCGATTCTATTTGTCGAATTGACCAATCAGAACGCAGCATTTGCAAAACTGGTTTATTTAAACCGGTTTGACTTGCAGTGTGAAATGCACCCATCAGAATGCTGAAGCTGGATTAGTATTGTGTTTTGAACTCCAATCAGCTCACGGGATTCAGTGGTAAGACAAATTGATGTAATTCAAGAGTCCAATCTTTCTGTGAACACATAACCAGACTTTTGTCTCTGATGTCGACAGATTCCAAAAACCCCGAATGACACAGAGATCTAGAAATTTCATGAAATAAATGGGAAACCAGCCATCTAAGAAAGGCAACACACGAGTTATCTTTGTTAGGTGGTATCAAGCCTCTACTGTAGAGAAGTTGGATATAAAAGAACATTTCTAATCATTTTTATCTTACAGTTTCCACATGTTTTCTTGCATTCGGTTTGGAAGTAGTCACACCAGCCTTCCCTTTTGTAGTCAACACAATCATAACCAGGAGGTCTTTGCAGGCACCTTAGTATAATTGATGCCATTAGTTTTAATTTACCATGAATGAGTATATTCGCGAGAATAGTGAAGATCTTGAAGAATAAAATGAACTTCGATGTATAACAACTTAAAGAAATTGTCTCCCGGTTTATTCAGTTGGACGATCGAGTTTTTCGCAAGTGGCTGAAGGATGATTCCAACCGAAATACATTCTGAAAATTGAAACTCCCCCTGTATTGAATTATAACCCATTGGTACTGAACTTAAAACACATCAATTAGAAATCGAGGGGGGTCAAGGGACCGTGGCCCTGTTTTCTTCAAGTCAAAAACAGTTTTGCATTCTCCTTATCAAATTTTCCTTTCTGTGACTTGTTTTTAAAGAGAATACTACTTTATTGCCAGAAGGCCATATTGTATCAGATGCTTAAAAGAATTGAGCGCTTCTCTGCAATAAACATTGTACAATAGTGGTGCTAAGGCCTTCAAGGTGGGTGTATTAAAAGCCTGGGCTCTCACATTTCGTAGACCTGATTGCAGACAGTCGGCGACCGTCTGCGATCATCGTCGACGAAGTGTTCAGATATGCTGCTTGTCTGCAATAGTCGATAATCCTCCATCCCCTGTGATGCCAGATGTGGCCCAAAAAGACAAAAAACCTCATTTCGGTATCACCCAGATGGTTGGGGATGGTCGCCGGTCATTGAAAACTCATGTTCATCAATCGCAAGCATCGTAAGGCCATGATCGCCGATTGTCTGTGACATAAGAGAAACAGGCTTTAGTGCGTCCCTATTCAAGTGTCCTTTTTTGTTGTATCCACCTTTTGAGGAACTCCATACGTCCCTTATATAAAGTTGCTTGAAAAAGAGGAAAACAGAAAAAAGCAGTAATTCAACTTACTTGGAGGCTTTGTGCTTGGCTCTGAAAAAGGCAACATATCAAATTAGATTGAATTTTTAAAAACTACGAAAAATGTTAAACAGCTGATAAAAATTCTCTAGACTTCTTACTTTTTGTGGGAGGCACTGTTGGCTTTGACGGAATACCTAAAATGAAATTACTGATTATTATCGTATAAGTGGTTAATATTCGTTCTTCAATGCAAGCAGTCCGACCCTAGACTCAATACGTAGGTCCAAATCTTCGCAAACAGCAATGGCAACTGTTAGCAACATAAATAACCATTTACATAAAGAATTGAAGTGAATGGCCTAATGCTCCCACTCTTCACAAACAGCACACTTTCTATCAGATGAATGGCCTGAGCGAAAACTGCGACTCCTGTAATAAGTCTAGTTTTGAGCGGCCTATCTTCCAGATTGGTCTAAAGGTCGAAAACTTCCTGAAAGGTCGTAATTTGTCAAGTCTATTTAGACCCCGGGGGGGGGGGTAACTACCATATGTATGGGTACGGGATGTGCCATATTTTGAGGTACCTTTTCAGGGGTGCAAAATAAATTTGGGGTATCAAATTTGCTAAAATTACAAACCTGGGGTATTATTTTTGCTAAGATAATCAATTTTGATAAAGTCACAATAACTGCCAAATAAATTTCAGCTGTACAACTGTAAAAGCAGACTTTTGAGTATTTATATGTTCTTTATTCATATTTCTTTGTGAACTTTGAGGTATACTTTTTAGAATTTTCATAAATTTTGGGGTTAACTTTTTATTACGAAAATGGCACACCCCCGTCACTTATCTATTGAAGTTACCCCCCGGAATTTAGACGCCTATTCAATCGGCTACTCTAAAATAGAAAGAGCGCCTTATATGTTGTTTTAGGCCCGAGCTCCCTCAAAATGTCCAAATGAACACTGGGACGCCAAGTCCCATAACTCTACTATGAAGTGACAGATCTGTAAATAATAGAATAATTGAAAGTCAAAAGGAGAGAGCAGAATATAGAATAGGAAAAGATTAACATTGCAAATAGTTTCTTACAGTGTTTGCATGTTCTTTTGCAATAAGTCTTAACGAAAACACATAAACCATTTCTTTCGTAAAATGCACAGTCTAATCCAGCATGATCTTCACAAGCACCTAAGAAGTGTAATATTGGATTAGAATTCTGATTTGCATGTTTAATAAACCCAAACCTCATGTTTAATGTTTGTTAGGTATTGTTGATTAGTGAGTTAGTTAGTTAGTTAGTTAGTTAGTTAGTCAGTTATTTAGTTTCTTAATTAACTAGTTAGTTAGTGAGTAAGTTAGTTAGTTAGTTAATTAGTTAGTTACTTAGTTAGATAGATAGTTAGTTAGATGATTAGTTAGCTGGTTAGTTAGTTAGTTAGTTAGCTAGCTAATTAATTAGTTAGATGGTTAGTTAGCTGGTTAGTTAGTTAGTTAGTTAGTTAGATGGTTAGTTAGCTGGTTAGTTAGTTAGTTAGCTAGCTAATTAATTAGTTAGATGGTTAGTTAGCTGGTTAGTTAGTTATTCAGTTAGCTAGTTAGTTAGTTAGTAAGTAGGTTAGTTAGTTAGTTGGTTAAGTTAGTTAGCTATTTAGTCGGTTAGCTAGTTACTAGCTAGATAGTTAGTTAGTTAGATAGTTTTTAGTTTCTTAGTTAACTAGGTATTGTAAGTTAGCTAGTTTGTTAGTTTGTAGTTAATTAGTTAGTTAGTTAGAGAGTTAGTAAGTATTAGATGGTTTGTTAGCTGGTTAGTTACAGTAGTTAGCTTGCTAGCTAATTAATAGTTAGATTGTAAGTAAGTTAGTTAGTTAGTTAGTTAGTTTGTTAGTTAGCTAGTTAATAAGTTAGTTAATTATTTCGTTAGTTAGTTAGTTAGTTTATTAGATAGTTAGTTAGTTAGTCAGTTAGCTAGTAAGTAAGTAAGTCAGTTAGTTAGTTAGTTAGTTTTAGTTAGTTAGTTAGTTAGTTAGTTAGTTAGTTCATTACTAAGTTAGTTCATTAGTTAGTTAGCTAGTTCTTTAGTTAGTCAAATAGTTGGTAAGTTAGGTAGTTAGTTAATCAGTTAGTAAGTTATTTTTAGTAAGTTAGTTTGTTAGTCATTTAGAAATCGATGTTGCCAGTGGTCCCAACATTGAGTAGGGGGGGGGGTCTAATTACCCAAATATGTGTAATGGGACCGGGTTTGTCCTCAATAGTTTTGGCGAGGATTGTAGTTTGTTATTTGGTTAGTTAATTAGATAGTTAGTTGGTATATGTTATTTGGCTAGTTTGATAAGTAGTTACTAAGTTGGGTGGTTTAGTTACTCAATTAAGGAGAGCAATACTTACAATGATCGCAAGTTTTATTGCAGCTCTCTTGGACTACAAAGCAGAGTTTCATTCTCTTGAAATATTGACATGTTGAAGTGTCATATTGGTCTTTGCAAACACCTGCTCCTGCATTGCAAAAATGAAACCTCCTTTGAGTTAAATGTTGGAGGACACTCGGCCTTGCATATATAAATAGTTCCACGGGTATTCGCGGGTCGAAAAACTAACCCTAACGTTAACTTTCTTTGAGACGCCAGTAGACTGTAGTAATACAGATATTTTATTAGGGAATTAGATTGCAAGCCGCTGAAAATCTTACAGCTCTTACACAAAGCAAAAACTTGCCGAAAGAGGTTTGCCACCTTTTACCTTTGTTGATCATTTTTGCCAGTGGATAAAGGATATCATATATAGATTGGGACCGTTAGTGTCAGGGCATGCGCTAATCCGCTTCCCACCCTCCTGGCTTTTAAAGTGCTTATGCAACCAATGTTTTGGTTATTACTTTATTTATGGTTATTTAAGATCTATCAGTTTTTAAGCGCAGATCCAAGCGCAGCAAACAGAATGTGAGAATATTGCCTAAATTTTTAGTTATAGAGGTAAAAGTTACCACTTTAAGGTGCAGGCTGCTTGACATCATATTGATGTTCCAAATCCTCTGAACATTGTTTTCAAATACACGTTTTTTTTACAAGAAACCTGGCTCGGGGCCTAGTTCTAAAAGTTTCTTAATTTTGGGCCCAATTTTAGTTCTAAAAGTTTCTTAACAGTTTCTTAAATAATTGAAATAACTTGCAGTAAAAACGACAAAAAACCCTCTATGGGCTACACGGGATATAGTATTGCTTACAGATGCGAGAAATCGCACGAAATTAGCCACGCTGGTACGAGACATCGCATGGAAATGCTTGAGAACCAATTACTACCTCCACAAATGTGAATCAGTATGTTGGAAAACGGACGAAAAAATGTCTGAAGTTTCTTGACTCCTTCCTCGTAGTTCTAAAAGTTTCTTAACTTTTTGGGTGTTTAGTTCTAGGTTTCTTATAAACCGGTTTCTTATTTAAAAAAACGTGTATAGCAAGATTGAGAGAGACTGCTGCGTTGACAAAAAAGCACTTGCTCGTGAAACCTGGACGAGAGTCGCGCTGTAAGCAACCCAGTGAGTTCTACCATTAAATTGTCTGAGCTGAAGTGACTACGAGGATCGTTTCAAGAAGCGTTTTCATTTTTAGTGAACTCATGAACGCGCGCAGATGCAATTTAGTGTTAAGCTGAAAACAACGCATCAGATAAAAGTAGAAATAGAAATTAATTTCGGAAAAAACTTACTCTGTGCCTCGACAGCAGGGCAAACTAGAAAAAAACGATGATAAATTTAATTAAGCGTTTAGAATTTATGATTTTCACAAACAAGGGCATGTCTAAATCTTCAGTTCGGAAAAATCCTTAGAGCTGCATAAAATAAGTAAAAACCAGCAAGTGCAACTTTATTGTCACTTACCACTGCCAATTGCCACCAGGCATAAAACAGTCACAGCGATGGCAATCATCTTGAATTCTTACCTTGCCGTGCCTAAAACTTCCAGATAACTTGTGGGGACAATATAGGCGCTTGCCCTTTATATATAACAGGCATTTCTACAGTTATCATATTCGTTCTGAAGAATGCCAACCTGATTAAATAAGGTTGTTTGTTTGTTGACGGTTTCTCATAATGATTACATGCGAAAACAAGAAGTTAATAAGTCTGATCTCCACTGGGCGAAAACTTTTGCGCGAATAGTTTCACAACGAAAACAAGAAATAATGTCTACTTTTCGTCATTTGCTACGACGAAAAGTCGAAATGAAAATGCACTACTGCAGATTTATTGCGTCGAAACCTGACTTTCGCGTGAAGAATTTCGCCCAGTGGAGATCCGGCATCTTAAATATTCACTGCAATCGCAAGTGCAATATGCCGAGGTTGCCTGAGTTACAGAGGCATTGAATGTGCATTTGGAAAACATATATTGTTTTTTTAATCTTAATTTAATGCTACCTTGTATTATATAACCAGATGATCTAATATACCATTCTTTAGTCGTTGCTTAGCTGTTCCTTTGAGAACTTTTTCTAGTTTTATCAGGTGCACCAAAGGCTATCTGGTAAATATTCAATTGTTGCCAAAATTTGCATTCCCACTTGGTTTGGTTTTATCAATGAATCGAGGGTTCTGGAAGCTTATGAAACTGCCTGATATAACCATTGTCTAGTAAAAAGAAAACATCGACTAATTAACTTGCTAATTTACTTACCTACTAAGTACTAACTGGCTAAATCACTAACTAACTAATACAAATAGTAACTTACTAGCTAATTAAATAGCAATCCACTAACAAACCACGAAGTAACCAACTAACTAACTGCTGACTAACTAACTAACTAATTAACTAATTAATTAACTGACTAACTAACTAACTAACTAACTAACTAACTTAACTAACTAATAAACTAACTAACTAACTAACTAACTAACTAACTAACTAACTAACTAACTAACTAACTAACTAACTAACTAACTAACTAACTAACTAACTAACTAACTATCTAACTAACTAACAATTAACTAACTAGCTAACTTACTAACTAACTGACTGACTAATTAGCTAACTGACTAACGTAACTAGTAACTAGTTAACTAACTAAATAACTATCTAACTAATTAGCTGATTAACTAACTAACTAAGTAACTAACTAACTAAGTGACTGGTTAACTAACTAACTAAGTAACTAACTAACTAACTGACTGGTTAAATAACTAACTAACTAACTAACTAACTAACTGACTGGTTAAATAACTAACTAACTAACTAACTAAAACCTGGCAATTCATTTGAATACGCCTGCTAAAGAGCCTGGACATTAAGGGATGGATATTAAAGTGCAGTAGACAGCTTTGGTATATGGGCAGATATGGGGATGTTAAGATTGTAGAAGGTTATTATCAATTACCAGTAGTATTATAGCCAGTGTAATGGTAATTTGGTAATTGCTAATTTGTCTTCTTCGCTTTAAGACAACTTCAAAAAAACATCAACTGAATTCTGTACTCCATCTCTTTTAACTATAAATCTTAAATTAATCTATCTGAATGTTGGTTACATGGTTTTGTCAAGCAAAAATGTCTTCTTCAGAAAATAAGTCGATTGGAACAGCTCCACGTTGTTGTTGTGGAAATGATCTGATTCTTCTTTTCACATTGTTACGTTTTTGACGATTTGCTGGTTTTTCTGCATTGCTGTCTTGTTTTAATGTTGCAAAACTTTGCTCCTGTGCTGGACTTATGTACGGTGAGCATAGAGGAACAATTTGCTCTGCAGAGAGACAATTCATCCATTATTATATAGTATCTAGCTAAATAAAAATTCTACTATGAAAATATTTAAAAATCTTATGTTCATTAGGTAAGTAGCTTAAAAATTAAAAATAGAGTTAGTTCATTTCATTTATGTAGAGACGTCGAGAAAATGGTTAAGAATGGAGGTTGAGAGAAAGTAAAAACATAGTAAAAAGTTCAATGTTGCTAGAAGATCTTTAGAAGGTTAAACACATGTAGCTTGGAAAAGCGGAGTAATATGGATTCTTCAAGACTTTTAACTCATAAAAGTAGAGATACCTCACATGAGGACCCAAATATTCTCAAAATGTTCTGCTTTCCAACAGTGGCATGGATAGGACATTAAGCAGGAGGGGCTAGGGAAAGACCCAAAGATTTTATGACAAAATGGGCGTGGCCTTATTACCGCAACCGCTGCTTCGAGCAAATGTTAGTTGATTACATTTTCAAACAAATTTAGTGGTCTAGTAAGAAGCAAATAGAGAGGACCAGTGTGCAATGTGAAAAAATTATTTCTTTAAATAGCAGGCATTTCATTGTTTGTTTTACTTACCAGCTGATTGTGTGTAGTGTTTAATCCGTTGCCTTGGTGTATTTGACGGTACTTGTACCTCTGGTGTAAAAGGAGCTGTGCCTATGAATGGTGAAAGTACTCCAGTCCTTCTCCTTATGCCAACCTCAGAGTAACTCCCCAAACGTCCACTGTTTATTCTGCTACCTTGAAAAAAAAAACAAAATTCTCAACTTTGCAATGCATGCAAAAGTTAGAATACTACCTATATACTAGATATAGCTAATGTTTCTCAGAGAGGAAACACTTTTTAGGAATACGCCGTTTACATTAAGTTTTTAGTGCTGGTGTGCACCCTTGCTATAAAAACTATTGTTTTCACAGAAATCTCTTGAAGACCCTGTTTAAATAAAAATCTCGTACTCGTACGCTTTCTTAAAGAGTGAATTGCCCGTCGAAATAACTTTCATTTACTGGACTTATCAAGTCATCTAGTAAAGGAAAGAGAGATTCTTATAAGATGACTTTGGAAAGTCTATTCGTGTTATGTATTTTCATGAAAATTTTTTGATGTGATAACAAATCATTTCGTTGAACAGTGTTTTAAGTTAGGTGAAGGTGAAGTTGAAGGTGAAATTGTGTTTTAGCGCCAGTCGCTAGAATCTCAGTAGTAGGTTAACTAATCGAGACCTCGACCCTGGCTGTGACGCTACCGTGGCTGGGCTCGAACCCTGACTACACTGAGCTTCTGACACCACGAGTCAGCTGGATTACACCACGACGCCACAGCACCTTTCAGTTAAAGTCTCGTCATCTTAAGGCTTACAATTTGAGTACAAATTTCAGCTTACCATTTCTTTGGAATAGATTAGCCTGCTCAGTTTTTTCAAAATTTGGAACAAACTGCACTGGCGTGTGGCAGGAGTTGGTTGGTCTTGGAAGAAATGGGGAACATGGAACACAATGCGAATCCGATGAACTGCCCATCAAAAGTGACATATTTCCTGAAAAAATTCGAGAAATTGATTTAAAAGATAAAGCTATTTAGTCCCTGTGGGCGCACTGGAGAGGGAGGATTGATCATATAAGCTAAAAAATGACTAAAAAGACAATTTTTTGTGTTTTGAGGCAGAAAGCAACGCCATTGGAGAGAGAAAGGAAGACTAAAGCTCAAATACATGCATGCAGCCAGTTATCGCAGAAGGAGCACAAAATAAATGCTATAGCGTTGCTTCTTGAGAAAGCGACACAACAAACAGTATAACCAACCTTCTTACTCAGCTGATTTCATAATCTTTGCTCGAAATCCGCCATTATGGGTACTCATCAGCTGATTCGTCAGCTGATTTTTTTGGCGCGAAAAAAGTGCCGCTTTTTAAAGCTCGGCCTAGTCCCTTTCCCTTTTGCTTTTCCTGGTGTCTGCTGCCTGTGGTCTGCTGTTCTCAAGACTGAAAAATGAAGAGAAGGATTGAAAATTAGACATGAAAGTAAAGAAGGGGTGAGTAGAGTACAAGTTCAATTGGATTTTATCGAAATAGATCCCTTGTATTACTATTAGGTATCTGTATTAGTGTATTCTACTCTAATACTACCTATCTGTACTGGGGTATGAGGGATGGAGTTGACTGCAATGTGTATATATTATAGTTTGTACAGTTTCATTTTCAAGTCATTTATTTCTTTTAGAGCAAATACCTTTGTCACTGAACAAGCAAAATATAGCTATGAATCGTCATGGAACAAGAAGAAAACAGTGAAAACATATTCAAAATCACGACCTCATTTGGTACAGACACAGAGCCCAGATATTTTTGATGATGTCTTTGAAGAAGAGGGCGGTGTAGAAGGTATTTTCTGTTGGTTTTATTTTACCCCAACATAAGTAGGGTTTACGTTAAAGATACCTTTATGCCCCTTTAACGCTGTCACCCAGTCTGATGAGTGTGGCGTGTAGCAATAGAACAATAGAAAAGAACAATGGAAAAGTGCTTTTGCATGCACTTGATCTTATCCGGAACTGCCATACTCCTTAGACTGGGCTGTCACCAACCAGAGGGAGTATTTCAGGGGGTCTGGAAGCTGTAAAACCCCTCAAAATTTGTGTGTCTGGATTTCATAAAAACTTGTGGAGCACCTTACCAATATACCCCTTTAAACCTCTCTTATGTAATGTGTCTATGCATGCTATGCTGTCTATAAATACTTTTTTATCTACAATGTTTTAGGGGCTGACCAAATGAACAAAGAAAATGAAGCTCATTTTTCAATGTAAGCTGCATTTAGTTGTATTTGTTTTCCAGTATCCAGCAACATTCCATTTCACTGTTGGCTGTTGTTTCTATTTTGCAGGGGCTGGTCTCGTACTCAAATCTATGTCAAAATCATTTTTCTTATTTTCATCTCATAGCGAGTCTCAGACCCAGAACAAGGATGTGCAAGAAAACAGAGATGTTGCTCTGTCAAACCATAAACCTTTTGAAGTTTTGTCAAGCAATGCTGTTCTTGATGATAATACAGAAAATGATCTTGCAAATAAAGAGAATGTAACTGGAGAAGAAGAAGGCATTGATACCTCACCAAAAAATTCCACTTGCATTGAAGGAGGTGCCAGAATAGAAAATCAGCAAATCTATGAACCAAAATTGTCACCAATCCATGGTAAGGTGGCTGAATATTATATTTTCTGTTTCTTAAGAAAGTCAAATCATCATCATCATCACCATCATCATCATCATCGTCATCATCATCATCAAAATCATCATCATTATTATAATTATCATAACCCATCATCATCATCATCATCATAATCATAATCATCATTATCACAATAATTGCAATCACCGTCAACATCATAATCATCATCATCAACATCAACATAATCATCGTAATAATAATAATCATCATCTTCATGATAGAAGTAATAATCTTAACAATTATAATCATAATACTCATTGTAATCATTGTCATCATTGTCACTATCATCATTACCATAACCATCATTATTATCATCATTGCCATCATCATCATAATCATTATCATAATCATCATCATCATCACCATCATAATCATCATTATCACAATCATTGCAATCACCATCAACATCATTATCATCATCATTATCATCAACATCATTATTATCATAATCATAATAATAATCATTATCATCATCTTCATTAATTGAATAAAGGAAGCCATTGATTAAAGCATATTTTCCTCCCAAAATTCTGATGTACTGTATCTTCTCCTAACTAAAAGTGTCCCTACTCTGATGTCTGACCCTTGCCCATTTGTCGTACAAGTATCACTGAGTATTTCTATTAATATATGAAATATGAACATGATTTAAGAGATTCATTTATTTTTGGAGATCTTAGGGTTGAAAAAACGAACATGGATAATGTCTCAATGGAATTGACAAGTCCTTGTATTTCTGACAAATTCAACTCCAGTCCATGCCTTTCAACCATTGGAGGATCATCTCCATACATCTTAGCAGCTTTGCGGGTAATCATTCTTATATACATCTCATATACAATACATCTTGTATGTAATATATATTCTTTATTTCTTATATCATATCATCATCATCGTCATTTATCATGTAAAATTACTTTTGCATTTCATTAGGTAAAAAGAAGAAGAAAGTCACGCAAAGCAAGTATGGCACCATTCATAAAACAAAGACTAAAAAATCTTCGGAAGGAAAGATTACTTAGCAAGGCAAGCTCTGAGTTACATTTTGAGTATATTTTAAAGCCATTCAAAACAAAATTGACGTGTCAACTTTTCAAGAGTTTTGTCATTGCGCAAAATAGAAGTGGTGTGTTTCTTTCCAGAAAAAATTTGGGTCTTCAAGCTATTTTTTAACACGGAGGAAAGAGAAATCGAAAGAAATTCAGTCTTCCCAGTCTCAGTCTAGCTCATCATCTCAAAAAGAAATCTGCATTTCTCAGGTAGTTTTCTAAATTAATATTTTCTCACCAAAGTTGATTCCCACACACCAGCTAAATTTGATTCCCTTAAGCTATGGCTAATCTAGGAGACCTGTCGTGCCCGACATGTCTCCTAGTTTAGCCAGGCCTTTAGTCCTTGTTCAGACGTAGTGCCATAGTCGCTCCGTGCACTTAACAACTCGCACGGCACAGATTCGAGGCGTGGCATGGTGATTGATTCAGACATGACATCGTGCCGTGCCCATGTAGTAGGGTTTCAGTTGCAAGTTCTATTCTTGCTCTTGCGAACGAGGCCGAGCAGGGGCAGTGAAGTTGACACTTGACAGGTTCCAGCACGGCAGTAACTCGACCGGGGTAGCTTGACTTCTAAATCAACGCGGTGCGGTGCGGCGGGACTCTGAAATAGTCCTAGCGCAAAATCGTGTGGAAATGTGAACTACGTTAAACCTGGATCAGAACCGATAGAAGCTAAGCATCACTTTGCCGCAATGCAATTCAAAGCTGTCTATGATTTTCCTTAGTGACTGATGATCTCAATGGGGTCCCATGACTAACATTTTTAATGCTGTCACAGATCTGTGTCATTTTAATGGTATCCTGTGTGATCGAAAGGCAAAATTGATAATTTTGAAATACCACCAAGATAATGAAAAGTGATGGAAATCAAGGATGTGTATAATAATATGAACAAGGAGCGCCTGTAGAGTACTTGCGTTGCGCTTTGCAATCGTATTGTAATGCTAACTCAATGTTAAGACATTCTACCCTAGAGCATAACCACTTATTTATCTACAGGAGAAAGAGCTTGAACAAGGGCCTTCGCCGATTTTGCCTCTGACAATCGACCCAGAAACAACACCGGAGGACAAGAATCTCTCTGTACTGGTGAGTGCTACCTTATCTTTCATTCTTTATTATTTGTGTTTCAGTACGTCTGTTTTATATTTCTAGCTGAGGGTGCGCTGTGGAGTTATGGTCTTATCCGGCTAGCTTGTATGATCAGTATTTCAGTGAGGACGCGTTTTGAGCCCCAGCCACTGAGCGTCCCAGCCATCCTCAAGGCCTCGTTAGTTCACCTATTTTGAGATCCTTGTGCAACTCACCATTAAGGCCTGACTAAACTAGGAGACATGTCACAAGCGACATTGATGTCCTCTCGGTGTGTCCCAGTTTAGCCACCTCGAAAACTTTGTAGCGCGCGACAAAATTGGTAACAACAGACACGCAAATGCTTCTGGTAGACAACGGGAAAACATTTCCTGTCTCCGGGACATGCAAATTACTCGGGGGACATGTTTCTCGCTTGTCACTCGCATGTTTAGCCATCCTGGGAGACACGGCGAATACAGTGTCGCGCGCGACAAGTCTTCTAGTTTAGCCAAAGCTTTACGTTCAGTTGCGACAAAATTGCATCTTGCTTACGGATAGTAGCTAATTTGATGGAATTGACTTTTAATTACTATGACATGGGTTCAAGTCTATGATAATTTAGTCATTGGTTCGAAAACATTCCTGTAGAAACTTAAAGCTACGAGCTCCCTGTAATTCTTGACAAAGCTTTGTGCAACTCAAAGACTTTTTAAGCTGACTTTGTTTTCCAAATCATTTTTTCAGCTTAAGAAAGACCCAGCGAGCATTAAAAGCCGTCGAAGCTTGAATTATACAAAGAAAAGCAACGTTCCTATTGACTTTCTACTGACGGAGCCAGTTAACCTCGATTTCAAAAAAGTCAAGGTGAGAGTTAAACGTAATTCTGATTGGTTTACCCAAGTTGTTGATAGAGACAAATTTCCCGTTGATTTACTTCAAAGATAGTCGAATGGCAACAGTATCAGCGTTAGGATGTAATCAATTTTGAATCTCTTAGAAGTTCTAAGCGATGTTCTTGGGCATTAGACAAGCATCAGTATGTCGTTTTAGTTTTGCCTATGAGGAACTCCTTTTAGTGTTAAGTCATAGTTGCAGTCATAGTCAATGCTGCAGTAGATTGCTGTTGTTTACTCTCAATATAAATGTCTTCTGTACTGTCTAATGCTTATTCCAGCAGTAAAGTTTTCTGTATACTTTTACACTGCATGCGTGACTCACAATTTGATTCAGGCATTCTCTGCATTGGTTTTACATTGTTTCTTTCTTATATTTTCGATGCTCTTGTTCGTTGTGCTAGTCTTGTTGGTTGTGCTAGTATGTTTTTCTTCTCAAATGAATATAAGAAATAAATGATATTAATTCGTGTATTTCATCGTATTGTAACAGAATAGCCAATAGGTACATATTCTATATTTATTGTTTCGTGTAAATATTGGTGACTTGATTTTACTGTAAATTTCAAAAACATATTTAAAATTTATAACCTAGATAGTTTCGTAATTTAGTTGAAAGAGAGATGCGTTCTGACACTCACATTTTTCATTTAGTTTTCTGATTCATCTTTTTTTGTTTTCAAACTATTTAACCACGGTTGCCTCATAAGTCAACAAGACTGGTTTCGAAGAACACAAAGATCCAAATAGACAAACAAGCCGTTCTGATCGTGATCAACTGGTCAGTCAACCTATCAACATCACAAGTAATATTTAACTTACAGCACAGCACCTTAGGCAAGGGGCGACAAGACACGTATAGGTTAGGGTAAGGCTAGGGCCATCTCTATGTCATAGAGGGCGATCGTTTGTTAGGTTGAGTTATCTCCAGGTTGTCATAAGTGTCAGACGAAAAAAAGCTTTAAATGTCCAGAAAGTTTTCCGCATTTTCTTGCAATTTTGGGTGCTATATGGTCTTCATGTTAATTAAGGCTAAGGGTTATGGTATTTCTTAGAATCAGGCTCGTGGCAGGGTTGCGGTAAGATTTATTTTGTGAACGGTGTTTGCATTAGGCTTGGTTGAGGCCGGCCGAGGGGATGTGGTCTGTCTAGCAGACGGAGCTGACAGCAGGATGGTGATGTGACTGCTATAGAAACTTTTGTGAGAATTTCAAGTGGGACCAGGACAACGATAAACAAAGAATTTTCTGAAAGTTCGCTTGAAAAATTCAGAACGCAACAGTAAAATTATAATCTACAACCCATCTACAATAAAAGAATATTTGTTTAGTTGATCATCGATACTCGTCCTTTTCGATTTATTATCCTTGAGAAGACCTTTCGTCTCCCTTTTTTGGCATTTTCCTGTGCTTCAAAGTCAGCATAATTCTGTTTCATGTGTAGAAACAAAGCATTGCATTCAAGTTTAGGCAGCGATTGCTTTCTATTTTTCTGTTGTTTTGCATTGAATTTCTGTAAAAAGTCTCCTCGCCGTCTTCGCCAATATCGCTCTCTTTCGCTCTGCTTTTCCGTCGCTTTCCGCAGAGCTTTTGAAATTGGACATTTAGTTTCATACGATATCTTTCTTGGCGCCTTTGTCCACTTCTCACAAGGTTGATTCATAAGAATTTTCGGTAACTGCAATGTTGTTTTAATAGGATTGTGTCCTTCAGTGGAAATAGCTAACGCTGAGCGAACCACATTCCCGGCAACGTGTAATCTCTCAAGTGATTCAGTTATAGACTGTGTATCTAACTGTTGTAATTCTGCAGCTTTGCTTAAATCGCCAAAGGTTATCTGTATTTCTTGTTTCTTGCTGCTTCTAGAGCTCAAGAGTGGGTAATTACTTCTGGCGCTGTCTGTCATTATCCTTCGATCTATATAACTCTTGCTTACTGATCAATAATGTTATCACATATACTGTTTACTGTATGTATTGAAGCAGTGCTTGAAAAAGTTGGTAGAACCGGCCTAAAGACTTCAGTTAATATAGCAATTGTATTAAGCTGTTTGAATGCAGGATTTTCTTAGTAAATGCGTCTGCTATGTTAATGATTTTGAGTCACTATCTGCTGCTTCAAGTGTCTGTTCTGCAGAACTCCACAACAGATTCAATTTGATTTTTCTAATTCTTCGATTCCCAATTTGCTTGAAATGAAGGCTCTTTGATAAGCATTCGATTGTTATGTGTTCTCCTTACTGCAACAAAACCATATACATCACTTTTCTGCATATATCATAAAATAGCTACATCCAGTAGGTAGATAGTAACATATGTTTCCAGCTTCTTCTTTCATACGGTACTGTTCAAATTATCAGCTGATTCCAATGACTTTTCCGATTCATCGATGCCTTGTCAGCTTGTCATAAAACGTGGCTATTTGACTATTTGACTGAAAATCAACGGAGATGTAGTAACTGTGTTCTTCTTAGTGTAAGCAAGCATACATTCTTTTTCTTCGTGTATCACAACATATGTCCAATCTAAGTGTAACCCTATCTTTCGTAAAATACTGTTCAAATGGTTGAAAATTATCGGATTTTCCCAATTAATCAGCTTCTCTATTTTGTCCTTATCACAAAATATAAGAAAATATGCCCAGCCTCTTCGACTGTAAGATACTGTTTCAATAATAATTTACTTCCAGAGTATTCAAACGCTATCTGCGTACGTTCCAATCAACCTTCTGATCTATTTGTATATGTCTATCCAACTTGTCATAGCCTCTATAACATATATAATACAGTCATCCATTCAAATGGCGATATTTTTCAAGGTTTCCCATTGAGTGTTGTTGCTTTTGGCGGCAAATCCTTCTCAAGGTACCCAAAGACGTCGGTGCTCTAAACACCTGCTCTCCTGAGATTTATTTTATCACCAAATACTAAGGGTTTCGCGAATTCGTTTATTAAATCGTGAAAATAATTGGTTATTTACTGTGTTATTGTTTTAGTCGATTAAAATTTATTTATGTATTGTTTTCGAAGCCTTCTTCAAAGCCGTCCATCACGAGATGTTCTCTTGTCCGAAAACCTTGTGTGGGAAGCCGTGTTCGAAACCAATCTGTAGGCTCATTCATCAGGCTATGTACAGCCTCTTCTGGGCAAGTGATCAAACTTCGTTGGTCAAGCATTTGCAATTTGCCAGTGAAGCAAAATGCTTGACCGTTTTGCTGCAACACAAAACAATACTCGTCCGACATCTTTGCTTGACACAGGCATAAAATGTTTTTGAAGTGTTTCAAAAACATTACTGAGCAAATTCTGCTTGCCAAGCAATGTTTTCTGATGTGGTCAAACAGTTAAACATTGATTGGAAAGAAAATCTCAAATCTCTGACCCACAATGTTTGGTCGTTTGGCAAGGGGCTTTATATTTTCAGGGAGGGCACGGGTTGGAGAGAGAAGATGAAAGGAATTTCATTTAGTTTTGTAGTCTGCAAACCATAGTGTACAGCTAACAGCTTGCAAAACAAGCTTGTTAAACAAAAGCTTCGGATCTCGGATCTCAAACCTGAATGATTTCTATTAAAAGATCTTTCCTAGATCTTTCGTAAATGGAGTTTTTCAAAACCTTTACGCCTTAGCATCCGCTTCTTATTTGCCTTACTTTTTATGACGTTTCACTCTCACCACCCACCAATGTCGTTCTTTCAAACTTAACGGACGATTACCATCTATTTCCGGTCAACCGTAACCCGTACAGATATTCTTGTTTTCGTGAATCGATGTGTTTGACTCGTCCTTAAGGTGGGCGTAATGCTTTCTAATACCTACTTTAGCCAATATAATTTACGAAACAGTGCTTTCTAGCTTTGTGTTTAAAGTGCTACTGCGGCCAAATTTAACATTTGCGTGTAGTTGTGTTTAGTAGCTAGCTACTTAGGTTTCGACTGAGAAAGATCACCATCATTTTTTCCTTATAATCTTTTATTGGTACAGTTAAAATGAAATACAAAAATTATATACATTTACAAGCGGTTAAAATTGTATATAGCTAGTTCTAGTTGAGAAAATGTCATATTTTAATTTGGTCTTCTGTCAAGTTGGACTGCTATTTTTCTGTCTCTTCTTTACCCTAGGCCTTTCTTTTCCCTCTAAGTGAATTCACACGTTTCTGCCACCACGGCATCTACAAAATTCGGATCTATCTGCCGTTTTCTTAAGGCATTGCCATTATCAGCGATTTCAGGATCCCCGAAGCATAAACAAGTCTCTATCAACGTTAACCTAAACAGCTCTCAATAGGAACCTCAGACTTCTTTTGGCTAATGCCGCTGACTCGATGGTAACTCGAAATTTTTTTGCTGCGACGCAAATATCTTATATAACTTTCTGCAGCGTTTGCAGGTTAATTATCATCTTCAGTAGTGCCTGGAACAAGCTCAAGGCAAGTATGATTATGCCTGTCACTGCATATTCCTCCTCCCTTTGGACGTATTTGTCTTGTTTGTTTTTATGAACCATATCTTGCTCGGGTGTTTGCTGACAAGGAGAAAATTCTGTTCTTTTATTGTCAATACGAAAGTATTTACATCACCCAAGATGCTGTTCCAACAAATCTTCAACAGGTTTGAAACATTTGCTTTCAAAATGCACTGCATCCCACTGCTTGCTTACCCCACCAGTTCCAGCAGGGTATGAATCGCTTATAGGATATACATCAATCACATTGATTCCACTTCTGCACATAGCTGATGTAGCATACGCATTGTAGAGCTGTACACGCTGAAATAAATGAAAAAAGCTTAAATTTAAGTTCTTATATCTCTGCCTTTGGTCTTTAGTGTAGCCTGTAAAGACGTTGCAAAAGCGTAGCAATATATTAAGATGTTAACAGGATATAGAGATTCAGTCTCTTCATCAATTCGTGTATTTGCATCAACTCTGAGAAGCAGGGTATCCATATACTGGGAGTGGGAGGTTTTTTCCTCCTTCCTAGGTTTATAATTGTTCTATCCGGTTCTGTTGTTTCATAAATATTTTTGAAACTCATTCACATTTACTTTTTATAGCTTTAAGCGCGCTTTTCTTGTGACGTCAGTATGGCATCAAAATCAAAGTGAAAACATCCCTGATTAACTAACTCTCTTGCAATGTGATTTTTCATTGTTCTAGCTAGTCATGAAGGCATTTCAGCAAGGGTTGAAGAACGCCTAGATATATTTATGGAAATCTCAAAAGAAAGACTAATGTTTTCCAAGGACTCAAATGCCATTATATTTGCGTTTACAATTGACAACGATTTTCCTGTTATTTGCGATGAAAAATTGGAACATTGTTGCCTGAATTTCTATCAAGGTGAACATTTTAACGTGCATTGTCGTGTCACTCCCCATCACTTATGGAAAGTAGGATGGAATGTCCCAGTGTAGTGATATTAAAAGCACTGTCGGGGTTTAAAATCATCCTTCAGTATCGTTCAGCTTTACATTACTGGAGGAAAAAACCATTATAGAAAACTCACCGGTACCGTCAAGAACCGTAGTCCCTTTGCATGTCTTGCCCCGACTTTGGATCTCCATATCTCTCTTTAAACAGAGCTGTTGTGGTCTTCCAGATGACTTTGCCATGAAAACCATGTGGCGAATTGATATGACTAGTAAAAAGATCTATTGTCCTTTCTATCAACCTCTGATAGCTATCAAAAGTTATCCCTTGTACGTAATGAAGTCCCATATTGACTATGACAACGCTATGCTCGTTCATTCGTGAGTCACTAAGCACGTTATCAAGCTCCGATATAACTCTGTCTATGCTGAAATCCTTAGAGTCCCATAGCATTTTTGCCTGTGTAATGTTATTTTCTTGTATTTTGTACACCCAGTTATATGTATGCTCACATCCTGCCATCACTTCATTACAAAGTGCTCGTTTTGATATTGATTTATAGAAGAGATCACCAACTGAATCCCCATAGATCCACAGCATTCCATCTCTACGATCTGTTGGATCTCTCTCTGTTTCTTCTGAAACGAAAGTAAAAGTATTAACGAAAATTTTGCCTATTCGAAATTACATTTACTAAGAAATGATGGGCCCCTCCTTTCGCGTTTTGGCTTGGTGATGGTCAAGATGCTCTGCATAGGATGAAAGGTCGTGAATTAGAATCTGTTAGGATATATCGTAAGTGCCCTTGGTTTGCTCTGTCCCATAGGTCTTGGTCTGCGTGTCTCAAAATGCTTAACAAATTAATGCATTTGAAATCCTGGATTTGCAATTTTCTTCTTGACGACTAGAGGTATATATCATCTGTTTCAATTCACAGGCTTTTTGCGCATATAGGCCAAAAGCTGTGTCTCTCAAGGGCACGCAGGGATAGTCCTATCCTCGTCTCGAGACGTCCCGAGATCAGAGCACCAACATTACTATGTCTGAAGTCCTCCATATTTCAATACAGTTTAATCAAATGCGCATCGTTTTATCTCCATTCCTATCTTTATTTCATCCAAGCACCGTCAGACTCAATAGTATAGTGCATATCATAATGTTGCTCACCTGTCAAATATGGTTTCCACTCATTGTTTGCCCATCGGCCAAAACCATCCCACATCATGCAATCTGGATTTGGACAGTACTTCTCCAGTATTCCATTTCTGCTCATTTCTGTGTAGGGCAACATAAAAGGCAACTTTAAGATGAATGTTCAAGCTTACGAAACTCTTTTTGCCATAGAACCAGGCCGTTGAACAATGGAACACAAAGCAATCAAAAAAGTACTAAGAAAGATCTACAAACGTTGATAACAAGGGCTTTATACCTTCAAATATTGATACACTGCTAGACGTGACCGTGAAGTTCAGTCGATTAGAAAGTGGCTGCAGTAGATATGGATGTTCATATCCTGGAAGGGCATTTGGATGTTGATACTTCCCTTGTGAGTTTCCTATAAAAGAATCACGTCAGATGTGACAGTCATGCATTCCTGTACATCCTGACAAAGAACATTGCATAAAGTAGCTAAAGTAGCAAGATAGGACCCAGGACAATGAGGTCCTCGCTCGTGCTAGCCTGCCCAGAATTTGCATCCCTGACCATAAACTTTCAAAACGATTGTTGTAGGGCGAACTACGGCATGGAAAAAGCTTCCATGGGGGCCAGAAGAAGCGCCTCAAAGACACCCTGAAAGCTTCACTGAAGTACACAGCCAAGGATGGAGGAGCAAGTCGATCAGCTGTTCACAAGGACTCCAAATACTGTGAGAACAACAGGACAGCTGTAGCTGAACAACGAAGGAACACCAGGAAGAACAGGACCAACGACCCTGCAACAACCACCACCATTCCTGGCCCACACCGCCACAGAACCCTCCGGGTGCGGATTGGCCTGACCATTCATCTGCGACCAAGATAATACAGGGAAAATGGGCACGGCAAGAAAGTCAGTCGTCATGCCATGTGTCGAGTCGTGCCGTGCCAGAATATTGCAGGCACGGCGCGATTCTGACACGACGCCTGAGCTAGGCCTTGCGTTACTATAAACATATGGTGACCACCTACCTTTGATAAACCAGTCTTTTGGTGGATCCTTCATTCCGTCACATAGTGTATACTCCAACACAATATTGGTCACATAATCACCTTGATCCATTACTAAAAAAGAACTTCATATGTACCATCTTCATGGTCAACTATTGTCACTGGGATGGAAGATTCTCCTGCTATATGAATGCGCCAGCTATCTCCACCAACTGTCTTCCTAGTCCCGTCTTGACTCACACTTTGAATAAAAAACCTACTAAATTGCCCAGTCGGTTTTATCTCGACATCAAAAACATAACTCAGAGCTCCAGTTGTAACACTGGATGCTGTCCAATAAGGCTTATCAGCAGTCCATCTGGTCTGGTCTTTACATACGCCAAGAATTCTTCGCCAATTTACTCTATAATCACGCTGTATACACCATGCTCGTAGAAACGAAAGTTCGTCGTTTGTCATCAGCCATTCATTACCGTATTTTCTATACTGGAGTGGCTGCGAATCACGGTACTTAGATATATACTGTTCGGCTGCACTTTTACTCTGAGAGTTCCCAACATTTTGTTCATCCTCACTTTCCACTCTTATGCCTTCATATCTATAATCAGCTATGCTAGGACTGTAGCGTTTGGTATGTTCAATATTCATCCTCTTTTCAGATAAAGCTTCTGTGAGCGAGTCATACCCTCTTCCATTGATTCCGCTGTCACTTCTAAACACAGGGTTTCTATACTGATCTTCAAAACCTCCAAACACAGGGCTTTCGTATTTGCTTCGCAGACTATTTGAATTAAATCTCGCAACTGTCTTTGA
Organism: Chrysaora quinquecirrha; assembly: GCA_014526335.1. Classification (NCBI taxonomy): domain Eukaryota; kingdom Metazoa; phylum Cnidaria; class Scyphozoa; order Semaeostomeae; family Pelagiidae; genus Chrysaora; species Chrysaora quinquecirrha. Next base: position 347,165 of record JACTAT010000119.1, read on the forward strand.
ATCATCGACAGCAAAGTTAATCCCGGATGAGTATTCCGACCAAGATTCAATCTTGTTTGATAGTGTCTTACAGTTATGGTTCAAACGGTACATCATTTTCCTCAAAGGAACATCTAAAAGTCGCATTGTATGAAGCAGCATAAATAGGCTTACAAATGCAAGAAGTACCACGTAAAGGTTTAATTTTCTTGCCGGATCCAGATGCATTTCACTGATACTTTAAGACCGTATACGGACGGACGGACGTTGGTTTTGAAAGCTAACTCGAGTGTTTAACAGCGCTTTGAAAAGACGGCAAGACGGATAGTTTTACTTGTTAGCAATATAAAACGTCGTTGAATATACGTATGTATCGCTGAAATCCTTTCGTAGTCGCTGGTTCAACGTCCGGCCTAACTGCCGTTTCTCCTCTACCTTGCCAGGCCGCTATAATTCTCAACTTGTTTAATTCAATGACATGATGGCGTAGGTCTTCTCAAACTTCCAGCCATTCTTGTCTTTATTAAGATCGCTCTGGTGTATTTGTTTTCCCATGTAATAAATGGCTAACTGTATATGTTTCTGTACTTGTCTTCGGCGAAAATCTATATGGATTAACGCTAAGGACTCGTGTCTAGTCCCCTCTCCGTTCCATGTGCTCAGCATTCCACACTTCTGAAGGTCAAGACGTTCAAAATTACTATCAAAGAATCAACTTGGAAACTATTACCAAATATTTGTGCATTGTTTTATTCGTTATCTTCACCTAGCCTTGTCTTGTTTACTGTTTAGTCAAGATCAATCAGTGTTCCCCAACTTTCAACTTGAAATTTGGTAAGCGCCCTCTTTGATGGCCTAAATATGTATGGATTCTTTTCTTGCACTGTTGAAACTGTTGAACAGACTGCTGTAAAACAACACACAAGTTTAATTATAGGTGGTGAACAACAGAATATATACACAAATCCTGCCGAGTCGGTTATGTTTCATCCACACTCTTCGTCAGAAATTGGAAAGTCTGTAACTAAAACAATATGGTAATGCTTAGAACTTTGGTGGTTGTGGACGTCTCCGGTTTTCAAACATAGGTACCAAGCAAACCCGAACGTGGCAGAGTGCAAGTATAGACTGGCAGCTCTCTTATTGTAACCTAAGTGAATTGCCAGCAATATATCGCATTGTTGATCCCAATCAGAATAGTCTATTTCAAGTATAATAATGGAAGGGAGCGTTCAGACTTTATACTGTTCAAGCTAAGTCACCAAGCAGTTGTATTATCAATTTCCACTCAATTGTAGATGTTCAACAAAGATGCAACTCGTCAGAGCAGCTTATGACCAGATTATCACACAACCAACCAAAAGCTCTCTGCTCCCATAAAACATCAGCACAAGTGCATCTTCATACGTTACTAGTCAGGCATATCTGGTATTTGGAATCCTTTCCTTTCTCTCAGCACGGTTTGCAGATAGCAAGATAGCAAGATTCGGGCAACCCCTAACACCATCTATAATGCTAAATCACTTAGGAAGAAATCCCGTATCACTTGGTGATGGATTTCAAAACTTTATCCCATTGCCTTTGATCCTCTGTTCCCATGTATTACCTTATTCCACATGCTCTTCACCAAATAAAGTACAAACCCCGTTGGTAATAATTGCATTCCTTAGCAAAACAATTGTGCATAGTTGGCTATTTGGGCGTATTTTGGCGGGTTGGCCACCAAAGGTTTGGTGGCATATTGTTTAAATGAAGGAAGGTATCATTGTTTGTGGTTATATTATAGTGAAGTTGCGAATCGATCCCAAATACTGCCAACCAAAGTGTATTATTGTGTCTTACCTATGAGTCCATAAGCGTTAATGGGCCATTTATGCATGCGCAAATGAAGATTAACGCTAAGGACTCGTGTCTAGTCCCCTCTCCGCTTCCATGTGCTCAGCATTCCACACTTCTGAAGGTCAAGACGTTCAAAATATGACTATCAAAGAATCAACTTGGAAACTATTACCAAATATTTGTGCATTGTTTTATTCCCCACCCTCCTCACCATTACAAATAACCCATTAGCGGCAAGAATGATAGTGGAAAGTGACATTCACCAATTTAATCGTGTTATTAGAAACTTGATGATTTACAAATTGAAATAACAGAAATTATTCCCCACAGGGCTAACATTTCTTTTCACAGCTTAACAATGTTTCTCTACAGGATAACCCCTCCCCTCCCTCAGCCAAGAAAAGAAGATATAGACAAGTGGAAGTGGATACAAATGTCACTGGAACAAGCAAATGATTGCAAAGAATAAACAAACTTCATGTGCAAACAAGCAAAATGTAATTGTAAATTCAAAACAAAATGTAAGTGAAAACAAAACAAAATGACAGTGAAAACAAAACAAAATGTATGTGAAAACAAAAAAAAAAATGTCAGTGAAAACAAAACTAAATGTAAGTGAAAACAAAACAAAATGTATGTGAAAACAAAAAAAAGATGTCAGTGAAAACAAAACTAAATGTAAGTGAAAACAAAACAAAATGAAAGTGAATAAACAAAATGTCAGTGAAAACAAAACTAAATGTAAGTGAAAACAAAACAAAATGTAAATGAAAACAAAACAAAATGAAAGTGAAAACAAAACAAAATGTAAGTGAAAACAAAACAAAATGAAAGTGAATAAACAAAATGTAAGTGAAAACAAAACAAAATGAAAGTGAAAACAAACAAAATGTATGTGAAAACAAAACAAAATACAAGTGAAAACAAAACAAAATGTACATGAAAACAAAACAAAATGAAAGTGAAAGCAAAACAAAATGTAAGTGAAAACAAAGCAAAATGTAAGTGAAAACAAAACAAAATGAAAGTGAAAACAAAACAAAATGTAAGTGAAAACAAAACAAAATACAAGTGAAAACAAAACAAAATGTAAGTGAAAACAAAACAAAATGAAAGTGAAACCAAAACAAAATGTAAGTGAAAACAAAACAAAATGAAAGTGAAAACAAAACACAATGTCAGTGAAAACAAAACAAAATGTAAATGAAAACAAAACAAAATGTAAAAAAAAAAAAAAAAAGATGTAAGTTAAAACAAACAAATGTAAGTGAAAACAAAACAAAGTGTATTGAAAATAAAACATAAATGTAAGATAAACTTGCTGTCAAAGGACTGGCAACTGAAGAAAAAGTGTCATATGTACTGGTGGAAGTTTATAAGGACAAAGACAAATGTCATCTATAAGTCAGTGATTAAAGAAGATAGTTCCCTCAAACTTAACAACATATTTGTTGACAGCAGATCATGGGTTGGAGTTAGTGTCCGGAATGGGCTAAAGATCATTGGAATAAGTGCATGCCCTTAGACGATCAGTGAGCGCTAACAGCGCCGGAAAATTGGTTGACGTTCAATCAAAAGGACAAATTGGTGCATTGAAGTAAGTGATGGTCGGGAGTGCCAAGGAATCGGTCGAAGCTCGTCAGAATTAAGTACATGTCGCCAGAATATTCTTGAGAGCAAGGCATGCCACGGAATCTGTCGAAGTTCATACAAATAGAGAAATTGTATTGTCAGAAGCTGTCAATGCCAGGGAATCAGTTACAGTTCCGCAGAATGGTCAACTTGGTGTCAAAGAGAAGGAAACGCAGGGTTTTGCCAGGAAATTAGTTCGTCAAATTGAAGAACATGTCAAAGATCCGTAAATGTGAGAGTGCTACGGAATCGGTTGTAGTTCACCTGAGTGAAGTAAATGTTGTCAGCAGATCACTGCAAGCAGGATATGCCATGAAAACATCACAGCGATCTGGATGAAGAAAATATTGCTAGAAGATCAGTGAATATTCACAGTGCTAGTGAAACGTTTGGAGTTCCCAAGAATGAAGAACATGTTGTCAAAAGATTCATGAACTCAAAAAGGACCATGGAATCGATGGATGTGAATCTGTGGAAGCTCTTCCAAACGAGGAACATGTCAGCAAATCATTGCACGCAGGGTATGTCATCAAATCGATAAAACTCGTCTTATTCAATTTAAGAGCATTTTGTCATAGGATCAGTAAAGGCTGAAAGTGCCAGAGAAACAGTTGGGGCTCTTCGTTATGAATAACATATTGTCAAAGAATCCATGAACGCGTAGGGTGCCATGAAATAGGTTGATGCTCATCCACGTGAAGAACTTGCTATCAGAAGATCAGTGCATGCAAGATATGCCAAAAAATGGCTGAAGTTCATCTGAAAAAGAACATATTGTCATAAACTCAGTGAAGACTGTAAATGCCCAAGAATGGGTTGGGTTATTGGAACAAAACATGTTGTTAAAGTTCAGGAAACGCATTACATACTGGGAAATAGTTTAAGTTCGTTACGATGAAGAACATGTGATCAGAAGACCCTTGAACACAGAGAGTACCATAGACTTGGTTGGATTTCATCCCTGTACAGTTCGTTAACCAACAATCAATCAGCGCAGAGTTTCTTTGGAATCGTTCCTAGCTCACCAGAATGAAGAAGGCGGAAAATCGGTTTACCAATGGATCCGACAGAATAACTTTTGGTCAAAATCAGAGAGTGCCAACGTCTGCCAAGGAAGCGGTTGGAGTTGATCATGGTAAAGAAATCGTTGCTTGAAGGTCAGCAAAGGAAGGTAGAGAGGCCATGCTGTCCGAATGTGGGTTTATGTAGATGACGAACTTAGAAGTCGGTGTGCAGTTATGTTAAGCACATTCAAGACATCAGTGGATGTGTGAAGAACAATACTTGCAGTCGTGCATTGTGCGAAGTGCTTCTCAAGAAAAGGAATCAGTCAAAAGAACAGTTGATTAAGAAGTACTGCTCAAAGATTCATCAAAGTCAAGGTGAAGGAAGGAATCCAGCCGGGGTATCAGCAAAATGAAAGATTGTCTCCAGCCACCGAGTGTCATTCATCGAACGGGGACATCCTGTCGTTAGAGTATAGTCAGGTTCAACACATAATATGAGTAGTTTAACCTCACAATTTTTGGTTTAATTATTTTGTCTTGTCATCCCATCAGTAGGTTCCCAGTGAAGAAGACTTACTCAGATCCTCAGCGAAGTAGAAGATTCCGTCTTAGAATTGGTTACAGCTCGTACGTATGAAGACAATTATATCAAAGCTAAGGAAGGATCAAACAAGAGAGACAATGTGAATCAAATCATGCGGATGAGGAACATTTAAAGCGGGGAAGGTGTACCAGAACATCAGTTGAATCATAACGTTCCTGTCAGAAGCTCTGTCTCAGGTCCACTTGAAGAACTATAAATAAAAGACATTAGTGTAGCAATTTCTTGAATTATTTTATGGATCGTATTTAGCGGGTTGGCCACCAAAGGTTTGGTGGCATATTGTTTAAATGAAGAAAGGTATCATTGTTTGTGGTTATATTATAGTGAAGTTGCCGAATACGATCCCAAATACTGCCAACCAAAGTGTATTATTGTGTCTTACCTATGAGTCCGCAAAGCGTTAATAGAAGCAATATGCTGCAAAATCTGGTTAATAAGGTTAATTCTTAACCTTGACTCGGCTAATAGCTTTTTTAAACTTGTTTACTCATCTCTTTGACCGCTTTTATTGTATTCTCTGCGACCCAGATTCACCTTAATTCTTTAGCGTTCGATTTGGCATTGCTCTTTTGACCTTTACCTGTTCACACGGGCGGGCAATTTACAAATAAGGTAGTACATACAATGGTTATTGAAAGCGCTGCAGCTGCAGCTCCGCAATGGTCTGCAGCATCTGCGGATAGCGGACTAAGCCCATAAGGAAATGTTTACGGTAATGTTCAGCGTTTCAGTAACACAAACAGGAGCTCCACATACTCCTTAGCCGGACTTCCACTAGGCGACGTTCTTCGCGCGAAAAGAAGTGTCCTGTTCTCACTATAAAAACTAGCCTTGGCTTGGCCCAGTTTTATGAAAACCTGGGCCGAATTTTACGCATAGTAATAACGCGTCAAATCTAGGCTCGGCCCAGGATTATTAGCTGTGGTTTCGAGATGGGCTGCGCTCAGGTTGAGAGAAGGCCAAGACCAAGTTGTAAGCATCCACATAGCCCGGGCGTGGTTTCTTCGCTACGCCTGCGGGTTAGGGCATTTTCGCTTGACTTTTTTTGTCGCTGCGAATGACGAAATTAATTTTCGTAGCGAAGGCTCTAGGTGGAATTTTTTTTAAGATTTTCGGACCTGCTCTTATAAGAATCTCTCACTGGTTTATTTTGCGCAAAATGACGCCATACAACAACAAAGGCCCTTGCAACAACAACAACAACAACAACAACATGAACAACAACAACAACTACAACAACAACTGCCCTGGTTGTTATTAGATTGGGCGTTTAAATTAGACTTATTACCTGAATTCGCAGCTATCGCTATTGAATTGATGGACGCTCAAACTAACCTAACGCACCTCACTGAAGCGAACAACAACAACATCAATTCAATTCAATGTTAGCGAAAGTTAGGGACTTGGAACAAGTCTACGTTTAACTCCAGTTTCACAGTATTCGGGTGTGCATTGATTGGAGAGGGTGCTTATAGAGGGTGGGCGCTAAATCAAGCAAATACGGTTTCTCGTTCAGACTTGATCTTAGATTGGGCGAAAATTTTCTGCGGAACCATTGCAAAGATTGTGCACAGAACATCACGAACCGATATTTTTTCTATAAAAATAAACTTATAAAAAATTGCTCTAAAACGTACAAAAATGTATTAACAATTTTACAGGTCAGATCATAATTTTAATTTATATTGGACATGTACATTGATGTACAATCAAATCAAATTGGACCCTATGTAACTGTATTATCACAATATTACCTTCGATAGATTTTTGCTAAATTTATACGTCCACTTTCGCTTTATAAGCTTTTCACTATCTCACAAGTATTTGTTTAATTTATGACAGCAAGATAAAGTGGTTTCTATGTGTAGTGATTTGTCGAAAATCATGACCTTAAATAACATGAACTTTCAATGATCGGCAACGATCGCGGACGATCGCTTTTGAACCACATAAGTTTCTTTCTTGCGAGCATTGCCGATCATCGCCGAAAGGAAAATCCATAAGAGAACATCAGCGGTGACCATCGCTGATAGATGATTTTTAGGTTACATCAAAACGAGGTTCTTTGTTTCCAGAGCCACTTGTGAAAGTTCTTGGGACGGAGGGTCATCGATCATCGCAGACAAGCAGCATATGTGAACATTTTTTTGGCGATGATCACAGACGGTCGCCCTCTGTCTGCAATCGTGTTTGCGAAATATGACAGTCAAACTTAAATGAATCTAATTTATCTAACAGGCCAGCCGTTATAACGGTACTATAGCTTACAATTAGATATCTATGTATTTTGACATTCAAAATACACTGAAACCTGGTAATCGCAGTTTATTCTTTACACTGTGCACCTCTTCGTGGAAAACTTCTTTCTTTCCTGTCTATCTGAGATTCTTGATTTAGAAATCACATCTCAGCTCCGGAGCTTGTCCAATTTGTTCAATAATAAATTTTCTCTAGATGATCTCTATGCGATGAAGCTGCGAGATCCACTCTAACAAGCCCACGCTGAGTTATAAGCTATAGTTCTTTTTGTCTGAATATCGCTTCGAGAAGTTTCTCTGCAGTTGAAAATACAACATGCTCATAATGTGCAGGGTCGTTCTTCCGTCCTTGTGTCCCTGTACCGTTTGGGTAGGAGTCCGTCAGTGGGAACAAGTCAAGCACAGGGATACCAGCTGAGCACATTTGATTTGTTGCATATGCATTGAATAACAATAAACGCTGAAAAAAATATGGAAATATCTTCACAATATGAAAATTTAATACCACAATAGATGGGATTCTCGACGTTTCATTGGGATCTTTCAACTTTCAGTGGAGTTTTTCTATAGCTCTCTTATCATGCAGTTCAGGTTTGAATCCTACCTATTGTGGTATGCCACTCGTAGAATAATTTATCTTAGTGTTGGCCATTCATGAAAATATAAAATTGCTTTCCAGTTATACGTTTAAAAGTTTGATAAAAAGACTATGTATAAAAATAATTTATAGTTTCAAGTCTATAAGTTTAAATCAACCAACTCCTTACTTAATGGGCTTATGCTCATCCACCGTCTGTTAGAACATACGGGAACGTGACTCGTTATATTGATTGACACTTATGACTCGTGCTGAGAGCAAATGTTTTGTTTATTGCTAAATTTTGCTAGTCTTCTTGGTTCTCTGTTGATCTTGTATATGATCGTATGATATCTTACTGTTAGTTATTGCATTTATCGTGTTTAAAAGTACCGGTAATAATTTCAATACCGTCACCCCAAAGTATTGTTCTTTTTGGTGATTTTATTTTACTGTACTTTGATGTAATGTAATTCACTATACTTTATTTCTAGTATACCATACTATACTGCACCGTATACAGTATATGTGTCTATAAGAGGTCTATAAGTAGTGAACGTAACAGGCCACAGCTGGTGGGAATTAGAAGACTCTTAACTTGAAGTAGGGGCAGATGCAACTTCTTTCCTTGATCCAGACAACAGTGACCCCCATTCCTCTCTTTTATGTTATATCAAGCAGTGAAGTCTATTTTGTTGTAAATATATTGCACCCTAGCTTATTGCCATGTAGTGTATTTTATGTATTGTATATCTTCAAAACCACCTACCTGATGATTAAAAAACCTCCACTGGTTTTTGTGTCTATCCCCATGTTTGTGTTTGTATAACGACGTTGTTGTTCTCCATATAACTTTTCCAACATATCTGAATCTCAATAGATCGATAATGGCATTAATAAGAATCTTGTAATGAACAAACTGTACTCCTTCTACAAAATGAAGTCCAAAATTCATAAACATTACTGAATCAGGCGTATAATACGGATTATAGGTAACTTGAGAAATTTCCTCTAGTATTCTTGTAATATTGAAGTCTCTATCGTCATTTTCAGTCTTTGCTATTGTCGTGTTAAAGTCTAGGAAGAAAATAAGTCGTTGAATTGTAGCTATAAAATTTCAAGACTTTTTAGCAATGGGACGAGACCCACAATGAGGTTCTGTAGCGTTTTGATTAAAATTTTTAATTTAGCATTGAAGGGATAGAAGGGTATACATACATATCGGCGTACCAGAACGTAAGTGTAAGGCTAAATAAGTCTTTTAGCCAACCACTTGATTCTAAATGGGTTTCTTTTCGCAAGGCTTTACGATAGTTCCTCATTACAAATGCGAAATTATCGCTGTTATCAACTGGTTTGGTTGCTGAATTAACTGTTACAGCTTCCAGAACAACGCAAAATTTTGACGTTTTCATGAGAACGTGAAAACAGTCAAGATGATGTTGTCGCCAGAAAAGATTTTTGTCTGCCCGCGACATCTTTATCACTTGTGGCGTCCTATTGCTAAAACAACCTATTATTGTATCTGCTCGCCATCTTGAAGACGGTTTTTCTTTTGACATAGAATATCCTGGCTTACCTTGAAATATCAACTAAACGACGTCTTTATCACTCGTGGCGTCCTATTGCTAAAACAACCTATTATTGCAAATGCGAAACATCTTGGAACATACTGGATGATATGAGACGACCCTTGGTATGCCACATGGTAATAGAATCCAAAGAAAAACCTAGATAAAAGATTATAGAAAACAGAAAGGAAGAAGCCCAAGAGCCTTCGAAGTTGTGCCATCTTGAAGACGGTTTTTCTTTTGACATAGAATATCCTGGCTTACCTTGAAATATCAACTAAACGTGACAAACATTATATGTTCCATACGTTGTATATAGTATCCTTAGTAATAAAAGTTCTGTGAATTGTTTACGTACATATTTTATTTACTATCCATATACAGTATTACGTATAATGTATATGATATGCATACGTACCTCTCAGACGGTATACCCAATTATACGTGTGACCACATCTGTTTGTGAACATTTTGCATAAATTGCCAAATAGTTTCACGTTATTATAGAACTGTTCCATCACAGAATCGCCATAGAACCAAAGCTTTCCATTATACCTCGCCTGTACTTTACCATTATGTTGAAATGGCTCACTTGCTTGATTGTAATTCAAGTCATCTGCAGATTAGATTCATAGTTGGTTACAGAAGCCCCGGGGGTACTTCAATGTGTCCATGATCAGACGTGAATCTGGACTTTGACAAAGGGACCCATTTGCATGATAGGATTTTCAAGGATTTCTGACCCATTTGCATGAAAATCGGGAAATTTCAAGCCCTTGTGTATGAATTTGGTTGATTTTAAAACCCTTTTAAAGTGCTAGAATTCACGAAAAATCTCGCAAAATCGAATCTGACGGCGATTATTTGCAATCAATGTGACCGTGCTCTGTTGTTGCTGCTAATTCATCCTTTCAAAAGCAAAAAAACAAAGTAGAAAGGTTGTCAGCCACTTTGCGGTAAATCATAATGGGACCTATTGGTAAGAAAATCCTAAAATACCGACCCATCAACCAGAATCTGGCAGAATATCAGACCCATGTGTAGAGAATTTCGGTCGAAAAAACCCATCCATATGAGCGGCACGTCTAGTATGTCTACATATTGAAGTAACCCCCCCGGGACAGAAGCATAGACTTTCGTATAAGCTATAGTTTTTGCAAACAAATTGCGGACAAAATGGGCTACGCTAGGTATTCCATTTGGCCAAACTTGCTATCTTCTAATTTCACAAGATGAAGCACATATCTACATTCTGTATCATTCTGTAATTGGAAAGGCGTAACTCCCTGTAATTCTTGGTATACTAGAAGAGAAATCTAGACAGTTACTGGACAAATGCTTTTGGATTTTACACCATTGCTCAACCAACTAAACAAGCTACCTGGTCATTGGCCATTGACGAAGTTCTAGCCCTCCAGTCACCAATCTCTTGGTTCAGTATGTTTAGGATTTTGGGGCATAGTAAATGTTAGGGGAGATCCTGTAGCCAGGCAGCTTATTTATGTAGTATTCGCGTACAAAGCCGCAAACTTGTAACCCTACCATAACCCTTGTAACCCTAGCATAGGGCCTGTCCCGACCGTATTAAGGTCTATTTTTGTCTTCAAAACGTCTGATATTTCAATACGGTTATCCTTAATGAAATTAGGTTCTCTAATGCTTGTGTTGGCAATGTGTGATAGCAACTTACAGCTTAAATACATTGTAACGCATTACCTCTATTTGTTTTGTAAGGATGCCATTGTCTATTAACCCATCTGCCATACCCATCCCAAATGAGATTGCAGTCGTCGTTGCAGATAGATGATTTGGTCTTCATTAGAAAATCAATTGCTATGAATCAAAGTATTTGGATTAATTTGTATGGATAATACTCCGACGTATCTTTCCAATAATCCCAAAACTTAAATTCAACCCATTGTTAGTCATGATGCTAAACCAAAGCCTGATTCCAACTCTGCCAGTATAGTTCCCTGTTTTACAAAACTTGAATATATGAGATGAATGGGAGATTAATCTCCAGAAAGAATCATATATACTGTATTATACGTATAGACTGTGTTATATGTGTGTTGTGAAGGTCACTTACGATCGACCTGAAAATGAAGTTTTGAATACGAGAGTGGAATGTAATATTGGGTCGTTATAGGTAACTTTAATAGACATTTTCAAATAGGTCTGGGTGGGCGCTACATTTTTCCGGTGTGTTACATTTTCCCGCTACATTTTTCCATTAGTGCAACAAATTTTGCTTCAAATTCGCGTTAAATTCGAATAAAACTGAAATAACATATTCAAGTCCCAGCGTATTAGCTTAAGGAAGCATCTAATCAAGTATTTTCCTTTTTGTGAGATACGTGCATGTTGTTTCCTGCATTTCTGCAGATACTTTCAACATTTGTTGTCGCAGGTTCTTGTTCTCTCTTTGTCTTCCATTATTCGTAAATTTGAACAAAATTTTGCTGCACTGCCTCTCCTAAAGTAATTCCGGTCGATGCACTCGGAGAGGATTTCCTTGCTCAAGTTGTCCGCCATCTTCCTGAAAAATGTCTTGTCGACCCAGATCTCTTTTAAAAAGTTTTTTAACTGCTGCTGCTTGTTATACTATACTTTCTATTTCATCACGTGCATCCTTTGCAATAGCAAAACAGATTAAAACACGAAAGTAACTATCTTACCCTTCAAATACTCATCTGACTGTTGATCTGGAACGTGTATCTTTGATGTATGTGATGGTATATTCATCTTTTTTGATATATAAGTATCATCATTGCCAAGCGAGCCCTCTGGTTGATATTTTCCTTGAGCATTGCCTAAAAATATCAAATATTACGTACGTAAACCAGCAATACGTGTGCTGCTTGCCGTCCGTATTTGGAGAAGTTTTGTAGGATTAGGAAAACCATTATCGATAAAAATCACGAGAGTGGACCTTTTTCTAACATGCTTCGAGAAACTGGTCGCTTGGCGAAGGTATATTTTGAAAGTTATGGCCTAGGGTAAAATTTAAATGAGGATCGTTTTCCTTTGACTTGATCCCTCGCCCTTGTTTTCTTAGCTAGGTCTTTCATAAAGCAATTTATCAATTATTTAGCCGAGAATTGTGACCAAGCACTATATCTTTGTCCAACCTCGTACCTCTAGGTAGGTTATCAAACGTAGATATGGCCTAAACTCTAACGATTGACGTTTCATAATGTTCGCTTTATGGCGTATTGCAAATAAGTTGTTTTCGCATGGCAAAAATGCCATTAATGATTTTTGTTGCGGCTTCAAATTTGAATCCTCAGCTCTTGAGCACTTATTTTTGCCTGGACATTAAAAGACTGCCACTTCGTTAATGTAAGACCCTTCCTTTTACATATGCAATTTTGGATACTTTTTCAACGTTTTATATCTTTCTGTGGCCTCTGAATCTAGAACAAACCCTTATTTTGCACTGTGGAAAAATTTATTCTGTTATAAACGAGTTATCTAAAGAAAACAAAAAACATGTTCTGAAATTGATGCAATCCTAACCAATTATGAACCAGTTATCAGGTGGATCTTTCATTCCATTACACAGTGAATGCTCTAAATATACACTGATCTTATAGACGCCAGATTCAAAGAGTAGAAATACTACTTCATATGTGCCGTTCTGGTGATCATAGACTGTTGTCGCTGGAACAGACGGGCCACGAACATGGACTCGCCAAGAGTCACCTCCGATCTTCTTTTTCTGTCCTTTTGCTGTTCTTGATTCGATGAAGATTCTACTGAACTCATCTAAAAGTCAAAAATATATTTTGGAAAACTACGTAGCTTTTTGCAGCTATGTTCAGGAATGTTATCTTGGTCCAATCCAGTTGGCTCGTGGTGTCAGAAACTCAGTGAGGTCTGGGTTCTAGTCCCCAGCTACGGTAGCATCACAGCCAGGGTTCAGGTCTCTATTAGCTAACCTATAACCGAGATCCTAACAACTGGCGCTAAATACACTATTTCACCGTCACCTATCTTCAAGCTAGCGAACTTATGCACTTTACTGTGGTGGATATGCACCACAGTCATAGGTTATTATGCCTTATGTGGTGGTCATTTTTGGTAAATGTGGTGAATACACACTATACTGTGTTATTGGGTTATTATACTTGGTGTGATGGGTATTTTTCCTTGATGTGGTGGATACGGAATACTGATAGATAGTCCGATAAACCGCGGTTACTTCCACCGCATGGTATTCTAGTTACGGAATGATAACAACTGGTAACTTACATGCAGGCCTAATGTCCATGGACATTATGACGCTTTTTGACCAATCAGTGGACTCGTTCCAGCCTTCTTGTTTTGATCCCCAGGGCATCAGATCTTTGCACGGCCTTTGTATTCTCTCCCAGTCTCTCCGATATTTCCTTATATCGCACCAGGTTCGGTAGAAATCTCCAAGCTTTTTATCATCGTCGTCGAAACCTTGGAGCTGTTGCTTAAAATATTCAAAGTCTCCGATTCGCCCTAAGTATTTGTAAGTGACCATGATGAAGCATGCGAAAAAAAGATAGTAGAAACATTGGTTGCGTCGGATGATCAGGTTAATTGACTTTGCCATTAACGACAAGACGACTTGCACAGCCAAATCTTGATGTTTCCAGCTCTCCAAGGTCAGGCCACTTATACTTTGCTTTGCCAATAGCAAATTTCCCTTTTCAGAAGGTTGTTCTAGGTCGATCTCTGTGCATAGCGTGTACGGTCTGAGCGTGGCGATAACTTAGTCGCATTAGCCAAGAAGACATTACGCCCCCTATATTACGACAATAAAAATGTCGCAAACTCCGTAGCATTATCGTAAATGAGGTCAAGCTGCTGTATAGCGTTAATGATTATTTTCTGAGAGGCTTCATTTGTGTTCAGTCAGGCTTGAATTACGAAAATTGTCTTTGAGAACGCACGCGGGTGGCGCGTGCAGTGATCCAAACTGTGATTGTCTAGAGGTCACTAATATTTAGACAGTTTATCAAAAACTTTAGGCTTTTCTAGAACTTATACATAGTTAAATTTCATTATCATCTTTATAAATGGCTAAACTCTAGAATACACGATTTTGTTTTTAAAGGAAGCAATGTAAACTGTAAACCAAACATTAAACCTCCTTATTTGTGGATATGCATGGCGAGGCATATTTTATGTCCCGACTACTGGAGACCTGGAGAAGGCTGGATGGATAATAAAATATAGCCTTTTATCCTCTGCAAATAGGTTTTGTGAGCCCTTGCCGGGTCCGTTACACAGTACGAAACTGGCTGAGCCTCATGAAGTTCAAGTACACACAGCGCCAGGTTAAAACTCAAGTTCTTCCATATGGTTCTTCATATTTCCTGTGTTGCTATTCACAATGCCGGATGAATGAATTGGCTTAAGCAAGATAAGGGGATCCCATAACTCCTCCGTCAATTTGATTGAGCAATACCCTTTGAATACAAATGGGTCTCTGCAGTGGCGAAAGTTGCAGTGGCGATCCCATAGCTACTCCATAATTTTGATTGTTTCATTCCCTTTTTAGTAAAAATAGGTTACTGCAGTGCCAGTAAGTACGTATAGCATACAGTAGCTAAGGGGATCCCATAGCTACTCCATAAATTTGATCGTAATATTTCCCTTTGAATAAAAACGAGTCTCTGCAGTGGCAAAAGTACAACCATTGTTCAACGACACAGAACCAGCCGAGAAGCAGAAGATTAAATAATACATACAACGACAGACAAAACCGAAGATAAAGTTTAACATATAACATTAACATATAAAAGTTTAACATTAGATCATAAGCAGAAACATTATATACAACAAAGCAGAAGCAGAAGATACATAACCTAAATAACTACTGGTTTTTGCATAATGCAGGCAGGTATAGAACTTTTCAGGAATTTTTAGGGGTTTTTTCGTAGAACAATAGGATTTTATGTGCAAGTTCTAGGGGTCATTTAGGATTCGAAAGGAATATCTAATATTTTCCCTCACGAATTTGCTTTTTGGTGACCAGAATTATATTTTGTAAATGGGCAAATGGGTTTGATAAGGGCTGTAACAGTGCAAGTTGCAACTCATATCATTATAAGTCAACTCTGCCATTCACACAGCCTTTTCCTCTCGGCTCACTTTTTCAAGTTTACATCAAGTTTGCATATACCGTTTGTACCCATAAATAATTGTCGAAGCACCTACATAAACATCAAAAGGCTTCAAATGCTCATAGAGACGTTTAGAGGTCTTTGGTGTCTTCATTATGTTCGAAATGTCTTAAAAAAGGGTTTCGAAACACATTGTGACGTATTTAGACCCATTGCTGGGGACTTCGGAACGAAAGACGCACCTTTCTGGGCAGCACGTCCCTGTGTAGGGCCTTAGTATGAAAGTTACCTCCTCCGGGTGACTTTTACATTATAAAAGATTCTTAAATACGTTGTCATAATGGTTACATGTAAAAAATACATCATGCTTGTATATACAGGACACAGTTGCATAAAGCAACATTGAAAAGGTCTTGCAAGCCTTAACAGTATCCACAAGATTTCTTGCACTGAACTTTGGTAACAGCTTCGAAAGTTTTGCATAAGAAAGGAAACGCCAGAACATTCCTGCAAAACTTCTTTTGTCGACGCAGTTATACTTCTTGTGTCCCTTCCTCTTATTAGAATTCTTGTCGATTCGACGCTTCTGCACTCTTTTTAGTGGCTTTGGAGTTTTCGGCTCAAATTTACAAGTCTCTGGATCATCACGCCTGAAAAAAGAGTCTTGATTGTAGTCTTAATAGTAAGGCAACATTCAGTTAAAGTTTGTCCAATAATGCTGCAATGTTTACCAATAGTGTAGGAACGCATGTGCTAAAATTCTAATTTACTGCCATCGTTTCACTCCCCCTCCTCCACGAATTCTAACAGACTTCGCACGACTTCTAACAGAATTATCAACATTTTGTGAGGGTGGAAGGAGATTTTCAACGTGAATATGCTTAGATTGTCCGGAAATTGTAGTAGCTAATTCTTTCGAAAATCTACGGCATTCCGACTCTTTTTACCAAACATTGTATGCCATTGACAGAGAGTGCAGAGAAGTTGCCAAAATGAGACTTGACCCTTTAAACACGGCAAGCATTAAGCCAAACCATACGCGACATGACTTAAAGAATTACATATCTCAACACCAATACCTCCGTGTATGGTATCAGTACGACCACTATATGGGAGCAAAAGCTATTGAAGAGCTGCACAAATAATACATAACTGCGGGTATAGCTGCGGCAGCTCGGACCTGCTCTTAACAAAGATCATGCTTATTTCTTGTTTCAATCGCAAGCTCATAATTCAGATACGCTAATGGAAATGGTCTCGAGTTGGTATGAGGTCTCCAAATATGATTAAAATCTGTAATATTAAATTTCTACCTGGTAGGGTCAACAAGCTTGTATAGAACGCCAAGTGGGCGGGACGCCGAAGGCCAGTATGCGCTTAGGATGTATATTTCACCTGCAATAAATAAGAATTCATTCGTTTACTTATTACCACTGACTCTGTTTTGCCTAATACAACGTACAGAAGGTATTTTCTAAGCCACTAAATTATGCATGAAATTGCCACCAATTGCGTGCCACACTGAGCGTAGCCTTAGTAGCTGGTGTGGTAAAGTATAAGTCAATTCCAGATTTGCTGGACAAGGGTTGCACCTCATTACACTAGCAATAGACCTTTCACATTATTACGTCACACGTGCTAACGCCCGCAGTGCATTGTGGTTGTTGTTGTCACCGCACCGCCGCGTGTTATCATTTGTCTTTTTTCAGTTCAACAACAACCCTATTTTTCTTCAGAACTCTTGCCTCGGGATGTTTGTAGTTTTTTCCCCTGGAGAAAACTTGTCCAAAAGATATTTATTACTCCAGGGCCCTCTTTAACTTCTGACCTCCTCTTTAATCATCATCCCTACTATTAATTTTGCACCATTTTTATACCCGTTCTCGTTCAGTCTAATATCCCCCTATTCTGACACAGGCTTCAGGCTTCCCCCTATAATTTCAACCCCCTACCTATTATAAGCTTTCGAGCTCTGTTTGAACCCACTTACTATTGCAACCCCTCTTACTATACTCAAAGAAAAAGCTATTTCTGTTCTAAGGACATTAGGCTTCATCGAAATGTATACTGTCTAATGACAAATAAAATTTCTTTTTATTGAAATGTTAGGGCAAATGAAGATAACGAATAAACTAAACCTGCTTCGTCTTCTCCAAATGACAAAATTGTTTCAGCGTAACTACCGAATAATGCATTATTACAGATACTTGAGTTGCCCATGACCACTTCTTTCGATTTCCATGTTTTCGCTTTCGGATCTTCTTTCGCACTGAATATCCGCCTGAAATTAAAAGTTAAGATATCAGTTGGAAACTTTTTAGCAATAAGGCGTTGTAAAAGCGATCAAACATTGTTTTCAAATTTTTTTTCAATATTTGATTTCAAACAATTTTTGAACGTTTGGCCATCTCTGAGAACATTAATCAAAGAATTTGCTTAGAAATGTTTTGCGATGTGGCCAAATGATAGGGCTTTTTGTTTGACAAGCGAATTTCACATGTTTGGCAAACAATGTGTGATTGTTTAACCAGGGTCTCAGGTCCTCCCGAACCCTCTGAGTCTTGGGTCCGATATCAAATATTTCTTGTCCAACATTTTCTTATCAAGCCATGCTTGGGCTTTTGGCCAGGTCACAAAACTTTGCTCGACAAGCAAAAATAGACACATTTGTTTCTCGATGTTTTCGAAAAAGTTCAAAAACATTTTTCTTGACGCAAGCGAGAACTGTTTGATGAACACTGTTTCGCAATACGGTAAAACACTAAAACATCTTGCTTGATGTGAAAATTTAAATTGTTTGACAGACAATGTTTCATCGTTTGGTAAAGGGATAAGCATCTCCCCATCCTTCTGAGTTTTAGGCCCTGGCCAAACGAGCAAACGTTTTTTGCTCGAGGCCTAAACACCTCCCTGGTAAAATGTTTGACAAACAATGTTTCATCGTTTGGTAAAGGGATAAGCATCTCCCCATCCTTCTGAGTTTTAGGCCCTGGCCAAACGAGCAAACGTTTTTTGTTCGAGGCCTAAACACCTCCCTGGTAAAATGTTTGACAAACAATGTTTCATCGTTTGGTAAAGGGATAAGCATCTCCCCATCCTTCTGAGTTTTAAGCCCTGGCCAAACGAGCAAACGTTTTTTGTTCGAGGCCTAAACACCTTCCTGGTAAAATGTTTGACAAACAATGTTTCATCGTTTGGTAAAGGGATAAGCATCTCCCCATCCTTCTGAGTTTTAGGCCCTGGCCAAACGAGCAAACGTTTTTTGTTCGAGGCCTAAACACCTCCCTGGTAAAATGTTTGACAAACAATGTTTCATTGTTTGGTAAAGGGATAAGCATCTCCCCATCCTTCTGAGTTTTAGGCCCTGGCCAAACGAGCAAACGTTTTTTGCTCGAGGCCTAAACACCTTCCTGGTAAAATGTTTGACAAACAATGTTTCATCGTTTGGTAAAGGGATAAGCATCTCCCCATCCTTCTGAGTTTTAGGCCCTGGCCAAACGAGCAAACGTTTTTTGTTCGAGGCCTAAACACCTCCCTGGTAAAATGTTTGACAAACAATGTTTCATCGTTTGGTAAAGGGATAAGCATCTCCCCATCCTTCTGAGTTTTAAGCCCTGGCCAAACGAGCAAACGTTTTTTGTTCGAGGCCTAAACACCTTCCTGGTAAAATGTTTGACAAACAATGTTTCATCGTTTGGTAAAGGGATAAGCATCTCCCCATCCTTCTGAGTTTTAGGCCCTGGCCAAACGAGCAAACGTTTTTTGCTCGAGGCCTAAACACCTCCCTGGTAAAATGTTTGACAAACAATGTTTCATCGTTTGGTAAAGGGATAAGCATCTCCCCATCCTTCTGAGTTTTAGGCCCTGGCCAAACGAGCAAACGTTTTTTGTTCGAGGCCTAAACACCTCCCTGGTAAAATGTTTGACAAACAATGTTTCATCGTTTGGTAAAGGGATAAGCATCTCCCCATCCTTCTGAGTTTTAGGCCCTGGCCAAACGAGCAAACGTTTTTTGCTCGAGGCCTAAACACCTCCCTGGTAAAATGTTTGACAAACAATGTTTCATCGTTTGGTAAAGGGATAAGCATCTCCCCATCCTTCTGAGTTTTAAGCCCTGGCCAAACGAGCAAACGTTTTTTGTTCGAGGCCTAAACACCTCCCTGGTAAAATGTTTGACAAACAATGTTTCATCGTTTGGTAAAGGGATAAGCATCTCCCCATCCTTCTGAGTTTTAGGCCCTGGCCAAACGAGCAAACGTTTTTTGTTCGAGGCCTAAACACCTTCCTGGTAAAATGTTTGACAAACAATGTTTCATCGTTTGGTAAAGGGATAAGCATCTCCCCATCCTTCTGAGTTTTAGGCCCTGGCCAAACGAGCAAACGTTTTTTGCTCGAGGCCTAAACACCTCCCTGGTAAAATGTTTGACAAACAATGTTTCATCGTTTGGTAAAGGGATAAGCATCTCCCCATCCTTCTGAGTTTTAGGCCCTGGCCAAACGAGCAAACGTTTTTTGTTCGAGGCCTAAACACCTCCCTGGTAAAATGTTTGACAAACAATGTTTCATCGTTTGGTAAAGGGATAAGCATCTCCCCATCCTTCTGAGTTTTAGGCCCTGGCCAAACGAGCAAACGTTTTTTGCTCGAGGCCTAAACACCTCCCTGGTAAAATGTTTGACAAACAATGTTTCATCGTTTGGTAAAGGGATAAGCATCTCCCCATCCTTCTGAGTTTTAGGCCCTGGCCAAACGAGCAAACGTTTTTTGCTCGAGGCCTAAACACCTCCCTGGTAAAATGTTTGACAAACAATGTTTCATCGTTTGGTAAAGGGATAAGCATCTCCCCATCCTTCTGAGTTTTAGGCCCTGGCCAAACGAGCAAACGTTTTTGCTCGAGGCCCAAACACCTCCCTGGTAAAATGTTTGACAAACAATGTTTCATCGTTTGGTAAAGGGATAAGCATCTCCCCATCCTTCTGAGTTTTAGGCCCTGGCCAAACGAGCAAACGTTTTTTGCTCGAGGCCTAAACACCTCCCTGGTAAAATGTTTGACAAACAATGTTTCATCGTTTGGTAAAGGGATAAGCATCTCCCCATCCTTCTGAGTTTTAGGCCCTGGCCAAACGAGCAAACGTTTTTTGTTCGAGGCCTAAACACCTTCCTGGTAAAATGTTTGACAAACAATGTTTCATCGTTTGGTAAAGGGATAAGCATCTCCCCATCCTTCTGAGTTTTAAGCCCTGGCCAAACGAGCAAACGTTTTTTGTTCGAGGCCTAAACACCTTCCTGGTAAAATGTTTGACAAACAATGTTTCATCGTTTGGTAAAGGGATAAGCATCTCCCCATCCTTCTGAGTTTTAGGCCCTGGCCAAACGAGCAAACGTTTTTTGTTCGAGGCCTAAACACCTTCCTGGTAAAATGTTTGACAAACAATGTTTCATCGTTTGGTAAAGGGATAAGCATCTCCCCATCCTTCTGAGTTTTAGGCCCTGGCCAAACGAGCAAACGTTTTTTGTTCGAGGCCTAAACACCTCCCTGGTAAAATGTTTGACAAACAATGTTTCATCGTTTGGTAAAGGGATAAGCATCTCCCCATCCTTCTGAGTTTTAAGCCCTGGCCAAACGAGCAAACGTTTTTTGCTCGAGGCCTAAACACCTCCCTGGTAAAATGTTTGACAAACAATGTTTCATCGTTTGGTAAAGGGATAAGCATCTCCCCATCCTTCTGAGTTTTAGGCCCTGGCCAAACGAGCAAACGTTTTTTGTTCGAGGCCTAAACACCTCCCTGGTAAAATGTTTGACAAACAATGTTTCATCGTTTGGTAAAGGGATAAGCATCTCCCCATCCTTCTGAGTTTTAGGCCCTGGCCAAACGAGCAAACGTTTTTGTTCGAGGCCTAAACACCTTCCTGGTAAAATGTTTGACAAACAATGTTTCATCGTTTGGTAAAGGGATAAGCATCTCCCCATCCTTCTGAGTTTTAAGCCCAGGCCAAACGATCAAATATTACATTTAAAATTTGCTCACTATGCCATTAATTATTGTTCAGCTATGCTGCAAAACATGGCTTGGGCACGTCACAAAACATTACTTGCCAAGCAATTGTTTTGAAATGTTTGGTAGTTGGCAAGGGCCTTACAGTGCAGTAGGTACAATTCAAGAAATCAATGACTTACCCTGAAACGGTGTCTGCATAGAAATAGAGTCCTTGCATATTTGGATTATTGCATCCTCTGTATACATATCCCCCAACAATCGATTTACCAATGCTGTGGTCGTAAGCAATAATTGGTGGTATTCCTTTATCTGGTGCAAAAAGGAGATCATTAGCATAATGTCGAGGGTTAACGCAAAGCATACCCTGGATAAGCAAAGCTCAGATGCTGTACTGTACGCTCATTTTTTATGAGAAACCGCTTATAAGAAACAACAAAAGCCTTTTGGGAACTACACTACAACTTCAAGTATCGAAAGAGGAAAGTTTAAGTAGATCGCGTTAATAATAAGCAGATCTGCTTATTAGAAGCCACGGTCTTTGACAAAAGGAGGTTTAAGTAGATCGCATTAATGTCAAGCAGATCTGCTTATTAGAGGCTATGGCTTTTGACAAAAGAGGCAGTAATTCCTGGTGATCTAAAGATACACGTTATTGAAAACCAAAAAGGTCTTAGTGAACTGAGAATCGCTTAACGCAGTAAGAGGCATATGGGCTTGCATTAGCTTCAGTACGAGAGCCTCAGTAGCTCCTGGAAAGCTTCATATTCGGCATTATGTTTTGCACATAGGGAGCTGTCTATTTAATTTATTATTTTGTCTTGAATGAATAGTTTTTGGCTTGTGTGGTATCTAATCTAGAAAGCATTTGTGCTTCTATGTATATAGATAAATCTCGCTGCATGCTCTTTTGAGAAAGAATCAGCAAGGATTCCATAATATAGAGGCTTCCGCACCACAAAATATGGGTGGTGGTTTCTGTCCTTCGATTTAATTGAGAATTGTTGAAGAGAATTCTAGGAGTATTTCCCTTAGCTAAGGAAACAAAGGACTGAAAGAAACGGCCCCCATCTCGAGTTTCGTCTTTCGCGAGCCTCTATTGTACAACAAGTTCCAAGAGAGGATTGGATATAAAAAAGCTATGGAGATATCTTCTCTGATACCTCAGCGGCAATTTTCCTGTTCATATTTCCAGTAAATATCAGATAAAAGAAACCCCCCTCCAGATCAAACATCTGAGATTTTGAGAAAGCCCACCTGACAGTATGCATTGAGAATGACAAAGATGTACAACGAGATGTATATACAGAAGAAATTTGATCAGAATTGAATCGTGTAATGTGAAAAACAGTAATCAACCTGCAGCTTCAAGCAATAGGAATTCTGCAAAAGTATTCGAAGCAATGAAAAATTTATAACGTGAATAATAAATGTGTTTACTACTGAATAATAAATGAAACTGGTTCTATGAATTTCATCAAGACGGTGATTTCTCATGATTCATGTTTTATTTCTGTCGAAGCATCTGCAGTAACCGGCAGTAGCTACGAAAAGGACCTCGCAAAACGAACAGTAAAGCGTATTTCACATGGAAGAGAATGATAACAATGAAAGAATGGTATTCAGGTTAATTTCCTTCCTATGGATTTAGCAGGGAGAGTGAATTTGTTTTCTTTTCTACCTGGTGCATAGAAAACGTAACTAGGCCCATTAGAGATCTGAACGCATGTGCTGAGGATTCGCTGAGTAAGTAATTGAGTTTCCACGTAGTGGTTTATTGTTTTGCTATGTAACTTATACTATATGTATTTATTTGACTTTTTATATAGTAAGTTGTGTTTCTGCTGGTTAAGCTAACACCTACATAACTTATGCACTTGATTCTACTAAGATTCTCAAAAAATTTCAATTGCTTAAGCGATCGTACGGCTCAAACATACGACTTAAAATTTCATCACTTGGCTCTAGCGCCTTTCCTCCGTGTTGGCAGCCTGTGTAAAAGAATCTACAACTACAGGCCTACATCTATAGAAGTTTCCCATTAGGACTCTAATACTACCATACTTTTTAAAACGTCCCATCCAGTTTGAATCAAATCAGTATGCCAATATTCAGATGATTCTTTCGAGTTTCGCAGAATGACGTGGTGGAGGCTTAGACTTTCACGAGTCACAGTGTCTGCTCAAAATATCTTGGCCAACAACAACAGCAACAATTCTCCAAAACTGATTGTGGGCACAACACTTTGAGTTGCTGTTGCGCAATAACAACAACAACTACATGTTGTGTGGTGATAACTTGGATTCGTGTGAAAAGTCAAGTGGAGGTTGAGGTGTTAGATTTCCTGTAAAACGTATCTATACTGTAACTCAACATGCATGTATATGCCTTTCCCACTTCACACAATGTATCCCACTGAAGCCATTAATATTCTTTTGCAGGACAAAGCCTCAGATTTCATGTCGAAGGTTGAACCCTAACACTAGTCATTGTTGGTGTTTTGCAAAGACAAACTAACTGTGTCTGTCTGGATATTTCAAGCAAAACAAGAATTTCAAGCCAATATCAAGTGTAAAAACCAAAGCAAGTTGCAAGGAATCAAGGAAATGTGGAACATTACACAGACTAATACATCAGCTCTTACAAACATAACAAATACATCGACATCAACGAAAGAAAACAGCATTCTGTTATCACATATTGACCCAACATGGCTTGTCTTACTCAGAGTCATTCTATTGAGCGTTATAACCCTCCTAGCATTATTTGGAAATGGCCTGGTACTCACATGCGTATGTCGTATAAAAGAAATGAAAACAGTGACTGGAGTTTTCCTTGCAAATTTAGCTGCATCAGATCTAGGTGTGGCATTTTTCTGCATACCAGTAGCAATAGCTGCTAGCTTAAAAGAAGATATTCTACTTAACAGTATTACGTGCCATTTCAATGGATTCACCCTGGTATTTTTCTTTATTGCGTCGATACAAACGCTGTCGGCTATTAGTGTTCATAAATACATCGCCGTGGTCCATGCGATGCAGACGACTGTAACGAAGAAGCGTGCTAGCATTGCAGTTGGGATAGTCTGGTTGCTTTCTTTAATTCTTGC
This sequence comes from Chrysaora quinquecirrha, assembly GCA_014526335.1. Taxonomy (NCBI): domain Eukaryota; kingdom Metazoa; phylum Cnidaria; class Scyphozoa; order Semaeostomeae; family Pelagiidae; genus Chrysaora; species Chrysaora quinquecirrha. The sequence goes on from JACTAT010000119.1 coordinate 371,836, forward strand.
AGCTGGTCCGCTATTGGGATGGAATGACTATACTTTCAAAGACGGTCGACACCAGTGTGGTACAGCAGCACCATCCTCGATTGAAAGTTACTCTCATATGATCTGTCTACTTCTATTTGGTTACATAATACCCTTAGTGACGATGCTATATTGTTATTCGAGGCTATATTGCACCACAAGAAAACACATCCAGAGACTAAAGCAAAGTGCAATAACAAATAGCAAAGAAACTCAATCAGAAGCGCAACTCATAAACACTTTATTAATCATACTCCTCACGTTCATTCTGTGCTGGCTGCCCTTTGTTGTGTACATATGCTATGGAATACTCAATCTACACATCCCATTTTACCTTCCTTCGATCGCCTTTCTTTTTGGCTACGGAAACTCGGCTTTGAACCCCATTATATATGCACTGAGACATCGATCATTTCGCAGGGGATTCTGGGAGATCCTCACGGTTTGCTTCGATGAGAATATCCGTAACAGATTCGCAACTACAACAACGTTATTGGGTAGAGGCACCTCAAGAACGCCTTCTCCTTCTCCGAAAAGATCGAGAAAAATTAAAGAACAGACAAAAGACGAGGCAAGAAAAATGGGGACGGAAATGGGCACATTTCTAACGCCGGAGTGCAAATGCTGAAAAACGTGGAAATTGTTATGCTGAACCATCTAGGTGCATCGGATATTATTTCAAGAGTAGGAAAATGTAATGCTGCTTGGACATGAATAATAACAAACCTGTAACTCAAAAACTGTATTAGTTTACTTACCAAAATCTTTAGAATCGCATAAGTCTTCATCATAACAATGATTCCCTTCCATTACTCTCCAACCATAGTTACCACCTTTTGTAATGATATCGATCTCTTCATATTTATCTTGTCCTACATCACCACAAAATATCCTTCCTTTTCCTGCTTTTGTTTTCACATTCCCACGATCTTTAGAGCACCGCCATGTGTTTCTCAGCCCATATGCATATATTTCTTTTCTGGCGCTTGTCATTCTTCTGAAAGGATTGTCTGGCGGGATCGCGTAGCGGCGACCGTCGTATACATCCACGTCAATGCGTAACGCCTTCCCAAGAAGGTTTGTCCTAAAAACAAAGTTTTCACACGTACCTCACTTAGTCAATATACTAATAACAAAACCAATCTGTTTAAATTTTTGCATAGTCTGTGCCCAAAGCCCCGCCATAACGATGCAAACGCATTGTAACATTTGCCGCGTGCCCAATAATAGAATAGCCTGTAAACTTGTGCTGCATTGCGCAACAATTTTTGTACGCTTGAAAGCACACGTCTCATAAGCATTCCCGCCAACGGCGTTTTAAAGCACAGATATATTGCTGACAAGCTGCATCCCTAGCCCTCCTATATTTGCAGCCTTACAACTCCTTGCAACAGAAATGCCGAATGCTGCATCGTTTCGCAGGGCTTTCCCTGCAATTTCTTTAAAGACAACCCCAAGGTCCTGATCTCGAATCTCTATTTCTACTAGCACAAGACTATGCTAAACTATGCTCTTTCTGAAGCCGGTTTTCCACTAGGCGTATTCATCCGCGTGTAGATGAGCGGCTATTATGTTGCGATGTATATTTCCAACAATGGTCACCACTAGTCACTCCGCTACACGCGTTTTTGAAAGTCTCATTGACTTGAACTTTTCCGCCGCGTCAGAATGGCACGGCCAGCGGCCAGATACTTACATATTTTGAGAGTTTCCGAAAGTCCAGTGTCTGTCTCCAGCACCACCTCCATCGCCAACAAAGATATAAAGAAAACCATCATCACCGAATAGCAACATCCCTCCTTCATGATTAGCTTCTGGTTCATCTATCTCTAGTAGTGTTATCTCTGAGCTGTGATCTGCTAAGTTTGGATCATCTGGAGAGACGATGTATTCTGCGATTCGTATTTTGTGTTTCGGTGAAGCAAACCAGTGCTTTGTTTTGTTCGCTTTATAATCTAAGGATGTATTAAAATTGCAATGAAAGTTTAGAGTGCTTTATGCTACTGGGTTGCCACTGTTACTTCAGCGTACCATTTCACCGATTATTTTTCAGAAAGCAACTCTCGGTAAAAGTTTGACAGAGAGAAGCTGGAGAAAAAATCACTTTAGCCACTATTGTACTTATTCTTGTAAGTAATTAAGTCAAAGGACTAGCATTAAAGGCAAAAGCTTAGGGGCTGAAGTTTACAGGCTATTAAACCAAGCAAACAAGCAAGCAATCTTTATTTTTAATGCACATCAGGGGTTTTGCCAGCTATACAGCTGATTTGAACCTGCAGCTTGTGCCCCCAGGGTGATATTCTAGAACGAATACCCCGGATATTCATTTACTGACCTCGGAAGGATGGACAGCTGAGTTGACCGTAGGCTTGTGGAAAGTGGTCCGATAAGCCGAGCCTTGACCACTATAAGCAGTACATCTGTCGCAATGTCATTTTGGTGTCTCGGTCACGGTTTTATAAGCAAGAACTGGGACTCAGGTAATACGTCTTCTACCGTATGTTATGTTTTTTATTTAACAATGTAACCTACTTTTCCTCTCTAATGGATCTTGGTAAGAGGACAAGAGGAGAATGCGAAGGAAGGAATTCGAAAGGTGATAGAATATTAAGAGAAAGTAGAGCAAGATAAATGGTTTCTTGAATTAGACATTACCTTTATGAAGCACTGAGTAATACACAAAGAACCTCCCGTTCGTTGCATATTTAGGATGAAATGCGAACCCAAGAAAACCTCTTTCATCCCAGCCTTGTCCTGAATTGAGTATCCGATTGGTTATATTCAAGAATGGTGTTTTCAGTTTCCTTCCTTTGTGGTCAATGATATGAATCACTCCTCTCTGCTCTCCAACAAATAATCTATGACTCCCATCATTAGAATGTGTAGCCAGAATAGGATTATACAAATCAAAGGCGACTGGTTGAACGCACATTGTCGTCACTAACTTGTTTTCATCTTTCTTGAATTGTAGACTGTTTATGTTATTCACTTTCGGATAGCAATAGTCCTTATCGTTCGGTATTGCCCATGTGCAGAATTTCTTCGCAGAGACTGAAGTCAGAAATTTACGAAATGCGTCCCGCAACGGCAGAGCAAGTAGCACATAGCGACATGACTGAAATGACTCAAGACAGAATTCATAACATAGGCCGGGAAAACGCTCGTTTGACTTTGAGAACTGTTGCTTCTTTTTTGAGGGATTTTCGGCATCATAGATGTGCGCAGCGTAAGGGTGGCATTCAGAACATAAAATCTCTTTCACGAACTTGTCACAGGATGGCAATGAGTTTGTCCTTTTGCGCATTCGAACTGCAAATTTATGAATCTGTCGCAAGTTGCTTTCTCTTGTTGAAGAACAACATCCATAATTTGAAGTTTCCTTGCAGAAACCGACTGGCCTTGATGATGTAAACGGTGGAAAATAATCTAGGCACTGAGGATGTGCGTGGATTTTGATTACAGTGATAATCAGTAACAAGGCACATGACCAGTAAACTGCTGCAATTTTCAACATCTTGCTCGTGAGATGAGTCGTTTCCCTCCGTAGATCATATGGGCCTATCTATCTCTTTTTTATTCGATAAACAACCAATGATTTCTCACAAAGAGGATCTTAGACATACGTGTATTGTCTTAGGGCAAGTCATGGTTAAATTTGAATCAACTTTATTATCATCTCAGATAGGATTAGGATCACCACATCTTGCCTTTGGACGATAGCAAGTCCAAAGATTCAACAATGATAAGGAAATTGTCAAAAACTGGAATAGGTCTTAAACAAGTTCGGTACAAGATATAATCAAATGAAACAGAAATAAAAAGGCTTAAAAATAATGTACCGGTAAGCCTTTTTATTTTCGTGTGAAGAGAGGAGGAGATTGTGGCGCAGTAGAAATTGTGGCCAAGTTAAACAGAAGAATTTTTTGCAAAACAGTTTGCGGCTTCGAGAATCATCTAAAAATGAATGACTCAAAGTTCGCAATCAATTCTTCTAAGTGCTACTAATGATCAAATATAGTCATCTGCATAGTATGCGAATTCTTATGATAGCTTTTGAAAGTTTTAGAATTTAATTCATCATTTGAAACGAAGATTACAGGTTTCGGTGCACTGAACGGATTTATTTGTTACATACACAGTTTAACCGATGAGTTCGAATTGATTAGTACAGTATACGTAACTACAGAATTTCTATTTTCGATTCAAAGTTTTGGGATTCTTCCAGGAAAGGTTCATCTGATCATCAATGTCATCATTCGCATTATCATCATAATGGATCACCATCATCATCATCATCATCATCACCATCACCAGTCATCGTCTTCAACATGATCATCATTGTTTAAGAAGATGATTGCTGTATTCTTTCGGTATATACGCAAACAGAAATAATGTCTGAAGGAGCAACATCTGAATTGCAGACGCATTTTAAACGGCTATCGGCTATCGGTTGCGGTAGTGGCGCAAATCAAACAATCTTTTGAGGGATGTCGCGTGCTATGTTCAAGTGAAACCTATTGCAAATTAGTGTTTCTTTCTTTCATATGTTTGGGTAATTTGGGGGAACCTGGCAAGCTTCGATCGTGTGCTTCATCGCTTCACGCTGCATATAAATATTAGTTTTCGTGTGCGGGCATCATCCGTTTTATGTTATGGAAACCGGTCTACATACAATACTAATAAAATCATACTAAATTAAACTAAATACAGCTAAATTGATATGGAAAATAATAAAACAATAACTTAACTGTTAATAAGAGATAGGAACACTGTAGATTACTCGCGTGGAAATTATTTTAAGGAGAAACCCTCTCATTAGGTGAACTCATCGAGGAGGGAGCACCCCCTAAAAATTTAATAAGGACTATTCTGGAAAATTAGGAAAATTCAGGAATGGTCAAGCGCTTTGATCGTGGAACAAAACTACCATACTTGACTCGAACCTATGATTTGTTGATTTCCGTGTTCAAGGCTCGAACCTCTGACCTGGAAGCCTCGAATTAGGTAAAGCTGAAATGAGGCAATTCCATCAGGGGACCCACGTGGAGCAATTTTGTTCATCATTCAGAGTGTGCAGGAGGAATTCTGGATTGGATTGCTTGAAAATGCTTCGAGCTGGTATAGTGCTCATTGCTGCTGGGAAACTACTTCAAAATAAAGTTGTAAGTTGATTTTCTTATAGACCATTTTCATAGCCACAAGAGGATTGCTATAAACGCGCGAAAAAGGGCCTTCTTGTCGTTCGAGCCCTGGCACTAGCAGCCAGCTGGCTTGCTCGCCTATCTTTTATTATTTGTGTCCAGTACTGAAATCTTGGGTTTTCTTTTTGTGGCTGTATGATAACGATAAAATGAATAACCGATAATATTGCCGTACTAGACTATGTTTAATATACTTTCTAGGTAATAAATCATATTATCTGTTTTGTTTTTTTAGAACTGCAGTGCTGGCAAGTATGTGTGTTTGTGTACGCAAGCTTTAAAGTATCAACCAACAAAAGGAAGATTAAAACAAATACAAGATTCTCCAAGTGGATGGGTTCCTCCCGCTGGTTGGTTTATTAAAAAATGCTACCTTACCTTGATCCAAAACCTCTGCTAAGAATTGACTGATAAATACGTTGCGTTCATGACTTTTATCTCTTCTGAACCAGTCTGGAATGTAAAAAATTTTACGCCGGTCAACAAAATCTGAGGTTCTCCATGTACGCCAGTCATATGGGCAGTGTGACAAGGTGAACCATTCTAGGGGGGTCCGGGGGTATGCTCCCCCAGAAAATTTTAAAAGTTGAAGCCTCTACTTTGTCTCAAAAAAGCCTGTTTTCATATAGATTGTTCACAACAATCAACTTTTTTATCACACTTCAAAATATTTGTACGCCAGTCCGTGAATTAAGCAAAATGTTCACCAAAGTGTACACCAAAAATCAATCGTGTACGCCGGACATGTCCGGTGTACAGCCTTTAGATTCCAGACTGGCTTCTGAAGTCTGAAAAAGTAGACCCCCTGCTCCTAGGCTTTCAATTCCAGATGCCAAAAATCAAAATTTCTTGAAAATTGAAGACTTAAGAGAAGCTGATTTGAAGCTGAGAATCTCTGCAAAGTCTTCCGAATCTTCCAGCCTAAGAGTCAGTCGAGAGCTTGGAGCTCCAGAGTCTCTGATTTTCCCGGGGTTGTCTGAATGAAAATGACATACCTCCTTGCAAAGAAAGAATGGTCTTTCAATCTCTCTGAAATCTCCAGAAAGAAGAAGAGGCAGAGAAAGGACCCAAAAGAACACACCCCTAATAGATTTTCTTCTGACGTGACTTCTTAAAGTGTAATGATTTCCATTGCTTTCACACTGAAAAAAATTGTCAATTATCTCTCCATTCATGAAAATATATATAAATTTGTATTGTAATGAAGAAGGTTCAAGGTATCCAAAACAAAGCAAAATAGGAAGAGAGCCTGCATGACTTAAAAAGTCACTCTGTGGTTTTTTTGGGCTCTTTGCTCATTGGAATTGTTTTTCGGCTCTCTGATCATGTAGTCCAGATTTTGAATCCAATCAACTGTTGGGTGGAACTTGTCAAAATCTTTACTGTTTAATATATCGATTGTTAATTCTATATTACAGATCCCCCTCCAGATTTACCATTCACTATAAGAAGATCAAGAACAAACAACATACCAGTTTATACAGATTATAAAAGTGGACGTACGAGAATCATTACACAAGTGAGGAAAGTTTCAGGTGACCTAAAGGTAAGTACATTAATGACTTCATATTTTGTGTTTTGCTATGACTGTGCTTTTTAGTTGGAAACATTCAAGTAGTTTGCAATTTCGATTGTTACCCATTACAGCTAATGATTCAGATCAATTCCATATTAAATATTTTCACCATGGACCCATTCTCAAATTCCAAACATGTTTCTCTGTTATTTGACCTCATGAAATTTGACATGTCACCCACCCCTGTTGTCTCAGTGGAGCCCTTGTGGTCTCACCAGGAGCAGGGGTTACTCCCTAATGTAGGCTGTCAGCTAGTGCCTCTCATATGGGTAGGTTTTTCTTCAAACCTTCCTTACAACTGGGTCCAATTTATGCCTATAATACCTTAAAACTGGGTATAGAATCAAATTTCTTTAACATTTGGTACACAAATACATACTAAAATCATAAAACTGGGTGGCTGAATGTGTAAAACAAGACCTTAAAGTTGGGTTTGTTTGTAAAAACTTGGGGGGCACATCCCTGTACATTTCAGGGTCAAGTACCCCCCTCTGGGTGGTCTCAGTGGTGCAGAGGTTAGCATGCAACCTAACTGTTATGTGTTGGAACCAAGGTCTTTCAATCTTTGATTGCTGAGATAACAACCTTGGACAAGTTGTTAACACAAATGTGCCTCTCTATGTCCAGCTGTATAAATGGGTACCAGGTTGGTGGTTATTAGCACCATATGTGGCTGCACCTTTCTCTTTGCTAATGCATCTAGACCTGGGGCTGTAAAGTTAGTTGAGTAACCCTATGCTAGAAATGACTATAAAATTATAAATTTATTTGGAAGCTTGCATCTGCTTTGTTGGCAACTCATCTGTCCCACAACTCATTGCAGGCATCTGGTTGTTCCTTATGGTTATATAGAAACCAAGCTTTAGTAACATTTGGCTACTGCAGGAGGGTACCCAACTCCCAGTGGTGGTGCTTTCCCGCTGCCTACCAGTGGATAGTCAAATTGAGTGGAAGCAAAGTTTTAGTTTTTATATGCATGATTGTTCAATTTGTTTTCAGGCTTTAGAAGATTGTATGAGATTCAAACTTGGAGATGACCTTAGTTATCAAATAAATGAACTGACAAGTAGTGTAAAAGTGAAAGGAAATCACAAAAGAGAACTTATCAAATGGTTCCTTGAACTTGGTTTTTAAAAGTCAACTGCTGTTTCGTTTGAATCAGGTGACAATTTTATGTACATTGGAATGTTTTTTTTGTAATAAAGCAAACAGAAAATACATGCTGTGTAGATGCCAATGCTACAGCCCCAATAGTTTTAGGAATTGTTTAATTGTAGTCAAAATAGTTGCCCCTTCATTTTAAATGTGTTTGCATGTGTGGTATGTGATCCACAAAGTTTTGCTCAGATTTTCCAACATTGTCAAGTAGGGTTTTAATTTTTGTAAATCCCCTTGACTGTATGAGTCAAATGATGATGTTGTCATGTTGATGCCTTGAGTACCAAAAAGTTGACCATCAGTGAATTATTGATGAACTGAGGTGCTTTTTATGCGCAGTGAAAGACTGATTAAGAATATAAATAAATGTTTGAAGGATGAAAAATTCAACTGAGACCTTTATATACGTATTGCTTTTGGCACTGGCATAATGCTGACACAAAATATTTTACCAAAACACAAATAGTGGAACTCAAAACAAGCTGTTTTCCACGTGTCTCTCAGAGTGGATAAACATGCGAGTTGCAAGCGAGCAACATGTCCCCCGGCTCGCTGAAACAAGAAATGTTTCTGTTGTCTAGCACTCGCAAAACATTTCCGTGTCTCTCGCTACAGATTTTGTCGTGCGCTACAAAATTTCCGAAGTGGCTAAACTGGGAGACGATGTCGCACGATAAGTCTCCTAGTTAAACAAGGCAATAAGCCTGTTGAAATTGCAGTTTGCAGTGCAAGAGGTAGGTCATTCTGCATGATGTTTCCGATATTTTCCGAAACAAAATAAATTTTGAAATTGTAAACTGTTTTGTTTTTACACGAAGATGACGAAACTTATATGGAACCGTCGAGGTTTACATACCTAAGTAAGAGCCACATTACGGATAATCGTACATAAAAATATTATATGAGATTAGACTCATTACACAAGTATCATGCTCCTTAAAACTGATAGGTCGCTGATAACAGAATTAAGCTGTCCAGCAAAACCAATAAGAATAACAACAGCTAAAGCTTGGAATGATGTAGCCGTAGCCAACCTTGCGTGAGATATCCGTCGTTCCCGCCGGACGAAACGGGAGAAATTTGAAAACTGTCTCTATCTGTGATTTCCCGCTAACAATGCTAGAGAGTAATCTGCTATGTAATTCTTTGGATTGTTTAGGCGAAAGCTTAGCTTAATCCGGCAATCGACTTATTAATTCAAAAACAATATTTGTCGGAAAGATATTTGGCTATTTTTGGATTCGTCATACAAGGTATTGTTAGCATTGCCTGTTTGGCGTATGCGTTGTGGCATGCTATCCCAACAGAGTATACAAAGTTTCGTTAAGACTCAAAGTGCATCCAAATCTTCAGTGAACAATTTGTATTAGAGATGATACGACCGGAATCTCTTTTACTATCGGTACAGTAACGGTAACGTTTGATGTGACTCTGACGCTTCCTTCTCTTCTCCTTCCATTAAATTTGGCACGCGATGTACGCGGTTAGTGTTATAAGTATTAGTTGTAACAGCTCTAATAAACCCGTTCGGCGTATCTCATTCCCAGGATTTTAAAAGGGCTTAATTGATAGGGGCTTATAGGACAGGGGGTTCATTGCTTCATCGCACTTGATGTGTAGTCAGAATTGATGGTTTGTAGTGGAACTGCTTGTGCAACAATTGGATCAAAAGAGGTCAAAAACTAAGCAGCTTTGGAAACTAGGCCTCGTGTTATGCTCTCGTCCAAATATAGCTAGCTACGAGAATGCTAGGAAAGAAGTATACAGTATTTTCATTAGAAACTCTTTTTAAGAAACCCAGACTCTCCAATGGCCCTACATTCAAGGAACTAGCTACATTCAGTAACAGAACAATCATGCTTTAAACAACTCTTCGAAATATTTTATTTTTCGCGTGTTTTTGCTCCAATACAGTTTTTTGTGTCACGCGGACAAATTTGGTCCACTGGAAGACAAAATTGAAATTTTCATTCAACCCCCCCAGCACTGCTTTCGGGCCGTAGCCATATCTCGAACATTTTCACCCGTTTCACTTCTCTGTATTTGTGTAGCTGTGCACTTATCTCTTATCTAGTTCGCACTATTCTCTACCTTATCAACTCGTTTTCGTCCTTGATGTTTAGCTATAGAAGCGGTGTGTATAGAACTTACCCAGGCCGCTTCGGCGCCAGAAGCATTTACCTTGTGATAAGTGCAATGTGCCACCTGCACATATATTGTCTTATTACGTATTTCGTTATTTGGTCCATGTCGTTCTTATCATTTGATTGCTTTACCAAACGTCACGAAAGCCAAAGAAACACAAATTTATCATTAAAGGCGCTTTATCCAAATAAGTAAGCATCTTGTCCCCTACATGATTGGGGCAACTAATTGGAGCCCCTCAAATAATCACATCACAGAAATTGGTTTTTAATGCGATCGTTAGATAGCTTTACCAAGTCAGGCGTGTTTAATCTAAGCAGTTTTATAGCAAGAAGGCCCTTGGCGATATTAGTGACCTCTTATTCATGTCCATAAAAGTCCGTAGTGTCCAAATATTAATAAGTAGGCCTGCAGTGCAGCTTCCTTGGCGGTGGGAGGCTAGCCACCAAAGTGCGTCCCGAAAAATTTGCTAGGCCGCATTTATTGACACCGAAGCTCTTATTCTAAGCCCTTTTAAAAGGTATTGCGAGGTGAGTTCGTCAGCAGAATAGACATCAAGAAACAAACTTGTGGCGCATTGGCGCATCCCGGGGTACTTCAATATGTAGACATACCAGACGTGCCGCTCATATGGATGGGTTTTTACGACTGAAATTCTCTACACATGGGTCTGATATTCTGCTCGATTCTGGTTGATGGGTTGGTATTTTAGGATTTTCTTACCAAAAGGTCCCATTATGATTTACCGCAAAGTGGCTGACAACCTTTCTACTTTGTTTTTTGCTTTCGAAACGGTGAATTAGCGGCAACAACAGAGCTCGGTCACATTGATTGCAAAGAATCGCCGTCAGATTCGATTTTGCGAGACCTTTCGTGAATTCTAGCACTGTAAAAGGGTTTTAAAATCAACCAAATTCATACACAAGGGCTTGAAATTTCCCGATTTTCATGCAAATGGGTCAGAAATCCTTGAAAATCCTATCATACAAATGGGTCCTTTTGTCAAAGTCCAGATTCACGTCTAATCATGGACACATTGAAGTACCCCCCCGGGTGGCGCATTCATCGAAAATGACCTTAAGGCTATGTCTATACTTTTTTTAAAATCAAAATGGAGAATATATCAGGACTGAATAACAACAGCAAAATGAACGAAAATATGTATTTTCTTAAAAATATGTTTAAAATGCGTTTCAAGGGCTTCACGCTGGTGGACTTTACCTTAGCGTAAAAACTCAATTACATAGTTTTGGAGATGGAAAAAAATTTCAGCCTAGTGTTTCTTAGCTATAAATAAAGGTTGTTCTTATAAAGAAAACGCGTAAAATGTTTTTTGTCTTCAATAAAGCAAAGGAAAAGGAATGGTCTCTATGATGGTATTGAGTTTAGTAACAAAAAGCCATTTGCAGGCGAGAGTACTGAAAAATGCGGTTCGTGTAAACTGTAAAGGATTGACGTTTTTCCTGACGCTTGCATTCCGTTGACGTTCATTAATTGTCCATATAACCTTTTAAATTTACGTAAAAAGGCAAGAAGCATTCTTTACAAAAGAATGAGAAATCTGCAAACAAGCAGTTCCCCCGCTTCGCGCCATTCTATTTTAATGGCTTGATCATTCAAAGTGGACTGGGACTAGTAAAAAACGCCTGCAGGTGGCCCCATAAAACAAGCCTTTAATAATTCATGCAGAATCAATAAAGGGAAACCTTTGAAACTTTGCTACCTTAATGGTTTCAAAAAGCTCTTTGAAAGTGCTTGATTTGAAAAACTTTGAGAACAATAAGGCTACAGGCTGTTGGTTCCTTTTGTCATTTTCGTATGTTCACACAAGGCAGTTTTTTGTTTAATCTTTCTGTGAACATTTGATATGATTTACTTCCTTTGTAACTTGGACTGATTTCTACGCAGATTAGTATCTTGACCATGTTCAAATGAACAAACAAAACAACAGGTCGCATCTCATGAATAAAAGAGAAATGTTTCCTTTTATTTTACATAATAATACATTGAAAGGTCTCGATTCAGTTCGTTCAAGGTGAAGGTTCACAGGCCACAATCATTTCGTTTCATCACAGCAAAGTTCACTTCGAATCTCTCTCAAATTCGGTAAGTTTATAGCAAAGTATTTAGTCTTGTTTTTAATCAAAAGTTGGGTACATGCTAGCGACTTGTTACGATTTGCTCGCGTTTCAAAGATTTGACTCCGAGGCAACCAAGCGGCAAGTTTCTGTTAGGTATCTCTCACTTTGCCAACACAATACAAAATATTTTCGAAGCTGAGAATTTTCACAGCTATAGTGTTGTATTTCGGTCAAGAAAGACAACAAAGAAACAGTTTCTAATCGCTTTGCTCTCAACTTAAAAGTACACGTGTTAGAGCGCTGGTTGATTGCAGTTTACCAATGGACAGATAAGCTCTCAGAGATCACCATACGCCCTAAACGCAGTGAAAACAAAGAAATAGACTGATGCCCTTGGTCTTTAAACGTCTGTTCCGTTCCTCTAGCGTCGCTAATCATTGTACGTCGCTATAAATATGTAGGCCTATCTACCGATTACTTTACTACAGTACTAATTGCTATTTATAGGAAATTGAACCGTTTACAGCCAGCGGCTAAATTGGCAACCGGAGTCAGAAAACCTGTTTGGTAAAGGGAAGAAAGAAATCGAAAGCCTGTACCGTCGTGTTTGAAAAGGTAAGGACAAATAACATTGGTGAAAGTTCTTTTGTATAGATTAAACTATTCGTTTTCGATGCGAATACATCTATTGAGATTCATTTCTATCTTCCTGTTTCTATTTTCGTGAGATTGTCCTGTCCTATTTGAGTCGAGGTTATTGATGTATACAGGCTTTTTCTTTATATAGGCGTTGTTTGTCGAGTAGTGTTGTTCTATCCCGGCGGGTCCACTTCCATAAGAACTTATATACCATGTGAGTTCCCAAAAATAATCTTGACCCCTTATCTCTGACAAAGAAAGTACAATCTTACCCCCCTTTCTCTGACAATTCTCTGACATATGACCCCTTTTCTCTGATTATCTAGTTGTCATCATACCCTGAAAATACATTTTTTACAATTTTTTACCTAGAAAATGACTTTTCAAATGACTTTCAGTTGCTGATATTAATGAACATTGCAGTGTATGTAGGCTAAGCCAACTTTTTCCAAAAAGGCTTTTGCCGTTGTGCCATTGTCTTGTCTGCAACAGTTGTTGTCTGGAACAGTTGTTGACTGGTCGTAGTTATTAGATATCAATGAAAACATTGTTGAAAACTGTTTAATTCTGCTATGCAATAACTATTGTAGAATAGTTTGTACCATTTAGCAAAATCTTCACCAGAATAAATTAAGAGCCCCAAAAAGGAAATGAGTTTAATTCTTCTGAGTGCTGAATCTGAATTCATCATCTGATTAGTCAATGACAATTAGCTAGCAAGGTTTTTGGAAAAGAGACAGCATCTCTTAATCATACAAGCAGCTTGAGCAAACAGTTACATAGGTTGTTACAGTATTCCATGCAATTCTAAAACTTTTTCCAACTGCTGTCATCTGTTTGACTTGACATTGATTTTTTAAAAACCAACAATTGCCAAAGCAAACTTCCACTCCACTGGACCTAGCCTTGGCCCAAAAAATGTTGCACAGTTCCGCCAAATATTAGCCTCTCTTTACAAAAATGTTGTCCATTCATCATTAAGAGGCTAAAGCAAGAGCAGAGCAGAGCAACAGCAAAACAACAGCAACAGCAATCGGAATTCTTAGGGAACAAAGCAAGCAAAGGTTGCTGCTTTGCAGAATTTGTAGCACGTGTAATGAAAACAAGTTAAAAGTTGGAGTGTGATGCTTCCTCTCTGCAAAAGTTACATTGAACTCCGTAAGATTGTTTTTGCTGTAGTAGTGTAGTGTGGCAACTCAATTAACCAATTGGTTTGCTAATCATCAATATCAATAGACAATATCTGCTAGTAGGCACTGCACTGCCTGTACTGCTCTGCCTGTACTGCTCTGCTCAGCACTGCTCTGTTTCCTTCTTAAACTTAATCTATCCCTTCCAATGACTAGTGAAAGTGTTTTGAGTTATAATCTTGCTTAAGAACAGTGAAATATACAAACTCTTGTTATTATGTGTGAAGTTGACTCCTTTTTAGGAAATCTCTGACTCCATAAAACACCCCTTATTTTGAAAATCTCTGTCCTAGATTCCTATGAAATCTGGCACCCTTTCTCAGAGATTTTGGGAACACACATGGTATATAAGTTCTTATGGAAGTGGACCCGCCGGGTGTTCTATTTGACAACATTCAACAATAACAAACCTTCAGATGTTTGATTTTCATATTTTCGATCATAGCTCGTAGATTTATTGCGTTAAGATGCGATTTCCTGTTTCTACATTGCCGGTCTCTTTAACTTTTATTTATTTCTTTGCGTTCATTCACGTAAAAGTAACATATAAGGGACCGGTCATTTATTGATGCCGTTTAAGGGGGCCTGGGAAAATCTGTTTTTCGGTAAAATAGGTGGCCGCCCTACTTTCTTCGATTTTATTGGTATGTAGCCCCCCTAATATCTCTGATCATGACCCGGCGGAATGCTTCGCAAATTTTTGGACATCAGGCTTACGTGGTCTGTTTTTCAGAGTTTTTTTCCTGCTTGAATCAGAAGAGGAAATAAAGAACCAAAGGGAAGAAATCATCCATTTTCATTGGCGGATACCTTTTACGTTCATCGTTGTTTGATGCCATACATAAACATTAACGCCGAGTTTTGGCTGGCCGAGGTGCCGTTTTTCACTGTAGCTAAATGACATGTTTTTAGGGTTGCCCTAATTCCGACGAGGTAATGTTTACCTTATCGGCCTTAAAATGTGCTTTAACGCCATTTAGGGCCGTGTTTTACGCCACTCGAAGAACAAGGAAAAACAACAATATATTTTTACGCACTGTTGCGTCTTTTATTACTTTTTATTACCTTGAATATAATTCATGTTAGTCAATTACAATTGTCTCACTGCTATCTACGGTTTCTTCAGCATCGAACTTCACTTCTATTGCATCTTCGTCTATTTAATCTTCATATTCTTCCCTAGTTTCCCCTCCTATCAATCGCTGCTGTTCAAAATCAAATTTCTCTGCCATCTTTTAAACTTGCTTATTGATGAAAGTTTCCATTTTTTCTAAGATGGCTTTGTTTTCATGCTGTTTATGAAAATTCCTAAAATATAGTGTGTGGTAGCAAAAATAGGTGCTTGGAAATTAACGCCGCTTTTTGAGAAAAATTCCAAATTTATGGCCCTTTTAACGCCGGCCCTTTTAACGCCGGCCCTTATAACGCCTCTAGGCTAAAATTAACGCCATTTAGGGCCGGCGCAAAAAGGGCCGATAAGGTAATCGTTTAGAAGAGGT
Organism: Chrysaora quinquecirrha; assembly: GCA_014526335.1. Lineage (NCBI taxonomy): Eukaryota > Metazoa > Cnidaria > Scyphozoa > Semaeostomeae > Pelagiidae > Chrysaora > Chrysaora quinquecirrha. Next base: position 387,343 of record JACTAT010000119.1, read on the forward strand.
CCTAGAAGACGAAGGGTATTTTACTCTACAAAACGCCGTCCGGCATTTTGAGAGTGTGTGTTAAGTGGTTTCTGCGAGATAATAGTTTTTTGAGATTTCAAAAGATGTCCAAAGATTTCTGAATTGCCTCTCGTTTCCGGGTTGCTCTTGAAAGATGACATTGCTTAAGGCTGATGGGATCGAGAAAGATTTGTTAAGGATCCCAGGTTCTGTACGAAGGGCATTTCATTCATCTGAAAGCGTATGACTATGAGATCCCGAATGAAACAAAAGGATTCTTACAAGATTCCTATAAAAGCAATAGAGATTCCAGCTGAGGGTGTACGGAATTACAGAGTGGCAGGGGTGGCGCCAGGTGGGGGCTAGGGGGGGCTACAGCCCCTTGTCGGGGAACTCTAGCCCCCTCATCGGGGAAAATCCTACCGCTGTCGGGGAAGTGCCGATAGGTGACTTCTTTTTGTCACTTTGACTCCTTTTCCGGTTGTTGATTAAGTTAAGATGGAATCTGAGAGGAGATTCGGCACTAGGGATCCTAGGAATCTAACTATTATGCAAAGAATATCTAACATCGTTCAGCCCAACATAACATCGATCTCCTAACTTTCTTGACGAGCAATATTAATATCCTTTGCAGACCTTTTTTATGTTGAAAAAGGCGCCCTCTACCGTGAAGTTGCAATATTCACGTGTTTGTTAAAATAAAAGAAGGATATGAAGCCCAGTCATCTAAAAGATGCATTTATGAGGTAGAGCGTCTAAGTGCCTGTCTCTTAGGTAAGCTGAATGCGAGAGAAATTTCAATTCGATGCGTCTAATAAAGAATCACTTGCGTACAGTAATGATATAAGATCGCCTTGAGAGCGCTAGGGATCCACAGAGAAAGGCAGGGGCGGATTTAGAGGGGGCCTGAGGGGGCTACTGCACTTCTATTTTTTGATCACCAACCAAAAAATCGGCATTATCAATTTATGGAAACCCCAAAAGTAACTTCAATGCGACACTGCGAAAGTTAGTTGCACTGCGATGTCTAGCGTTTCGTGTGCGAAATGAGTAATTATATTAGGAAATTATGCCCAGATGCTTGGAAATCGCATCCAAGGGCATCCAGAATTTAAATTTTTCTTGGGGAGTACCCCAGACCACCCTCTATGGCTGCGCGCCATCGGCGTTCGCTGAATCGGCTTTCAGCCAACTTATCGGCCAACTTGCCCCTGAAATGGGAATCAGAGTGGTTGTCAATAGATTCAAAGCTATGCACCGTTGTGAACCAATAAAGACCAACACGACCTGAACATAAGGAATCTGGTCAAGCATAGATAAGAGTGTTTTTACGTTTTACAGTAAGCCCCCTCGTCGGGGAGACTAGCCCCCTTTTCGGGCAAAGCCTAGCGCCACCCCTGCAGAGTGGATCGTCCCTTGGTTCTTCAAGATGCTGAATCGGCTGATTTCTTAGAGCTTGACTACATAAACGAATCCTTTGTCTTAGATTTTGCGTGCAACAATCCACTCGTGTATTAATCTAATTCAACAACAATTGTTACAGTCACAGAAAATGATAATAGGGCTTTGATACTCTGACGTAACTGAATTCCCAAAATCTTTCGTTTTTGATATTTTTTTCCGAATCTTCCGCCACCGAACAAAAGCACACGCTAAAAAAACCTGTTGTTTAAATGCTCTCATGAATTTCAATAGTTCACGATATATTAACAACTTGCTGAAAACAATAACAGTATCGATAATAAAATTGTTGCCTTCTTATAAGACTGCCACAAGGTCACCATTGACGGTATTCGTGACGCTCGAAGTCAACCAACATTCATACCAAACATGAATCATATTTATTAACAAAGTTGTTTACTGCCATTTCGCTTTAGACTTTACTTCTTGCCTCGTTTTCGGTTAGAGGCTCGTAAACTGATTTTCAATTCTTGGCGACTACCATGATTTCATTACCGTCATTTCTCTACATAAGTCACTCTTGCAGCTCCATTTCGCGCAATATTCAATAAACCATTGAAGTTTCTCCATTCTACAATGTTTTCGTTTGCACCTTGGGGACTTTTCTATCATAAGCAGAAAGCAGAACTATCTTTTTGCTATCCTACCGTATAAAAGAAATCCTGTTGTGTTTCTGAGGCCTATGGATCGAAATGGAGGTAATCCCACTGTTTACCTGAAATCTCCGAAAGTCCTTTTAATTCCAAGGAATCTCAGGCACATCCAGAGTGCTTGACGCACATACTTCTTTTGTCTTCCACCACCTTCTTTGTAGCGCTGCCACTATTTTGGATTGTGCACACGCTATGTATATAGTTAATTAAGTCGTTGACTATGATTAAGTAGTAAATTCTCAGAATTGAGCCTCAACAGGCAATTTAGATTTTGGTAGTTGTGTGGGGCTTTGAATTTCAGGTTTACAACCAGGCTTAGGTCGACTTTCTGTACGATGGAACTAGAACTAACCCAAACTAGTTGCAACTACACTGCTAACTTCTGTCGGCATGTCAAGAACTAGTCAGAACTTGTAGGATACAGTTGATGGGAGTTGATCGCGGTCGCAAGAGCACTCAGGTCGACTGCGGACTGACGGGATATCAGTTACCCACTAATCGCAGATGTAGAACATGCCCATCTTTCTGGAACTGTGCGCTGACTAGTTGCCGTCAAAAAGTACTAGCTGCCAGAGCGCATATGTCGATAAGGTCCATTGCGATAAATAAGTTCGGCAACTTGTTCAGACTGTGCGCAATGTCGACATAAGGTTGGCTTTAGTTGTTACTTCAGTATTTCTTGAAGGAAACTACTTCCCTTCGTTGGAGGAAAGTCTTCCTTTTCCGTGCAGGGGCGTACCTTATTCTTGCCTCTCGCTTTCTTGTTTTTCATGCAAGATTCTATTCCTTTCGTCAGAGAAATTAAAAATGAAAACCATTGATTCGTAAAAGGAAAATTTGTTTTTTGTTATTGTTTTGATTGCACAGCTCAGATGTTTCTATTTACGTTGTATCGTGCATGTTGAAACAATACACCCACTAGTAACATTTGTGAACACAAAAGCAAGCTTAACCTGCTTCCAATTTAGTTCTCACTTCGCTGCTACACAAAGAGCATCGTCTCAGCAAAGATATATCAATTTCTTTAAGTGTATCATTCACGGTAGGTTCTTGCCATTTTATTTGATATTACAACTCAATAGTTCAGTACTAGAGCGGTTTTAAATCGATTGAGGAGCCTGCTTCGAATTTAGTTTTCACTTCCCTGCTACACAAAGACCACTATCTTAGAAAAGATAGCTATAGCAATTTCTCTTTTACTACTATTCACAGTAGTTCTATCTGTTTTATTTGATATTACAGCTCAGTTGTTCTTAGCTCGGTTTTAGAGTAATTTTTAATTGATTGAGTATCCAACAGGCTTAAAAATGCATCGCGTGTAAAGTCTTACTGTTTTGCTGATGTTTCGATAATTGTTGAGTAACTTTGCCTGCGGGTCTCGATCCCTGGACCTGTACTGGAAAAACGCTCAAAGAAAAAAGAAAAGGGTGAACTCAGATGCTTACACTACAAAAAGTAATCAGAATTACGGTGTCCAGTTTAGGAAAGTGTTGAATCATTTTTCTTGTGTTCAGTCTTTACACACTTTTTTTTTATAAGAATACCTTATTTTTTGCCGAGCCTCGATTATTCTTAAGCTTATTCGATTTTGAGCCTGAAAATATTCTTAAATTATTCTTAATCATAAATGTTGTAAATTGGCCTGAAGATCAAGAGAAATAAGTCCAATCTTTGTCATTTGTTATTTTATTAATAAAAAGAGTTACTGTATCAAAGAGTCAGAAGGATGTATGCATTTCAAAACAAATACAGTTGCCTGACAATCACACTTATTGTGCAGTGTAAAAAACGCAGAGAAAAAAATGATCCTCGTCAAGCTTGAGCCTCAGATTATTCTTAAATAATTCTTAAATTTCAGCAATTTTGAGCCTGAATATTCTTATAGACTGTATTCTTATAAAAAAAAGTGTGTATTGGGTAGAAGCAAGTGCTATCCAAGTTATGGCTGCTTACAACTGAACATCGGCTAACCTATTTCAAATCAAATAGCTACAAATTGCGTTTAAAATTTGATAGACTTGCATAGGGAAAGTACGAAAACATTGACTTTATTAATTTGGCATTGATGTTAGTATGCAAAGCTTTACGTTTAAGCAACAGCAAGAGCTTACGTGGATAGTTTTTCTCAACGTTTTCAAACAGGACAGCGGTTTGTGCGAAAGCACTATACTTAGCTACTCGCAGAGTAAAAGAGATGTACTACATGGTTTTTCAAGCCTATAAGTAGTTTGAAAGTTCAGATTTTCAGAAATCATATTTTTCTATTGCCAAGCTACAGTGTTAGAGCATTTCTTTGATAATTCTTTCCTACAATCTCACGAGTTTTTTCAACGATCAAAAGTCAATAGCCTTGAAAAGTCTAAAAGCAAAAGCTTGATAACTGAAATTGTGGCTTGCTAAGAGATTTTGAGAATTTGGACCACTTAACTTCTTACTAGGGCTAGATTAAAAACGTTCGTCAGTTACTAGTCTATATCGGTATCGGTATTAATGCACAAGAAAAGTCTTGGATCGTAATCGATTGCAACAAAACTTTGTCGAGTAAAAATATTTGCAACACTATAACATCAAATTTACATCAATGTAACAGTACAACTTTAACACAATTTGCTATTTGTAACAGAAGGCAACGAAAATGTATTCTTGCGTTTTCGTGTTTCTCTCACCTTTCAAAGGAGACACGTTGCCTTTTGTTCGCCATCTTAAGCATCAAAATGCGCAACAATAGACACAAGAGCCTGCAATATTTACCAGATCTAATTCAAATAATATAACTCTAATATCTCGCATTGTAGCAGTAGTTTTTATTCTATTCAGTAGTTAGAAATGCGACGAACTTTTGCCGCAAACAAAAAGTCACGATGCCCTTAAAATTACCACATGGTAAAGGTGGAATGTATAATTCAGCAACCTTTGACTGATATCTTGCCTGAATAAAGCTAAGAGTCACGAAAATGTGATACTGTATGCTTATTCCTCGGTTCTACACGCTAGCGAACCTATACGCAGAACTGTGGTGGGTAATTATTCTTGAAATGATGGTTTTTTCGTGATGTTGTGGGTACGCACTACTGTTGAAAGCTAAAAACCCACCACATCAAACATAATAGCCCACCACAGTTGAGGTATTGGAGTCTTGAGGTCCTGAAGTCCTGAGATATTGGAGTTTTCAGGTCTTGAGCTCTTAGGGTCTTGACGTCTTGGGGTCTCGAGGTCTTGGGGTCTTGATGTCTTGAAGTCCTGAGGTCTTGGCGTTTCAGGTTTTAAGCTGTTGGGGTTTTGAGCTCTTCGGGGCTTGGGGTCTTGAGGTCTTGGGATCTTGGGGTCTTAGGGTCTTGAGGTTTTGAAGTCCTGAGGTCTTGGCGTTTTCAGGTCTTGAGCTCTTGCGGTCTTGGGGTCTTGAGGTCCTGAAGTCCTGAGGTATTGGAGTTTTCAGGTCTTGAGCTCTTGGGGTCTTGACGTCTTGCGGTCTTGGGGGTCTTGAGGTCCTGAAGTCCTGAGGTATTGGAGTTTTCAGGTCTTGAGCTCTTGGGGTCTTGACGTCTTGCGGTCTTGAGGTCCTGAAGTCCTGAGGTCCTGAGGTCTTGGGGTTTTGAGCTCTTCGGGGCTTGGGGTCTTGAGGTCTTGAGATCTTGGGGTCTTAGGGTCTTGAGGTTTTGAAGTCCTGAGGTCTTGGCGTTTTCAGGTCTTGAGCTCTTGCGGTCTTGACGTCTTGCGGTCTTGAGGTCCTGAAGTCCTGAGGTATTGGAGCTTTCAGGTCTTGAGCTCTTGGGGTCTTGACGTCTTGCAGTCTTGGGGTCCTGAAGTCCTGAGGTCCTGAGGTCTTGGCGTTTTCAGTTCTTGACCTCTTGGGTGTCTTGGGGTCTTGAGGTCTTGAGGTCTTCGGTGTCTTGGGGTCTTGGGGTCTTGAGGTCTTCGGTGTCTTGGGGTCTTGAAGGTGTCTTGTGAGTGATCACCAAAAGACTGCTGGTTCACATTGTTTCAACGTTTAACTAAAGTGATTTAGCAAGTACAGCGGGTTGTTGCTTTGACTCTGCTCACTTTTATGAATGTTAATGAATGTTCTTTGAAATGATGCCCGGTGTCATTCACAAGAGGCAGCAGAGTTGATTACGATTGCCGCTTAACTGGCCACGGGTGACAAGATTGAATAAAACAAAATTATATTTGAAGTCATCCTATTCTGTGGTTTACTAAGCATTTGGAAATTACATCTAACAACAATGTTACCAGTAAAGTATTCATCTGTAATAATAATCATTCATTTAATACCGTATGGGTTTATTATTTATAGCAATTTCATTGGCGTCAATGTCCTTGTTGTTAGCATCATTGGGACATCATTAGTAAGACTTCAATCAAATTAAGGCTTAGGACTAAATAGCTAAAGCTTTAGCCACGTTGTGGATGCTGTACACGTTTTTTTTATAAGGAACCTTAACTCTGAGTTGAGGCTTTAGTTCCTTAATTTTTCAACAAAATGAGGCTGAAGTTCCTTATGCTGTTCCTGTTCGTGAGATATGTTTGAATACTAATTTTTACAGTAAATTCATATAAACTTGCTTCATTTTCTAACTTTAAATATAAATGGAGTCTTTTTGGAAGAACGATGGGAAATACATTGTTATTCTGCTATTTTTTTGCACCAATCGTCTTGTTCTTGAAAAAAATTATTCTTAGTGTTTCATCAGAGCCTCGGCAGTTCCTTAAAGTTCCTTAATTTTTTGGGAGTTTTCAGCCTCGAGTTCCTTATAAATGTGTTTCTTATAAAAAAAACGTGTATTTGAAATACGTTTCTTTGTATCATAGCTAACTCTTTGTTTGCTTTAGTTAACAATGCAAATTTTACTGAGCTAAATAGAACATACGTAAGGTTTATTCTTGGTTAAGAAGCATTTATTGATTTACAATGTAAAAAAGCTTTGAACAAACATAGCTTTCTACCACTGATCCGTTGCTTTTAACTCTTTTAGCGAATTGAAACGTTGTTTCGTGTATTAATTGTTCAGATAAAGAAAGCTTGTTTTAAATAATCTCTCTAGATTGATTCGTAATTACAAAGTTAACAGATATGCATAGCTTTGTTTGAGTGACCATGCTTTTGGTTTAATCAGCTGGTTGTAACATTTATCCAGTATGAGAGAATGTCAGCCTGTTATTTTATTTTCTTCTGATTGCATTTGCCTGTTTTATTTGTCTTAAGCGACGTGGGACTACGAATATCGTAAATTAAGCATCATTTTGTACGTTTGACTTGAGATTAGTTAGGTAGTACTTTTCGCCCCAGGGGGTACTCATTAACTTTCAATACGGGGGGTCCATGCCACTATTTTCTTGCAAACCCCCAAATATTGAGTTTGATGCTTTGGAGACCCCAAATATTGTTATCTATTTTTGGACACCTAAAAAGTTTTCTCGGGTTTAGCCATCAGTTTCATGACAATTTACAATTTATAAGCTCTTGACAGTTGGATGGGTCATTGTAATGAATCGCACCAAAATAGCAAGATTCTTCCGTCAGATTTGTGGAGCCCAAATATTGAATTTTTGTCCATGTTATAATTCACAGACCCCAAATATTGAATAAGCTTAAGATTTCGGACCTCAAATATTGGCATGGACCCCCCGTATAGAAAGTTAATGAGTACCCCCCTGGGCTTTTCGCTTAACTGTTGTGTACTGTGTGTGTAACGCTCACATTCGATTTCTTACTCAGGTTATCTTGTAAAAGATTGGCAAGCGTCAGATTGAAAGAATGTCGTTTTCTATGCCATACTCAAATTACGACAAGCGCCAACCACGAGAGCCAAAGTGTGCGAGATGTCGCAACCATGCTGTCGTGTCGATATTGAAAGGTCATAAAAGATTCTGTCCTTATAAAGATTGCCACTGCAATGAATGTAATCTCATCTCTGAGAGACAAAGAATTATGGCTGCCCAGGTCAGTAAAGAACGATTTAGTTTAAGAATCAAAGTGATCATTTCGCTTGCTGAATGATTTGTTTGATTGCCTGATTTACTGAATAAAGTAATCATTGTTTGCTTTTTTCGTGATTGCGAGATTTAGGTGCTTTCTTGACTTTTTGTATATTCATTTGTTTATTCTAATCTATTTTATTAAGTATTTATTTTGGTATTATTTAATTTCTTTGTTATGTTATTGAATTCATGATTTGTTCATTTATTCATTATTCATTTATTCGCTTATTCATTTATTCATTTATTCCTTCATTTACTGTGTGTTTTGATTGGGTTGTTGTCTTATTTTTTATTTGTTTGCCTAGTTGTTTTATTTGTTTATTATCTGAAAGAAATACATCCAGCAGACAAAGATATGTAGAATGAATGAAAACGTTTTGCTGCTGAAGAAACTTATTAATCATGCTTATGTTATTGTTGGTGATACTAGATATTTTGTAATTCTTGTTTCTGTTTAGTTTGTTTCTTTCCTTCTTTTTCTTATTCTTTTCTACGCCATGATTTAAGCCCTGGTCAAACAATCGAACATTGTTAAACATTTCCAGTTTGCTTGTCCAACAAAATGTTTGGCCATTTGGCCATGTCACAAAACATTCCTTGTCAAACAATGCGTCAACAAAATTTTTAAGCTATTTCAAAAACACAGCGCACCAAATTTAGCTTATTTCTACTTGTTGTACAATGTTTTTATGTTGTAAAGCAAATCATAAATGTCTGACAAACAGCGCTTGGTCGTTCGGCCAGGGCCTTACTTACATTTATTTTCACCCCAGGTTGCATTGAGAAGGCAGCAAGATCAAGAAGAATTAAGCATAATGCAGACTGATACCAACAGACAAGAAGAACCTTCATTTGTCAATAAAAGAAAAAGATCAGCAGAGGATATGCCACCTTATACAAGTAGCAATGGACCAGTTTCTGGACATAATTCAAGAGGTAATTATCATTGAATAAACCTTTTCTGCTTCTTCTTTCTTTGCGTATCTACTTACAGTATCTCCTCGAACAAGCATCCTCTCTCGCTTAGTTCCCTCTCTCGAATAAGCATCCTCTTTAGATTGAGCTGCTTATCAGGTTGGTTCCTGACACCCCTAGTGTATGCTGTGTTCTTTGACTAGATTAGACAAGTTACAAGTTATCCAATACGATACTAGTAAGTAGTAAAGCACACACTCCGGTCCAAGGGCTTGATACTAACAGTTGCGTTACATAGCTCCGCGGCAGTGTATGTGGAAGCTTTTGATGGGATGAATCTAGAGTCACCTATGGCCTATTTCAAATAATTGCTCCCATTTTAAACGGATTTTAAATAAGCCCCAGGCGCTTAATCTAGGAAATACGGTACATTGAATGCTACGGAGGATTTTTACTCTCTTTTGTTAACAGTAATTGACCGTTGTAGCGAGATGTCGGCTGTATGGAAGTTTTCTTTTACAAGAAATGTCGTTGAGACAGACGTATTTTCCTTTTTCAAGGTGACTGGTGTGAGGGCGTTTTTCAATTGAGATCCCACTGTAGACAGGTTCCAAAACACCTAAATGGTTCACTATGCGTGCTGTCTAATTTGTTCAAACAATTCTCGCACATTCAAGAAGTTTGTGTTGTCCTATTGCAGATTGGAATCTGTTGTCCAATAGCAGAACTAGAGACGGCTGGTTTAGTGCAAACAGAGTTCTTTTTCTCACTTTGGCTATTCACACTATTTCTTCAACTCCCTGAAAAGTTTTAGAATTTGAATTAGAATTTGTTCTTTTTTGATTACAGATTTACCAAGTGAAAGTAAACGACTCTTGATTGAATCCATGAATGCTCTGCCAAGACCTTATGCTGTCAGACCTGCGACTATTGCCTCTGATCCTCCCACCTTGTATCAAAGCCCCCCAGTATCAAAGACGCACAGCAGACACGTACATGATGGTTTGAGCCAAACAACACATGCAGATCCTACATCAGCCTACAGGAATTCTTTGGCTTCAAAAGAGCATATAAGTGATCATTATATTGACCGAAGAAATCTTCCAACTCCTGTTGATCCAATGTATATCAAAGTACTACAGAAGATATTCCCACAGTTAAATACTGAAGCTATCAGTAGAGAATTACAGCTATGTTACAATGATCTTACCAAAACAGTTGAATACATGTTGAAGAGATACCACAGTGCCTTAGAAGCCATGCCGCTTCACAATTCCGTTCCTGCTGAACTCCATGACCAGCACTATGGAAAGCCAAGCTTTGTACAGTCCTCAAACAGCCCTAAGTCGTACTCCCGAGAATCTTCTCCGTCCAGTGTTGGTTCCGGATACTCTCCCGGCCCGCCTCAGTTGTACACACCGGTGGTTTATCCAAGTGATTCAAAGTATGGCTATAGCTCCCCGAATGGTAGACCTCGCCACCTGGATATTGATCATAAAGTATTCCCTCATGAGAATGATTATCAGCAAGACAGCCACCGGGTCTACGAGGGCCGTAGCCGATCCGAAGAGAGAAAATCTGATAACGGTTATCCCGCTGACGACGAGGAATGGCGACGTAAGCGCAACTCTCCCCAGCAAAACGGTGTATTGAGCTACGAGGAAGCGCGGCAGATATCCGCGCGTCATAATAAAGAGAACGCGAATGGGAATCATATGAACGCGATAAAACAACATAGCCATGTTAGTGTAAAAGAGGAAAAGGACTTTGATAACCAAGAACTTAATGTTACAAGCTCAGTAGATAAATCTCAAAAACAAGGAAAAAATGACGCTTAATGAATTGATAAATAATTTGTTATTGTAGTGTGTTAGAGAACGATCAATCTGAACGGTTTAAGTAGCCTTTCGAATAATTGAACTGGACATCAACACAAAAAAATTTCGCATTTTAATCTATGATTTTATATACGTTGATTTTAATACTGAAAATAAATAGGAATTAATTCTAATAAATTTTCACTTCGAGAGGACCAATCTCGCGACTAATTTGTATATACTGTAAGCGAATACATTATCCTATACATTATCATTATCCTTTTGGAATCCAAATTGAGGTACACTAACTCCAAGAACTGTCAGTGAATCTGGAAGTACCTACATTCGTCTAAAGATTAAAATTTCAACTAAGCTATATGAATACACTGCTTTAATAATAACAGCATACATACGATTATAATTGGAAATTCAGGGAGGTATCTTTAGACTTATATTCTTTATTTAGTCCTACAAGTCCTAAGAAATCCAGGAAAATTGTGTAGACCAGAAATTATACAGATAACTTAAAATCCTGCATTCTTGTGTGCATTATTGACGTCCCTGCACACTTATCAATATTTCGACATTTTCCGCCCCTACCCCTCTTATAAGAGAATCCCTCTTATATTTCCAGAATGCTTATACCATTTTCTGCTTTGGCAAAACAATGAAATTTTAGCAAGGAACATAAAGCGGTTTATAGCATTCAGTAGTTTTGTGAACAACCACGTTTTGACGTTTTTCTGTTCCCAACCTTTTTAAAACCTTAGAATTTGTGAAGAGTTAAATGGGAGTTTCATCAGTTGAAATTCCGTGTTTTCTGGTCGTTGTTGTTGTTGTTGTTACTTTATTTTGAGTAGGCTGTTGTTTCTAGCTTTTTCAGCTAATTTAGGCCTACCATGCATGCAGCATCCAGGCATGGGACCCCTAGGTTAACGCCGTTAACGTCCTTTCCGAAGGACTGCAGAGTGAGTTGTTTAGTCATCAATCTGGACAGTCACCCATCCAGATGCTGACCTCACACGACCAAGCTTAACTTCAGCTTTCTAACGAGAGCTGACTGAGAAGTTTGGCCACTCATTCCACTCATTTCGTTTCATCTGTGATATATGATACCAGCCAGCATTGCTGCATTCCAGTTCCAGTCACTGCGACGAACATACCCAACTAGGCTATAGCAATAATGTTTAGTAATGTTGTAAGCACTTTCTATACTTTCTGATACTTTCTATACTTTAATTTACAATTTATATTTTACTCTATATAACCTGCACGTTAATTTAATTATTTGATTATTACCAAGTAAAGTAAAAACATTTTCTGAATTACCATTAAGAGACCTGGAATATAATATTTGATTTGTCGTTTAATGAAGAAAGCAAATTGACTCAAATTGACTCTTTTTTCTGTGTTCTAACATCCTGCGAGAAACATTTGCTATAGTTTCTATGATTCTGAATAAAACGTCAAACGCAAGCCTAGACACCTGCTATTCTCCTAAAGGTAAGTGTGAAAGAAGTCGGTTATTTTGTTTAGAACTCGAAAGATTCTACTGAACGATATACTAAGCCTAGAGATCTAACCATTTGGCGATTTTTTGAGACTATTTTTTCCTCCTCAATTCCACTTGATTTACCTAGACATGCTTTGTTTAGCCCTAAAATAGTATTCAGGCTGATTTTATCAAGAAATTTATTCTGGAATTAAGCAGGTTTTAAAAACCAATGATTTTCACCTTTAAAGGACAAAACTCAGTCTTTTCGAGGGTAATTTTTCCTCCCTAATTCCACCAAATATGATGGAAAAAGACTCTATCTACTCCCTAGAGACTGTGTAGGGAGTATTTGTAAGGATTCTATAACTGTTTTTGAGGAAAAAACGAAGCTTTCAAAACCCCTGATTTTGTCCGATTTTCGGCCATTTGCCAAGGCTATAGACTTGCCTTTTTGGCGATTTTTGAAGGTAATTTTTCCTCCCTAATTTGACCAAATATGATAGAAAAACACTCTAATATACCCCCTAGAGGCTGTTTAGGGGTATTTGGTAGGATTCTATAACTATTTTTGAGGAAAAACGAAGTTTTCGAAACCCCTGATTTGGCCGACTGATTTGACCAAATATGATAGAAAAAAACTCTAATTACCCCCCAGAGGCTGTTTAAGGGTATTTGGTAGGATTCTATAACCATTTTTGAGGAAAAAACAAAGTTTTCAAAACCCCTGATTTTGGCAGATTTTTGGCCATTTGGCAAGGCTATAGACTTGCCTTTTTGGCGATTTTTGGAGGGTAATTTATCTTCCCTAATTTGACCAAATATGATAGAAAAATACTCTAATTACCTCCTAGAGGCTGTTTAGGGGGTATTTGGTAGGATTCTACAACTATTTTTGAGGAAAATAGCTATAGACTTGCCATTTTTGCTTTTTTTGGAGGATAATTTTTCCTCCCTAATTCTTCCAAATATGATAGAAAAACACTCTAATTACCCCCTAGAGGCTGTTTAGGGAATATTTGGTAGAATTATATAACTATTTTTTATGAATAAACGAAGTTTTCAAAACCCCTGATTTTGGCCGATCTTCGGCCATTTGGCAAGGCTATAGACTTGCCTTTTGGCTATTTTTGGAGGGTAATTTTTCCCCCCTTATTCGACCAAATATGATAGAAATACACTCTAATTACCCCTAAAGTCTGTTTAGGGGATATTTGGTAGAATTATACAACTATTTTTGTGGAAAAATGAAGTTTTCAAAACCCCTGATTTTGGCCGATTTTCGGCCATTTGGCAAGGCTATAGACTTGCCTTTTTGGCTATTTTTGGAATTTTTTTTTAAAAATTTAAAAAAACCTCCAATTATTTTAACATTTAATTTTGGGTTTAAATATTTTTAAAAAAATTTTCAAAAAACAATTTTCCCCTGATTGGCGGGCCTTTGGAATTGGGTTTTTTTTATTTTTTAATTTTTACTAATTCCCAAAATTGTAAAAAATTAAATTAACTTTTGGGGATTTGGAGGTTTAAACATTTTGGGAAAATGGAAAAGGGGCCATTTTGGCCTTTGGCATTGAGTTTTTTTTTTTTTAATTTTTCCCCCTAATTTCCCAAAATTGTAAAAAATTTTAAACTTTTAGGGAATTTGGAGGTAAAAACTATTTTTGGAAAATGAATTTTAAAACCCTATTTTGGCCTTTTTTTTTGAAGGTTAAATTCCTTTTTTTTTTTAATTTTTTAATTTCCAAATATGAAGAAAAAATAATTACTTTTAAGGAAGGGGTTTTTAAAAAATTTTTTTTGGAAAAGGTTTTAACCCTGATTTGGCCATTTTGGATTTCCTAATTTCCTTTTTTATTTTTTTTTTTAAATTTAAAATATTAAAAAATTAACCCCTTGAGGAGGGGAAATTTCTATTTTTAAAATTTTGGGAAAACAAGTTTTAAGTTTTGGCCTTTTTTTGGGGAAATTCCCTTTTTTTTATTTTGGGGGAACCCCTTCTAAAAACTAAAAACCTTAAATGAGGGTTTTAATATTTTGGTAAAAATTTTAAAAACTTTTTTCCCGATTTTCCCTTTTGGCCATTTTGCCTTTTTTTTTTGTTTTTTTTAATTTTAAAAATTCATCCAAAAAAATTTAAATTTTAATTTAAAATTTTTAAAAAAAAATCATTTTGGGACGTTTTTTCGGCTTGCGTTTTTTTTTTTGGAGGGTATTTTTCCTTTATTTAAAATTTAAAACCCAAATTAATAAAAACCTAAATTTTTTTGGGATTTAATATTTTAGAAAAATTTTTGGGAAAAAGGTTTTTGCCCCTTTTGGCTTTTTGGCCTTTGGCAATTGTTCTTTTTTCTATTTTTATTTTTTCCCCAATTTCCAAAAATTAAAAAATTAAATTAATTTTGGGGAGGAGGTTTTAATAAATTTTTGGGAAAACGGTTTTAAATTTTGGCCTTTTGGCCTTTAAGGTTAAATTCCTTTTTCATTTTTGAAATTTTCCCTTAATTCTAAAAAGATAAAAATTTACCTTGGGAGAGGGAATTTTTTTAATTCTATTTTTGGGAAAAAAGGAATCCCCGTTTTTTTGGTTTGGCAATTAAATTCTTTTTCTATTTTTATTAATTTTTAATTCTACCTACAAAAAAATTAATTATTCTTTGGGAAGGAGTTTAAACTATTTTTTTTTTCAAAACCCTAGGCTTGCCCTTTGGCAAAAGTTTTTTTTCTATTTTTAAATTTTTCCCCTTTTCCCTGAGAAAAAAATTTTTGGGGTTAAATTTTTGGAAAAAATTTTAAAAAACGGTTTTCCCCTTTTGGCCTTTTTGGCCTTTGGCGGTTGCTTGTTTTTTGGTTTTTCTTTTCCTCCAATTTAAAAAATAAAAAACCTTTTAAGATGTTTGGGAAATTTTAATAAAAAATTTTTTAAAAACAATTTTAAATGTTTTGGGAAATTTGCCCGGGGTTTTTTTTTTTTAAATTTTTTAAACCAAATTAATAAAAAACCCAATTTTTTGAAGGGTTTAGGGTATTTTAATTTAAAAACATTTTTAAAAACGAATTTTCAATCCCCTTTTGGGTTTTCGGCCTTTGGCAAAAGTTTTTTTCTATTTTTTAATTTTTACTTTTAAAAAAAGAAAAAATTTTAATTAAGGTTTTATTTTGGGGAAAAAATTTTTAAAAAAAAGTTTTTAAAATTTTGGGGGGTTTGGCGGGCTTGCTTTTTTGGTATTTTTTTTTCCTCCCATTTAAAAAAAAAAAACCCTAAACCCCTGGGGTTTTGGGATTTTTGGAAAAACATTTTGGGAAAAACGGTTTTAAAATTTTTTTGGCCATTTTGGCCTTTGGCCTTTTTTTTTGTATTTTTTTAATTTTTCCCCCTAATTTAAAAAAAAAAAACCCTAAACCCCTTAGGGATTTAGGGGATATTTTTAAAAAATTTTTAAAAAACGAATTTTCCCCTGTTTGGCCTGGGCCTTTGGCCTATAATTGTTTTTTTTTTTTTTTTTTAACCCAAAAAAAAAACCTTTATAAGGGGTTTAAATATTTGGAAATTAAATTTTGGAAAAGGTTTTCAAAAATTTTGGCCGTTTTCCCATTTGGAAGGTAAACTTCCTTTTTCCATTTTTGGAGGGAATTTTTTCCCATTTAAAAATTAAAAAAAACCTAATTCCCCTAAGGGAGGGAAATTTTTAATTTTCATTTTCAAAAACAATTTTAAAAACCGGTTTTTGGCCATTTTGGAGAAATTTTCTTTTGTAATAATTTTCCCCCTAAAAAAAATAAAAAATTAATTACCCCTAAGGGGAGGGAATTTTTTATTCATTTTTGGAAAAAACAAGTTTTTACCCTTTTGGCTTTTTTTTTTGGGGATAATTTTTTTTTTTTTAAAATATTTTATTAAAATTATAAAATAATCTAATTCCCCGGGGGATTTTTTTTAAAAAAAAACTTTTCCCCCGTTTTGGCCATTTTCCCTTTGGCAATTAGTTTTTTTTATTTTTAAATTTTTTTTGAAAAATTAAAAACCCAAATTTTTAAGGGGGTTTAATTTTTTTAAAATTTTTAAAAAAAATTTTAAAATTTTGGCCTTTTGGATTTGGAAAAGGCTTGATTTTTTGGGTTTTTTTAAAATTTTGAAACCCAAATAAATAAAAGTTAGGATTTGGGTTTTTGGGAAAGGTTTAAAAATTTTGGGAAAAAATTTTCCCCTTTTTGGCCATTTTCGGCCTTTTCCTTGTTTTTTTTATTTTTATAATTTTTCCCCAATTTAAAAAATTTGAAAACCCTTTTTAAGGGTTTAAATTTTTAATTTTAAAAATTTTAAAAAGAGGCCTATTTTCGGCCATTTGGCAAGGCTATAGATTGCCTTTTTGGCTATTTTTGGAGGGTAATCCCCCCTCCCTAATTCTACCAAATATGATAGAAAAACACTCTAATTACCCCCTAGAGGCTGTTTAGAGGATGTTTGGAAGGATTATATAACTATTTTTGAGGAAAAACGAAGTTTTAAAAACACGTGATTTTGGCTGATTTTCGGCCATTTGGCAAGGCTATAGACTTGCCTTTTTTGCTATTTTTGGAGGGTAATTTTTCCTCCCTAATTCTACCAAATATGATAGAAAAACACTCCAATTACTTCTTAGAGGCAGTTTAGGGGATATTTGGTAGGATTATGTAACTATTTTCTAGGAAAAACGAAGTTTTCAATACCCCTGATTTTGGCCGACTTTCGGCCATTTTGCAAACTATAGACTTGCCTTTTTGCTATTTTTGGAGGGTAATTTTTCCTCCTAATTCTACCAAATATGATAGAAAAACACTCCAATTACTTCTTAGAGGCAGTTTAGGGATATTTGGTAGGATTATATAACTATTTTCTAGGAAAAACGAAGTTTTCAAGACCCTGATTTTGGCCGATTTTCGGCCATTTGGCAAGGCTATAGACTTGCCTTTTTGCTATTTTTGGAGGGTAATTTTTCCTCTAATTCTACCACATATGATAGAAAAACACTCTAATTACCCCTTAGAGGCAGTTTAGGGATATTTGGTAGGATTATATAACTATTTTGAGAAAAACGAAGTTTTCAATACCCCTGATTTGGCCGATTTTCGGCCATTTGGCAAACTATAGACTTGTTTTTTTTGCTATTTTTGGAGGGTAATTTTTCCTCCCTAATTCTTCCAAATATGATAGAAAAACACTCTAATTACCCCCTAGAGGCTGTTTAGGGAATATTTGGTAGGATTATATAACTATTTTTGAGGAAAAAACGAAGTTTTCAAAACCCCTGATATTGGCCGATTTTCGGCCATTTCGCAAGGCTATAGACTTGCCTTTTTGGCTATTTTTGGAGGGTAATCCCCCCCCCTAATTCTACCAAATATGATAGAAAAACACTCTAATTACCCCCTTGAGGCTGTTTAGGGAATATTTGGTAGGATTATATAACTATTTTTGAGGAAAAAACGAAGTTTTCAACCCCCCTGATTTTGGCCGATTTTCGGCCATTTGGCAAAGCTATAGACTTGCCTTTTTTGCTATTTTTGGAGGGTAATTTTTCCTCACTAATTCTACCAAATATGATAGAAAAACACTCTAATTACCCCTTAGAGGCAGTTTAGGGGATATTTGGTAGGATTATATAACTATTTTTGAGGAAAAAACGAAGTTTTCAAAACCCCTGATTTTGGCCGATTTTCGGCCATTTTGCAAGGCTATAGACTTGCCTTTTTTGCTATTTTTGGAGGGTAATTTTTCCTCCCTAATTCTACCAAATATGATAGAAAAACACTCCAAATACTTCTTAGAGGCAGTTTACGGGATATTTGGTAGGATTATATAACTATTTTCTAGGAAAAAACGAAGTTTTCAATGCCCCTGATTTGGCCGATTTTCGGCCATTTGGCAAGGCTATAGACTTGCCTTTTTTGCTATTTTTTTAGGGTAATTTTTCCTCACTAAGTCTACCAAATATGATAGAAAAACACTCTAATTACCCTCTAGAGGCTGTTTAAGGGGTATTTGGTAGGATTATATAACTATTTTCTAGGAAAAAACGAAGTTTTCAATACCCCTGATTTTGGCCGATTTTCGGCCATTTTGCAAGGCTATAGACTTGCCTTTTTTGCCATTTTTGGAGGGTAATTTTTCCTCCCTAACTCTACCAAATATGATAGAAAAACACTCCAATTACTTCTTAGAGGCAGTGTAGGGGATATTTGGTAGGATTATATAACTATTTTCTAGGAAAAAACGAAGTTTTCAATACCCCTGATTTGGCCGATTTTCGGCCATTTGGCAAGGCTATAGACTTGCCTTTTTGCTATTTTTGGAGGGTAATTTTTCCTCACTAATTCTACCAAATATGATAGAAAAACACTCTAATTACCCTCTAGAGGCTGTTTAGGGGGTATTTGGTAGGATTATATAACTATTTTTGAGGAAAAAACGAAGTTTTCAAAATCACAGATTTGGGCCGATTTTGGCCATTTGGCAGGGCTATAGACTTGCCTTTTTGGCTATTTTTGGAGGGTAATTTTTCCTCCCTAATTCTACCAAACATGATAGAAAAACATTCTAATTACCCCCTTGAGGCTGTTTAGGGGATATTTGGTAGGATTATATAACTATTTTTGAGGAAAAAACGAAGTTTTCAAAACCCCTGATTTTGGCCGATTTTCGGCCATTTGGCAAGGCTATAGACTTGCCTTTTTGGCGATTTTTGGAGGGTAATTTTTCCTCCTACTTCTACCAAATATGATAGAAAAACACTCTAATTACCCCCTAGAGGCTGTTTAGAGGATATTTGGAAGGATTATACAACTATTTTTGAAGAAAAACGAAGTTTTAAAAACACGTGATTTTGGCCTATTTTCGGCCATTTGGCAAGGCTATAGACTTGCCTTTTTGGCTATTTTGGAGGGTAATATTTCCTCCTACTTCTACCAAATATGATAGAGAAACACTCTAATTACCCCCTAGAGGCTGTTTAGAGCATATATTGAAGGATTATATAACTATTTTTGAGGAAAAACAAAGTTTTAAAAACACGTGATTTTGGCCGATTTTCGGCCATTTGGCAAGGCTATAGACTTGCCTTTTTGCTATTTTTGGAGGGTAATTTTTCCTCACTAATTCTACCAAATATGATAGAAAAACACTCCAATTACTTCTTAGAGGCAGTTTAGGGGATATTTGGTAGGATTATATAACTATTTTCTAGGAAAAAACGAAGTTTTCAATACCCCTGATTTGGCCGATTTTCGGCCATTTGGCAAGGCTATAGACTTGCCTTTTTTTGCTATTTTTGGAGGGTAATTTTTCCTCACTAATTCTACCAAATATGATAGAAAAACACTCTAATTACCCTCTAGAGGCTGTTTAGGGGGTATTTGGTAGGATTATATAACTATTTTTGAGGAAAAAACGAAGTTTTCAAAATCACAGATTTGGGCCGATTTTGGCCATTTGGCAGGGCTATAGACTTGCCTTTTGGCTATTTTGGAGGGTAATTTTTCCTCCCTAATTCTACCAAACATGATAGAAAAACATTCTAATTACCCCCTTGAGGCTGTTTAGGGGATATTTGGTAGGATTATATAACTATTTTTGAGGAAAAAACGAAGTTTTCAAAACCCCTGATTTTGGCCGATTTTCGGCCATTTGGCAAGGCTATAGACTTGCCTTTTTGGCTACTTTTGGAGGGTAATTTTTCCTCCCTACTTCTACCAAATATGATAGAAAAACACTCTAATTACCCCCTAGAGGCTGTTTAGAGGATATTTGGAAGGATTATATAACTATTTTTGAAGAAAAACGAAGTTTTAAAAACACGTGATTTTGGCCTATTTTCGGCCATTTGGCAAGGCTATAGATTGCCTTTTTGGCTATTTTTGGAGGGTAATCCCCCCTCCCTAATTCTACCAAATATGATAGAAAAACACTCTAATTACCCCTAGAGGCTGTTTAGAGGATGTTTGGAAGGATTATATAACTATTTTTGAGGAAAAACGAAGTTTTAAAAACACGTGATTTTGGCTGATTTTCGGCCATTTGGCAAGGCTATAGACTTGCCTTTTTTGCTATTTTTGGAGGGTAATTTTTCCTCCCTAATTCTACCAAATATGATAGAAAAACACTCCAATTACTTCTTAGAGGCAGTTTAGGGGATATTTGGTAGGATTATATAACTATTTTCTAGGAAAAAACGAAGTTTTCAATACCCCTGATTTTGGCCGACTTTCGGCCATTTTGCAAGGCTATAGACTTGCCTTTTTTGCTATTTTTGGAGGGTAATTTTTCCTCCCTAATTCTACCAAATATGATAGAAAAACACTCCAATTACTTCTTAGAGGCAGTTTAGGGGATATTTGGTAGGATTATATAACTATTTTCTAGGAAAAAACGAAGTTTTCAAGACCCCTGATTTTGGCCGATTTTCGGCCATTTGGCAAGGCTATAGACTTGCCTTTTTTGCTATTTTTGGAGGGTAATTTTTCCCCTCTAATTCTACCACATATGATAGAAAAACACTCTAATTACCCCTTAGAGGCAGTTTAGGGGATATTTGGTAGGATTATATAACTATTTTTGAGAAAAAAACGAAGTTTTCAATACCCCTGATTTGGCCGATTTTCGGCCATTTGGCAAGGCTATAGACTTGTTTTTTTTGCTATTTTTGGAGGGTAATTTTTCCTCCCTAATTCTTCCAAATATGATAGAAAAACACTCTAATTACCCCCTAGAGGCTGTTTAGGGAATATTTGGTAGGATTATATAACTATTTTTGAGGAAAAAACGAAGTTTTCAAAACCCCTGATATTGGCCGATTTTCGGCCATTTCGCAAGGCTATAGACTTGCCTTTTTGGCTATTTTTGGAGGGTAATCCCCCCCCTAATTCTACCAAATATGATAGAAAAACACTCTAATTACCCCCTTGAGGCTGTTTAGGGAATATTTGGTAGGATTATATAACTATTTTTGAGGAAAAAACGAAGTTTTCAACCCCCCTGATTTTGGCCGATTTTCGGCCATTTGGCAAGGCTATAGACTTGCCTTTTTTGCTATTTTTGGAGGGTAATTTTTCCTCACTAATTCTACCAAATATGATAGAAAAACACTCTAATTACCCCTTAGAGGCAGTTTAGGGGATATTTGGTAGGATTATATAACTATTTTTGAGGAAAAAACGAAGTTTTCAAAACCCCTGATTTTGGCCGATTTTCGGCCATTTTGCAAGGCTATAGACTTGCCTTTTTTGCTATTTTTGGAGGGTAATTTTTCCTCCCTAATTCTACCAAATATGATAGAAAAACACTCCAATTACTTCTTAGAGGCAGTTTACGGGATATTTGGTAGGATTATATAACTATTTTCTAGGAAAAAACGAAGTTTTCAATGCCCCTGATTTGGCCGATTTTCGGCCATTTGGCAAGGCTATAGACTTGCCTTTTTTGCTATTTTTTTAGGGTAATTTTTCCTCACTAAGTCTACCAAATATGATAGAAAAACACTCTAATTACCCTCTAGAGGCTGTTTAAGGGGTATTTGGTAGGATTATATAACTATTTTCTAGGAAAAAACGAAGTTTTCAATACCCCTGATTTTGGCCGATTTTCGGCCATTTTGCAAGGCTATAGACTTGCCTTTTTTGCCATTTTTGGAGGGTAATTTTTCCTCCCTAACTCTACCAAATATGATAGAAAAACACTCCAATTACTTCTTAGAGGCAGTGTAGGGGATATTTGGTAGGATTATATAACTATTTTCTAGGAAAAAACGAAGTTTTCAATACCCCTGAATTGGCCGATTTTCGGCCATTTGGCAAGGCTATAGACTTGCCTTTTTTGCTATTTTTGGAGGGTAATTTTTCCTCACTAATTCTACCAAATATGATAGAAAAACACTCTAATTACCCTCTAGAGGCTGTTTAGGGGGTATTTGGTAGGATTATATAACTATTTTTGAGGAAAAAACGAAGTTTTCAAAATCACAGATTTGGGCCGATTTTGGCCATTTGGCAGGGCTATAGACTTGCCTTTTTGGCTATTTTTGGAGGGTAATTTTTCCTCCCTAATTCTACCAAACATGATAGAAAAACATTCTAATTACCCCCTTGAGGCTGTTTAGGGGATATTTGGTAGGATTATATAACTATTTTTGAGGAAAAAACGAAGTTTTCAAAACCCCTGATTTTGGCCGATTTTCGGCCATTTGGCAAGGCTATAGACTTGCCTTTTTGGCTATTTTTGGAGGGTAATTTTTCCTCCCTACTTCTACCAAATATGATAGAAAAACACTCTAATTACCCCCTAGAGGCTGTTTAGAGGATATTTGGAAGGATTATACAACTATTTTTGAAGAAAAACGAAGTTTTAAAAACACGTGATTTTGGCCTATTTTCGGCCATTTGGCAAGGCTATAGACTTGCCTTTTTGGCTATTTTTGGAGGGTAATATTTCCTCCCTACTTCTACCAAATATGATAGAGAAACACTCTAATTACCCCCTAGAGGCTGTTTAGAGCATATATTGAAGGATTATATAACTATTTTTGAGGAAAAACAAAGTTTTAAAAACACGTGATTTTGGCCGATTTTCGGCCATTTGGCAAGGCTATAGACTTGCCTTTTTTGCTATTTTTGGAGGGTAGTTTTTCCCCTCTAATTCTACCACATATGATAGAAAAACACTCTAATTACCCCTTAGAGGCAGTTTAGGGGATATTTGGTAGGATTATATAACTATTTTTGAGAAAAAAACGAAGTTTTCAATACCCCTGATTTGGCCGATTTTCGGCCATTTGGCAAGGCTATAGACTTGCTTTTTTTGCTATTTTTGGAGGGTAATTTTTCCTCCCTAATTCTTCCAAATATGATAGAAAAACACTCTAATTACCCCCTAGAGGCTGTTTAGGGAATATTTGGTTGGATTATATAACTATTTTTGAGGAAAAAACGAAGTTTTCAAAACCCCTGATATTGGCCGATTTTGGGCCATTTGGCAAGGCTATAGACTTGCCTTTTTGGCTATTTTTGGAGGGTAATATTTCCTCCCTACTTCTACCAAATATGATAGAAAAACACTCTAATTACCCCCTAGAGGCTGTTTAGAGCATATATTGAAGGATTATATAACAATTTTTGAGGAAAAACAAAGTTTTAAAAACACGTGATTTTGGCCGATTTTCGGCCATTTGGCAAGGCTATAGACTTGCCTTTTTGGCTATTTTTGGAGGGTAATCCCCCCCCCCTAATTCTACCAAATATGATAGAAAAACACTCTAATTACCCCCTTGAGGCTGTTTAGGGAATATTTGGTAGGATTATATAACTATTTTTGAGGAAAAAACGAAGTTTTCAACCCCCCTGATTTTGGCCGATTTTCGGCCATTTGGCAAGGCTATAGACTTGCCTTTTTGGCTATTTTTGGAGGGTAATTTTTCCTCCCTACTTCTACCAAATATCATAGAAAAACACTCTAATTACCCCCTAGAGGCTGTTTAGAGGATATTTGGAAGGATTATATAACTATTTTTGAAGAAAAACGAAGTTTTAAAAACACGTGATTTTGGCCGATTTTCGGCCATTTGGCAAGGCTATAGACTTGCCTTTTTTGCTATTTTTGGAGGGTAATTTTTCCTCCCTAATTCTACCAAATATGATAGAAAAACTCTCTAATTACCCCTTAGAGGCAGTTTAGGGGATATTTGGTAGGATTATATAACTATTTTTGAGGAAAAAACGAAGTTTTCAAGACCCCTGATTTTGGCCGATTTTCGGCCATTTGGCAAGGCTATAGACTTGCCTTTTTGGCTATTTTTGGAGGGTAATATTTCCTCCCTACTTCTACCAAATATGATAGAGAAACACTCTAATTACACCCTAGAGGCTGTTTAGAGCATATATTGAAGGATTATATAACTATTTTTGAGGAAAAACAAAGTTTTAAAAACACGTGATTTTGGCCGATTTTCGGCCATTTGGCAAGGCTATAGACTTGCCTTTTTTGCTATTTTTGGAGGGTAATTTTTCCCCTCTAATTCTACCACATATGATAGAAAAACACTCTAATTACCCCCTAGAGGCTGTTTAGGGAATATTTGGTAGGATTATATAACTATTTTTGAGGAAAAAACGAAGTTTTCAAAACCCCTGATATTGGCCGATTTTCGGCCATTTGGCAAGGCTATAGACTTGCCTTTTTGGCTATTTTTGGAGGGTAATATTTCCTCCCTACTTCTACCAAATATGATAGAAAAACACTCTAATTACCCCCTAGAGGCTGTTTAGAGCATATATTGAAGGATTATATAACTATTTTTGAGGAAAAACAAAGTTTTAAAAACACGTGATTTTGGCCGATTTTCGGCCATTTGGCAAGGCTATAGACTTGCCTTTTTGGCTATTTTTGGAGGGTAATCCCCCCCTAATTCTACCAAATATGATAGAAAAACACTCTAATTACCCCTTGAGGCTGTTTAGGGAATATTTGGTAGGATTATATAACTATTTTTGAGGAAAAAACGAAGTTTTCAACCCCCCTGATTTTGGCAAATTTTCGGCCATTTGGCAAGGCTATAGACTTGCCTTTTTTGCTATTTTTGGAGGGTAATTTTTCCTCCCTAATTCTACCAAATATGATAGAAAAACACTCTAATTACCCCTTAGAGGCAGTTTAGGGGATATTTGGTAGGATTATATAACTATTTTTGAGGAAAAAACGAAGTTTTCAAAACCCCTGATTTTGGCCGATTTTCGGCCATTTTGCAAGGCTATAGACTTGCCTTCTTTGCTATTTTTGGAGGGTAATTTTTCCTCCCTAATTCTACCAGATATGATAGAAAAACACTCCAATTACTTCTTAGAGGCAGTTTACGGGATATTTGGTAGGATTATATAACTATTTTCTAGGAAAAAACGAAGTTTTCAATACCCCTGATTTGGCCGATTTTCGGCCATTTGGCAAGGCTATAGACTTGCCTTTTTTGCTATTTTTGGAGGGTAATTTTTCCTCACTAAGTCTACCAAATATGATAGAAAAACACTCTAATTACCCTCTAGAGGCTGTTTAAGGGGTATTTGGTAGGATTATATAACTATTTTCTAGCAAAAAACGAATTTTTCAATACCCCTGATTTGGCCGATTTTCGGCCATTTGGCAAGGCTATAGACTTGCCTTTTTTGCTATTTTTGGAGGGTAATTTTTCCTCCCTAATTCTACCAAATATGATAGAAAAACACTCTAATTACCCTTTAGAGGCAGTTTAGGGGATATTTGGTAGGATTATATACCTATTTTTGAGAAAAAAACGAAGTTTTCAATACCCCTGATTTGGCCGATTTTCGGCCATTTGGCAAGGCTATAGACTTGCTTTTTTTGCTCTTTTTGGAGGGTAATTTTTCCTCCCTAATTCTTCCAAATATGATAGAAACACACTCTAATTACCCCCTAGAGGCTGTTTAGGGAATATTTGGTAGGATTATATAACTATTTTTGAGGAAAAAATGAAGTTTTCAAAACCCCTGATTTTGGACGATTTTCGGCCATTTGGCAAGGATATAGACTTGCCTTTTTTGCTATTTTTGGAGGGTAATTTTTCCTCCCTGATTCTACCAAATATGATAGAAAAACAATCTAATTACCCCCTAGGGGCTGTTTAGGGGATATTTGGTAGGATTATATAACTATTTTTGCGGAAAAAAAGAAGTTTTCAATACCCCTGATTTGGCCGATTTTCGGCCATTTGGCAAGGCTATAGACTTGCCTTTTTTGCTATTTTTGGAGGGTAATTTTTCCTCACTAATTCTACCAAATATGATAGAAAAACACTCTAATTACCCTCTAGAGGCTGTTTAGGGGGTATTTGGTAGGATTATATAACTATTTTTGAGGAAAAAACGAAGCTTTCAAAATCACAGATTTGGGCCGATTTTGGCCATTTGGCAGGGCTATAGACTTGCCTTTTTTGCTATTTTTGGAGGGTAATTTTTCCTCACTAATTCTACCAAATATGATAGAAAAACACTCTAATTACCCTCTAGAGGCTGTTTAGGGGGTATTTGGTAGGATAATATAACTATTTTTGAGGAAAAAACGAAGTTTTCAAAATCACAGATTTGGGCCGATTTTGGCCATTTGGCAGGGCTATAGACTTGCCTTTTTGGCTATTTTTGGAGGGTAACTTTTCCTCCCTAATTCTACCAAATATCATAGAAAAACACTCTAATTACCCCCTAGAGGCTGTTTAGGGGATATTTGGTAGGATTATATAACTATTTTTGAGGAAAAAACGAAGTTTTCAAAATCACAGATTTGGGCCGATTTTGGCCATTTGGCAGGGCTATAGACTTGCCTTTTTTGCTATTTTTGGAGGGTAATTTTTCCTCACTAATTCTACCAAATATGATAGAAAAACACTCTAATTACCCCTTAGAGGCAGTTTAGGGGATATTTGGTAGGATTATATAACTATTTTTGAGGAAAAAACGAAGTTTTCAATACCCCTGATTTGGCCGATTTTCGGCCATTTGGCAAGGCTATAGACTTGCTTTTTTTGCTATTTTTGGAGGGTAATTTTCCCTCCCTAATTCTACCAAACATGATGGAAAAACATTCTAATTATCCCCTTGACGCTGTTTAGGGGATATTTGGTAGGATTATATAACTATTTTTGAGGAAAAAACGAAGTTTTCAAAACCCCTGATTTTGGCCGATTTTCGGCCATTTTACAAGGCTATAGACTTGCCTTTTTTGCTATTTTTGGAGGGTAATTTTTCCTCCCTAATTCTTCCAAATATGATAGAAAAACACTCTAATTACACCCTAGAGGCTGTTTAGAGCATATGTTGACGGATTATATAACTATTTTTGAGGAAAAACGAAGTTTTAAAAACACGTGATTTTGGCCGATTTTCGGCCATTTGGCAAGGCTATAGACTTGCCTTTTTGGCTATTTTTGGAGGGTAATCCCTCCCCCCTAATTCTACCAAATATGATAGAAAAACACTCTAATTACCCCCCTAGAGGCTGTTTAGGGAATATTTGGTAGGATTATATAACTATTTTTGAGGAAAAAACGAAGTTTTCAACCCCCCTGATTTTGGCCGCTTTTCGGCCATTTGGCAAGGCTATAGACTTGCCTTTTTTGCTATTTTTGGAGGGTAATTTTTTCTCCCTAATTCTACCAAATATGATAGAAAAACACTCTAATTACCCCTTAGAGGCAGTTTAGGGATATTTGGTAGGATTATATAACTATTTTTGAGGAAAAAACCAAGTTTTCAAGACCCCTGATTTTGGCCGATTTTCGGCCATTTTGCAAGGCTATAGACTTGCCTTTTTGCTATTTTTTGAGGGTAATTTTTCCTCCCTAATTCTACCAAATATGATAGAAAAACACTCCAATTACTTCTTAGAGGCAGTTTAGGGGATATTTGGTAGGATTATATAACTATTTTCTAGGAAAAAACGAAGTTTTCAATACCCCTGATTTGGCCGATTTTCGGCCATTTGGCAAGGCTATAGACTTTCCTTTTTTGCTATTCTTGGAGGGTAATTTTTCCTCACTAATTCTACCTAATATGATAGAAAAATACTCTAATTACCCCCTAGAGTTTGTTTAGGGGGTATTTGGTAGGATTATATAATTATTTTTGAGGAAAAAACGAAGTTTTCAAAACTCCTGATTTTGGCTGATTTTCTGCCATTTGGCAAGGCTATAGACTTGCCTTTTTGGCTATTTTTGGAGGGTAATCCCCCCCTAATTCTACCAAATATGATAGAAAAACACTCTAATTAGCCCTTAGAGGCAGTTTAGGGGATATTTGGTAGGATTATATAACTATTTTTGAGGAAAAAACGAAGTTTTCAATACCCCTGATTTTGGCCGACTTTCGGCCATTTTGCAAGGCTATAGACTTGCCTTTTTTGCTAGTTTTGGAGGGTAATTTTTCCTCCCTAATTCTACCAAATATGATAGAAAAACACTCCAATTACTTCTTAGAGGCAGTTTAGGGGATATTTGGTAGTATTATATAACTATTTTCTAGGAAAAAACGAAGTTTTCAATACCCCTGATCTGGCCGATTTTCGGCCATTTGGCAAGGCTATAGACTTGCCTTTTTTGCTATTTTTGGAGGGTAATTTTTCCTCACTAATTCTACCAAATATGATAGAAAAACACTCTAATTACCCTCTAGAGGCTGTTTAGGGGGTATTTGGTAGGATTATATAACTATTTTTGAGGAAAAAATGAAGTTTTCAAAATCACAGATTTGGGCCGATTTTGGCCATTTGGCAGGGCTATAGACTTGCCTTTTTTGCTATTTTTGGAGGGTAATTTTTCCTCCCTAATTCTACCAAATATGATAGAAAAACACTCTAATTACCCCCTAGAGGCTGTTTAGGGGATATTTGGTAGGATAATATAACTATTTTTGATGAAGAAATGAAGTTTTCAAAACCCCTGATTTTGGCCGATTTTCGGCCATTTTGCAAGGCTATAGACTTGCCTTTTTTGCTATTTTTGGAGGGTAATTTTTCCTCCCTAATTCTACCAAATATGATAGAAAAACACTCCAATTACTTCTTAGAGGCAGTTTAGGGGATATTTGGTAGGATTATATAACTATTTTCTAGGAAAAAACGAAGTTTTCAATACCCCTGATTTGGCCGATTTTCGGCCATTTGGCAAGGCTATAGACTTGCCTTTTTTGCTATTTTTGGAGGGTAATTTTTCCTCACTAATTCTACCAAATATGATAGAAAAACACTCTAATTACCCCTTAGAGGCAGTTTAGGGGATATTTGCTAGGATTATATAACTATTTTTGAGGAAAAAACGAAGTTTTCAATGCCCCTGATTTGGCCGATTTTCGGCCATTTGGCAAGGCTATAGACTTGCTTTTTTTGCTATTTTTGGAGGGTAACTTTTCCTCCCTAATTCTACCAAATATCGTAGAAAAACACTCTAATTACCCCCTAGAGGCTGTTTAGGGGATATTTGGTAGGATAATATAACTATTTTTGATGAAAAAACGAAGTTTTCAAAACCCCTGATTTTGGCCGATTTTCGGCCATTTTGCAAGGCTATAGACTTGCCTTTTTTGCTATTTTTGGAGGGTAATTTTTCCTCCCTAATTCTACCAAATATGATAGAAAAACACTCCAATTACTTCTTAGAGGCAATTTAGGGGATATTTGGTAGGATTATATAACTATTTTCTAGGAAAAAACGAAGTTTTCAATACCCCTGACTTGGCCGATTTTCGGCCATTTGGCAAGGCTATAGACTTGCCTTTTTTGCTATTTTTGGAGGGTAATTTTTCCTCACTAATTCTACCAAATATGATAGAAAAACACTCCAATTATTTCTTAGAGGCAGTTTAGGGGATATTTGGTAGTATTATATAACTATTTTTGAGGAAAAAACGAAGTTTTCAATGCCCCTGATTTGGCTGATTTTCGGCCATTTGGCAAGGCTATAGACTTGCTTTTTTTGCTATTTTTGGAGGTTAACTTTTCCTCCCTAATTCTACCAAATATCATAGAAAAACACTCTAATTACCCTCTAGAGGCTGTTTAGGGGGTATTTGGTAGGATTATATAACTATTTTTGAGGAAAAAACGAAGTTTTCAATACCCCTGACTTGGCCGATTTTCGGCCATTTGGCAAGGCTATAGACTTGCCTTTTTTGCTATTTTTGGAGGGTAATTTTTCCTCACTAATTCTACCAAATATGATAGAAAAACACTCCAATTACTTCTTAGAGGCAGTTTAGGGGATATTTGGTAGTATTATATAACTATTTTTGAGGAAAAAACGAAGTTTTCAATGCCCCTGATTTGGCTGATTTTCGGCCATTTGGCAAGGCTATAGACTTGCTTTTTTTGCTATTTTTGGAGGTTAACTTTTCCTCCCTAATTCTACCAAATATCATAGAAAAACACTCTAATTACCCCCTTGAGGCTGTATAGGGGATATTTGGTAGGATTATATAACTATTTTTGATGAAAAAACGAAGTTTTCAAAACCCCTGATTTGGCCGATGTTCGACCATTTGGCAAGGCTATAGACTTGCTTTTTTTGCTATTTTTGGAGGGTAATTTTCCCTCCCTAATTCTACCAAACATGATAGAAAAACATTCTAATTACCCCCTTGAGGCTGTATAGGGGATATTTGGTAGGATTATATAACTATTTTTGAGGAAAAAACGAAGTTTTCAAAGCCCCTGATTTGGCCGATTTTCGGCCATTTGGCAAGGCTATAGACTTGCTTTTTTTGCTAGTTTTGGAGGGTAACTTTTCCTCCCTAATTCTACCAAATATGATAGAAAAACACTCTAATTACCCCTTAGAGGTAGTTTAGGGGATATTTGGTAGGATAATATAACTATTTTTGATGAAAAAACGAAGTTTTCAAAACCCCTGATTTTGGCCGATTTTAGGCCATTTTGCAAGGCTATAGACTTGCCTTTTTTGCTATTTTTGGAGGGTAATTTTTCTCCCTAATTCTACCAAATATGATAGAAAAACACTCCAATTACTTCTTAGAGGCAGTTTAGGGGATATTTGGTAGGATTATAAAACTATTTTCTAGGAAAAAACGAAGTTTTCAATACCCCTGATTTGGCCGATTTTCGGCCATTTGGCAAGGCTATAGACTTGCCTTTTTTGCTATTTTTGGAGGGTAATTTTTCCTCACTAATTCTACCAAATATGATAGAAAAACACTCTAATTAACCTCTAGAGGCTGTTTAGGGGGTATTTGGTAGGATTATATAACTATTTTTGAGGAAAAAAACGAAGTTTTCAAAATCACAGATTTGGGCCGATTTTGGCCATTTGGCAGGGCTATAGACTTGCCTTTTTGGCTATTTTTGGAGGGTAATTTTTCCTCCCTTATTCTACCAAATATGATAGAAAAACACTCTAATTACCCCCTAGGGGCTGTTTAGGGGATATTTGGTAGGATTATATAACTATTTTTGCGGAAAAAACGAAGTTTTGAAAACTTCTGATTTTGGCCGATTTTCGGCCATTTGGCAAGGCTATAGACTTGCCTTTTTTGCTATTTTTGGAGGGTAATTTTTCCTCCCTAATTCTACCAAATATGATAGAAAAACACACTAATTACCCCTTAGAGGCAGTTTAGGGGATATTTGGTAGGATAATATAACTATTTTTGATGAAAAAACGAAGTTTTCAAAACCCCTGATTTGGCCGATGTTCGGCCATTTGGCAAGGCTATAGACTTGCTTTTTTTGCTATTTTTGGAGGGTAATTTTTCCTCCCTAATTCTTCCAAATATGATAGAAAAACACTCTAATTACCCCCTAGAGGCTGTTTAGGGAATATTTGGTAGGATTATATAACTATTTTTGAGGAAAAAACGAAGTTTTCAAAACCCCTGATTTTGGCCGATTTTCGGCCATTTGGCAAGGCTATAGACTTGCCTTTTTGGCCATTTTTGGAGGGTAATTTTTCCTCCCTACTTCTACCAAATATGATAGAAAAACACTCTAATTACCCCCTAGAGGCTGTTTAGGGAATATTTGGTAGGATTATATAACTATTTTCTAGGAAAAAACGAAGTTTTAAAAACACGTGATTTTGGCCGATTTTCGGCCATTTGCCAAGGCTATAGACTTGCTTTTTTGCTATTTTTGGAGGGTAATTTTTCCTCCCTAATTCTACCAAATATGATAGAAAAACACTCTAATTACCCCCTAGAGGCTGTTTAGGGGATATTTGGTAGGATTATATAACTATTTTTGAGAAAAAAACGAAGTTTTCAATACCCCTGATTTGGCCGATTTTCGGCCATTTGGCAAGGCTATAGACTTGCTTTTTTTGCTATTTTTGGAGGATAATATTTCCCCCTTATTCGACCAAATATGATAGAAATACACTCTAATTACCCCCTAAAGTCTGCATACGGGATATTTGGTAGGATTATACAACTATTTTTGTGGAAAAACGAAATTTTCAAAGCCCCTGATTTTGGCCGACTTTCGGCCATTTGGCAAGGCTATAGACTTGCCTTTTGGCTATTTTTGGAGGGTAATTTTTCCTCCATAATTCGACCAATATGATAGAAAAACACTCTAATTACCCCCTAGGGGCTGTTTAGGGGATATTTGGTAGGATTATCTAACTATTTTTGAGGAAAAAACGAAGTCTTCAAAGTCACTGATTTTGGCCGATTTTCGGCCATTTGGAAAGGCTATAGACTTGCCCTTTTGGCGATTTTTCGATGGTAAATTTTGCTCTCTAATTTCGACCAAATAAGATGAAAAAGACTCTAGGTATCCTTAGAGGCTTTTTAGGGGATATTTGGTAGGATTATATACATATTTTTGAGGAAAAAACGAAGTTTTCAAAACCCCTGATTTTGGCCGATTTTCGGCCATTTTGCAAGGCTATAGACTTGCCTTTTTTGCTATTTTTGGAGGGTAATTTTTCCTCCCTAATTCTACCAAATATGATAGAAAAACACTCTAATTACCCCCTGGAGGCTGTTTAGGGGATATTTGGTAGGATTATATAACTATTTTTGAGGAAAAATCGAAGTTTTCAAAGCCCCTGATTTTGGCCGACTTTCGGCTATTTGGCAAGGCTATAGACTTGCTGTTTTGGCGATTTTTGGAGGGTACTATTTTCCCCTAAATCGACCAAAAATTATAGAAAAACACTCTAATTACCCCCTAGAGGCTGTTTAGGGGGTAGGATTATATTACTACTTTTGAGGAGAAAACGAAGTTTTCAAAACCCCTGATTTCGGTTGGTTTTTTTCCATTTGGCAAGGCTATAGACTTGCCTTTATGCAATTTTTCGTGGGTAATTTTCTATCCCTAATTCGACCAAATATGAAAAATACTCTATCTACCACTTAGATGCTGTTTAGGGGGTATTTGGTAGAATTTTATTACTATTTTTGGAGAAAAATTTGAGGTTTCATTTTTGGCTATTTGGCGACTATAGACTTGCCTTTTTGGCGATTTTTCGAGGGTAATATTTTCTCCCTCTTTTAGACGGAAGACGCAATATTATAGAAAAAGTCATAATGAAAAGACTTTATCTACCCCTAGAGGCTGCTCTTGGGGTATTTGATTGGATTTGTTTTTTATGTTTATGTTTTTTGTCCTTCACAAGGGGTAAGCAGACAAATAAGCTCTCTATAGCTGTTTCTGGCATTGGATAGTAATAATGGTTAGCACTAATACGATAGAAAGTCCAAAAAAAGAAAATATGAAAAAAAGAACAAGATTTTATCTCAGAATACTAGACTCTCTTTATATCAACTAAAAACACTGAATGTTACAAAAAGTAGTTCTGATGAATAATTTCAAACTTACAGTAAATACTTTTTGCCAACAATTTATCTAATTTGTATTCACAGTATATCATATAAATATTAATGCTGTTACGTTCTGTTAAGCTGATAAAGCAGCATCTTATTTATTGACTGAAGCTCGAAGACTTTAGATACATAAGATAATGTCATACTGATCAAGTTTTATTACAAACAGGGTTAGGGATGTGCCTTAAAAGTTTTTTCAAAATGGGAAACTTAGTAGCTATAGTGGGGTTAACAGAGATAATTTTTGTATTAAATAATAATAATAAAGTGCACAAGAGTGCACCTAGAACTAAAATATAAGGGTGTAGTACCAACCCCCGCTTTGCGCCACAGAAAGGCCGTCCGCGCCCATCTTGTATCCATAGGTATAAAGTGAATTGTTATAAGTTTGTATTGATTTCAGAAATGACGGGTTTCAGTGTGTATGTGTATTTATGGTGTAGCCTCGTACTGACTCATCAGCTGATCCCCCATAAAAGCATTTCAGGGCTTAGATCAGTATGCTTGTTTTATTTATGGGTGCCCCATTGTCTCTGCGTCCAGAAACAATGTCAGCGTATGAGGCTTTTTTGAGCAATTTTGTATCCATTTGTTTATTTATATATGAGCGTGTGTATATATGTATATATTCATCCTTTTATAGGTATATAGGTGTATAGGAATAGGGGTTGCGCGCTGCATTATGTCAATTATTAAAACTAAGATGCATACCATTTAGGTGAATTTTGTGTGTGTTATTATATCTCCAATGTTCTTGTTCCTTTTTAGTGCTAGAAATGGGGGGCGAGGCCAAATATCCTTTAAAGAGTTATCATTCTCAATTAAATTCCAATTGTTTCGTAGAATTTTTTGAATCTGTATCGTTCTGTTGTCAAAAGGTATAACAAATGGGAGGTTTCGTGTATATTTCTTTTTCTTATCAACTGTATTCACTCTTAATAGGTCGTTTTGTGACAATCTTTTGACTTTCTCAAATTGGGTATCTATAGCTCTAGGGTCATATCCCCTTCCAATTAGGTTATATTTCAGTTCTTGCAGTTTGGATACAAGTTCAGCATTATCAGTTATATTTCTTCTATATCTCAGAGCCTGGCTGTAAATTACGCTATTTTTACAGCTTTTCGGATGAAAGGATTTTGCGTGCAAAAGGTTGCATGTATCTGTTGGTTTTTGGTATAGGGAGGTTGTGAAAGTTCCATTATTTTCAAGATTTATTGTAGTATCTAGAAAATTAATTTGTACTTGAGAGTATGTAGACTCAAATTTTATCGTGTTGTGAACTGTATTAATATATTCAATGAATCGTATGAGTTCTTCTTTTGTGTGGGTCCATATTATAAATATATCATCAATGTATCGCTTCCAGATCAGAGGTGTTCTATTTTCAGGTGCGTTATTTAGTATTTCATTTTCAATTTTTGTCATAAATATATTTGCATAGTTAGGAGCAAAATTACTCCCCATGCTTGTACCGTGTACTTGTTGGTAGAATTTCCCATTAAATGTGAAATAGTTTTGTTTCAATATAAATTCCATCATTTGTTTTATGTATTGGATAGGTAGAGGGTAATCCTCACCATAGAAGTGTGACATTGCCTCTATGCAAAAGGACACGCCTTGTTCCTGAGGGATATTCGTATATAGTGATTTCACATCTAGTGTAACCAACCATGCATTTTCCGGTAGATAGTAATCTAGGTATATGGATAGCTGGTGAGCCACACCCAGAGATTATTGGTCTCCCTGGTATGCCTTCTTTGTGTATTTTTGGTAGCATGTAGAAAATTGGTGTTCTTACTTTAGAACTGGGTGATAGATAGGTATAGAGATCATTATCTATATGTCCCTTCGAACGTAAATGTGTAAGGAATGTTGTAACAAGAGTGGCTATTTCTCCTTTTTTGTCTATGGGTAGTTCTTTATAATATTTTTCATTGTTTAGTTGTTTATAAGCCTCGTTTAGGTATAAGTCGTTAGGCCACAGGGCGATTTTCCCGCCTTTATCGCATCTTTTTATCGTAACCTCGTTTTGAGTTGCTAGTTTTTTCAGAGCCTCTTTTTCATCTTCTGTCAAGTTATTCCATCTGCCTAAAGGCTGTGTGTAAAGTTCTCTAATTTGGTGTTCAATATTATCAAGAAATCTCATTAGTGTATCATTGTCTTCAATATCTGGTTCCCAGCAAGACTTCAATCTAAATGGGTTTATAGGGGTTTCGTTTGTTTCATTTCTAAAGAAATAATGTATGCGCATTCGCCTTTTAAAATCTAGCAAGGATTGTAAAGTAATTTTTAGAGGTATAGGTTTTGGTGTATCTATAAAAGACAAGCCTTTATTCAAGAGCTTTATGTCTGCCTCCTTCAACATGTTAAAAATGTTGTCATCATTCCTTTTACTTGAGATATATTTTTCAGCTTGTTTTTTAAGATATTTACGCCTGGCGGATTTTTGCAATTTCGCGTTTTTTCTCAATTTTCTTTTTTCTCCAATTATTGTACGCAAAAGGGCGGTATTAGATGTATTTTTCGTACCTTTTTTACTATCAATATCTAGAAATCAAAAAGTTTTATAAGAAGGCAGGCATATATGGTGTTTAAGACAATAAGGAGTAGGCATTTCTTCATTTTATACAGTATAATATTCAAAATCATATTCTTTAAAAGTTATCAAATTGTTGTTCAATAATTATATCAACTTCTTCTTGCTCTTTTGTTCCCCACATGGGAGGCATCTCTGTTTGTTCTATATGCAATTTTTTTATCTAGGGCTATTAGCTCAGCCCTCTTTATAATTTCCTTGTGTGTTTGCTCTTGTGGGTATCGTTCTTTCGTGGTTTTTATGTGCATATCTACCTGCCGCTCCTCCATCTCTTTCATTTGCCAGTGATGTTTCTGGAGGATCTTACACATTGCCTTGGCAAATGTGCTCGAAGCCTCCTCATTTCGTTCTGAAGTTCCCAGGATATGTCTCTCATGTATCTTATGTCAATATCTGGTGTAAGGAATCTAGGGTATCTCCCTAATTCCGAAGCTTGTTCAAATTCTGCACTTTTGTCACCGTGGTAGTACTGACTAGCACGGGTGTATGAAATCAAGTCTTGCAGACTTTTTGTGTCCTCTGGTATAACTATATTCTTTGTTATCGTTTTCTTTTTTGGTGGAACAGAGATGGAGGAAGCTGCAGGTTTCGGGTTTGTTTTTCTCAGTATATCTTTCAACTCCTTCCTAACCAATACCGATGGCGAGCGTTGGCCAGGAGGTATATCAGATTTTGAGTCAGACTCAGGGTATGGTGGTAGCGAATCGTCGTCTTCATTCACTCTTGTAATCTTTATCGTATTTGTGGTATCAATCATTTGGATATCACCATTATCATCAGCATTAGTAGATTTCTCTACAAATTCAAAAGGTTATATTTTATATTTTGTTTGGGTATAGTGGTATAGCTGCCATATATCAAATACGTACTCTTCATCAAAGAGACGTATGAGATTTTTTATGAAAACAAAAGGATCTCACAGGGATTTCCAACAAAACCTCCAAGGAGCGAATTGCCCCCTGCTTATATCCAGAGGTATTAAAATTTCACCTTAGATATAAAATAAGGATAAGGTATAAGATTAAACTCACCATTTGTCTTTCTTGCTTTGCCTGCAATTTTCTTTTCAATCTTTTTTGTTGCCATTTTTTCAAGAGCTTTTTGCTTTGCGTTTGCGATTTTTTTCTGTTTTAGACTCGTGCAAGTCGCAAGTGAGAATAGGGTGGGGTTGTAGAATGCGCAGTAATTTATAATTTGAACGAGGAAGCGGTATAAAACAAACGGTAATCCTTGATGATTTATAACATGTACCGAGATGTCCACAAGCAGCCAGATTATAATTCTGATAATATGTAAATTATCTTAAAGTGTACATGGGTGCTAGACATCACTGGCTACTGTAAGACACATGCGCTGAGCGTTCCCCCTAGGGGATCTTGGATTCCACCTGAATAGCAATTTTGTATTAAATAATAATAATAAAGTGCACAAGAGTGCACCTAGAACTAAAATATAAGGGTGTAGTACCAACCCCCGCTTTGCGCCACAGAAAGGCCGTCCGCGCCCATCTTGTATCCATAGGTATAAAGTGAATTGTTATAAGTTTGTATTGATTTCAGAAATGACGGGTTTCAGTGTGTATGTGTATTTATGGTGTAGCCTCGTACTGACTCATCAGCTGATCCCCCATAAAAGCATTTCAGGGCTTAGATCAGTATGCTTGTTTTATTTATGGGTGCCCCATTGTCTCTGCGTCCAGAAACAATGTCAGCGTATGAGGCTTTTTTGAGCAATTTTGTATCCATTTGTTTATTTATATATGAGCGTGTGTATATATGTATATATTCATCCTTTTATAGGTATATAGGTGTATAGGAATAGGGGTTGCGCGCTGCATTATGTCAATTATTAAAACTAAGATGCATACCATTTAGGTGAATTTTGTGTGTGTTATTATATCTCCAATGTTCTTGTTCCTTTTTAGTGCTAGAAATGGGGGGCGAGGCCAAATATCCTTTAAAGAGTTATCATTCTCAATTAAATTCCAATTGTTTCGTAGAATTTTTTGAATCTGTATCGTTCTGTTGTCAAAAGGTATAACAAATGGGAGGTTTCGTGTATATTTCTTTTTCTTATCAACTGTATTCACTCTTAATAGGTCGTTTTGTGACAATCTTTTGACTTTCTCAAATTGGGTATCTATAGCTCTAGGGTCATATCCCCTTCCAATTAGGTTATATTTCAGTTCTTGCAGTTTGGATACAAGTTCAGCATTATCAGTTATATTTCTTCTATATCTCAGAGCCTGGCTGTAAATTACGCTATTTTTACAGCTTTTCGGATGAAAGGATTTTGCGTGCAAAAGGTTGCATGTATCTGTTGGTTTTTGGTATAGGGAGGTTGTGAAAGTTCCATTATTTTCAAGATTTATTGTAGTATCTAGAAAATTAATTTGTACTTGAGAGTATGTAGACTCAAATTTTATCGTGTTGTGAACTGTATTAATATATTCAATGAATCGTATGAGTTCTTCTTTTGTGTGGGTCCATATTATAAATATATCATCAATGTATCGCTTCCAGATCAGAGGTGTTCTATTTTCAGGTGCGTTATTTAGTATTTCATTTTCAATTTTTGTCATAAATATATTTGCATAGTTAGGAGCAAAATTACTCCCCATGCTTGTACCGTGTACTTGTTGGTAGAATTTCCCATTAAATGTGAAATAGTTTTGTTTCAATATAAATTCCATCATTTGTTTTATGTATTGGATAGGTAGAGGGTAATCCTCACCATAGAAGTGTGACATTGCCTCTATGCAAAAGGACACGCCTTGTTCCTGAGGGATATTCGTATATAGTGATTTCACATCTAGTGTAACCAACCATGCATTTTCCGGTAGATAGTAATCTAGGTATATGGATAGCTTTTCAGTAGGTGAGCCACACCCAGAGATTATTGGTCTCCCTGGTATGCCTTCTTTGTGTATTTTTGGTAGCATGTAGAAAATTGGTGTTCTTACTTTAGAACTGGGTGATAGATAGGTATAGAGATCATTATCTATATGTCCCTTCGAACGTAAATGTGTAAGGAATGTTGTAACAAGAGTGGCTATTTCTCCTTTTTTGTCTATGGGTAGTTCTTTATAATATTTTTCATTGTTTAGTTGTTTATAAGCCTCGTTTAGGTATAAGTTGTTAGGCCACAGGGCGATTTTCCCGCCTTTATCGCATCTTTTTATCGTAACCTCGTTTTGAGTTGCTAGTTTTTTCAGAGCCTCTTTTTCATCTTCTGTCAAGTTATTCCATCTGCCTAAAGGCTGTGTGTAAAGTTCTCTAATTTGGTGTTCAATATTATCAAGAAATCTCATTAGTGTATCATTGTCTTCAATATCTGGTTCCCAGCAAGACTTCAATCTAAATGGGTTTATAGGGGTTTCGTTTGTTTCATTTCTAAAGAAATGATGTATGCGCATTCGCCTTTTAAAATCTAGCAAGGATTGTAAAGTAATTTTTAGAGGTATAGGTTTTGGTGTATCTATAAAAGACAAGCCTTTATTCAAGAGCTTTATGTCTGCCTCCTTCAACATGTTAAAATGTTGTCATCATTCCTTTTACTTGAGATATATTTTCAGCTTGTTTTTAAGATATTTACGCCTGGCGGATTTTTGCAATTTCGCGTTTTTCTCAATTTTCTTTTTCTCCAATTATTGTACGCAAAAGGGCGGTATTAGATGTATTTTCGTACCTTTTTACTATCAATATCTAGAAATCAAAAGTTTTATAAGAAGGCAGGCATATATGGTGTTTAAGACAATAAGGAGTAGGCATTTCTTCATTTTATACAGTATAATATTCAAAATCATATTCTTTAAAAGTTATCAAATTGTTGTTCAATAATTATGTCAACTTTCTTCTTGCTCTTTTGTTCCCCACATGGGAGGCATCTCTGTTTGTTCTATATGCAATTTTTTATCTAGGGCTATTAGCTCAGCCCTCTTTATAATTTCCTTGTGTGTTTGCTCTTGTGGGTATCGTTCTTTCGTGGTTTTATGTGCATATCTACCTGCCGCTCCTCCATCTCTTTCATTTGCCAGTGATGTTTCTGGAGGATCTTACACATTGCCTTGGCAAATGTGCTCAAGCCTCCCTCATTTCGTTCTGAAGTTCCCAGGATATGTCTCTCATGTATCTTATGTCAATATCTGGTGTAAGGAATCTAGGGTATCTCCCTAATTCCGAAGCTTGTTCAAATTCTGCACTTTTGTCACCGTGGTAGTACTGACTAGCACGGGTGTATGAAATCAAGTCTTGCAGACTTTTTGTGTCCTCTGGTATAACTATATTCTTTGTTATCGTTTTCTTTTTTGGTGGAACAGAGATGGAGGAAGCTGCAGGTTTCGGGTTTGTTTTTCTCAGTATATCTTTCAACTCCTTCCTAACCAATACCGATGGCGAGCGTTGGCCAGGAGGTATATCAGATTTTGAGTCAGACTCAGGGTATGGTGGTAGGAATCGTCGTCTTCATTCACTCTTGTAATCTTTATCGTATTTGTGGTATCAATCATTTGGATATCACCATTATCATCAGCATTAGTAGATTTCTCTACAAATTCAAAAGGTTATATTTTATATTTTGTTTGGGTATAGTGGTATAGCTGCCATATATCAAATACGTACTCTTCATCAAAGAGACGTATGAGATTTTTTATGAAAACAAAAGGATCTCACAGGGATTTCCAACAAAACCTCCAAGGAGCGAATTGCCCCCTGCTTATATCCAGAGGTATTAAAATTTCACCTTAGATATAAAATAAGGATAAGGTATAAGATTAAACTCACCATTTGTCTTTCTTGCTTTGCCTGCAATTTTCTTTTCAATCTTTTTTTGTTGCCATTTTTTCAAGAGCTTTTTGCTTTGCGTTTGCGATTTTTTTCTGTTTTAGACTCGTGCAAGTCGCAAGTGAGAATAGGGTGGGGTTGTAGAATGCGCAGTAATTTATAATTTGAACGAGGAAGCGGTATAAAACAAACGGTAATCCTTGATGATTTATAACATGTACCGAGATGTCCACAAGCAGCCAGATTATAATTCTGATAATATGTAAATTATCTTAAAGTGTACATGGGTGCTAGACATCACTGGCTACTGTAAGACACATGCGCTGAGCGTTCCCCCTAGGGGATCTTGGATTCCACCTGAATAGCAATTTTTGTATTAAATAATAATAATAAAGTGCACAAGAGTGCACCTAGAACTAAAATATAAGGGTGTAGTACCAACCCCCGCTTTGCGCCACAGAAAGGCCGTCCGCGCCCATCTTGTATCCATAGGTATAAAGTGAATTGTTATAAGTTTGTATTGATTTCAGAAATGACGGGTTTCAGTGTGTATGTGTATTTATGGTGTAGCCTCGTACTGACTCATCAGCTGATCCCCCATAAAAGCATTTCAGGGCTTAGATCAGTATGCTTGTTTTATTTAAGGGTGCCCCATTGTCTCTGCGTCCAGAAACAATGTCAGCGTATGAGGCTTTTTGAGCAATTTTGTATCCATTTGTTTATTTATATATGAGCGTGTGTATATATGTATATATTCATCCTTTTATAGGTATATAGGTGTATAGGAATAGGGTTGCGCGCTGCATTATGTCAATTATTAAAACTAAAAGGATACAACTCATTTCCTACAAACTTTGTTCAGCATAAATGATAATGATATACCGGAAAATGCATGGTTGGTTACACTAGATGTGAAATCACTATATACGAATATCCCTCAGGAACAAGGCGTGTCCTTTTGCATAGAGGCAATGTCACACTTCTATGGTGAGGATTACCTCTACCTATCCAATACATAAAACAAATGATGGAATTTATATTGAAACAAAACTATTTCACATTTAATGGGAAATTCTACCAACAAGTACACGGTACAAGCATGGGGAGTAATTTTGCTCCTAACTATGCAAATATATTTATGACAAAATTGAAAATGAAATACTAAATAACGCACCTGAAAATAGAACACCTCTGATCTGGAAGCGATACATTGATGATATATTTATAATATGGACCCACACAAAAGAAGAACTCATACGATTCATTGAATATATTAATACAGTTCACAACACGATAAAATTTGAGTCTACATACTCTCAAGTACAAATTAATTTTCTAGATACTACAATAAATCTTGAAAATAATGGAACTTTCACAACCTCCCTATACCAAAACCAACAGATACATGCAACCTTTTGCACGCAAAATCCTTTCATCCGAAAAGCTGTAAAAATAGC
Organism: Chrysaora quinquecirrha; assembly: GCA_014526335.1. Classification (NCBI taxonomy): domain Eukaryota; kingdom Metazoa; phylum Cnidaria; class Scyphozoa; order Semaeostomeae; family Pelagiidae; genus Chrysaora; species Chrysaora quinquecirrha. Next base: position 429,857 of record JACTAT010000119.1, read on the forward strand.
GTAATTTACAGCCAGGCTCTGAGATATAGAAGAAATATAACTGATAATGCTGAACTTGTATCCAAACTGCAAGAACTCAAATATAACCTAATTGGAAGGGGATATGACCCTAGAGCTATAGATACCCAATTTGAGAAAGTCAAAAGATTGTCACAAAACGACCTATTAAGAGTGAATACAGTTGATAAGAAAAAGAAATATACACGAAACCTCCCATTTGTTATACCTTTTGACAACAGAACGATACAGATTCAAAAATTCTACGAAACAATTGGAATTTAATTGAGAATGATAACTCTTTAAAGGATATTTGGCCTCGCCCCCCATTTCTAGCACTAAAAAGGAACAAGAACATTGGAGATATAATAACACACACAAAATTCACCTAAATGGTATGCATCTTAGTTTTAATAATTGACATAATGCAGCGCGCAACCCCTATTCCTATACACCTATATACCTATAAAAGGATGAATATATACATATATACACACGCTCATATATAAATAAACAAATGGATACAAAATTGCTCAAAAAAGCCTCATACGCTGACATTGTTTCTGGACGCAGAGACAATGGGGCACCCATAAATAAAACAAGCATACTGATCTAAGCCCTGAAATGCTTTTATGGGGGATCAGCTGATGAGTCAGTACGAGGCTACACCATAAATACACATACACACTGAAACCCGTCATTTCTGAAATCAATACAAACTTATAACAATTCACTTTATACCTATGGATACAAGATGGGCGCGGACGGCCTTTCTGTGGCGCAAAGCGGGGGTTGGTACTACACCCTTATATTTTAGTTCTAGGTGCACTCTTGTGCACTTTATTATTATTATTTAATACAAAAATTGCTATTCAGGTGGAATCCAAGATCCCCTAGGGGGAACGCTCAGCGCATGTGTCTTACAGTAGCCAGTGATGTCTAGCACCCATGTAGGCCGTACACTTTAAGATAATTTACATATTATCAGAATTATAATCTGGCTGCTTGTGGACATCTCGGTACATGTTATAAATCATCAAGGATTACCGTTTGTTTTATACCGCTTCCTCGTTCAAATTATAAATTACTGCGCATTCTACAACCCCACCCTATTCTCACTTGCGACTTGCACGAGTCTAAAACAGAAAAAAATCGCAAACGCAAAGCAAAAAGCTCTTGAAAAAATGGCAACAAAAAAGATTGAAAAGAAAATTGCAGGCAAAGCAAGAAAGACAAATGGTGAGTTTAATCTTATACCTTATCCTTATTTTATATCTAAGGTGAAATTTTAATACCTCTGGATATAAGCAGGGGGCAATTCGCTCCTTGGAGGTTTTGTTGGAAATCCCTGTGAGATCCTTTTGTTTTCATAAAAAATCTCATACGTCTCTTTGATGAAGAGTACGTATTTGATATATGGCAGCTATACCACTATACCCAAACAAAATATAAAATATAACCTTTTGAATTTGTAGAGAAATCTACTAATGCTGATGATAATGGTGATATCCAAATGATTGATACCACAAATACGATAAAGATTACAAGAGTGAATGAAGACGACGATTCGCTACCACCATACCCTGAGTCTGACTCAGAATCTGATATACCTCCTGGCCAACGCTCGCCATCGGTATTGGTTAGGAAGGAGTTGAAAGATATACTGAGAAAAACAAACCCGAAACCTGCAGCTTCCTCCATCTCTGTTCCACCAAAAAAGAAAACGATAACAAAGAATATAGTTATACCAGAGGACACAAAAAGTCTGCAAGACTTGATTTCATACACCCGTGCTAGTCAGTACTACCACGGTGACAAAAGTGCAGAATTTGAACAAGCTTCGGAATTAGGGAGATACCCTAGATTCCTTACACCAGATATTGACATAAGATACATGAGAGACATATCCTGGGAACTTCAGAACGAAATGAGGGAGGCTTCGAGCACATTTGCCAAGGCAATGTGTAAGATCCTCCAGAAACATCACTGGCAAATGAAAGAGATGGAGGAGCGGCAGGTAGATATGCACATAAAACCACGAAAGAACGATACCCACAAGAGCAAACACACAAGGAAATTATAAAGAGGGCTGAGCTAATAGCCCTAGATAAAAAAATTGCATATAGAACAAACAGAGATGCCTCCCATGTGGGGAACAAAAGAGCAAGAAGAAGTTGATATAATTATTGAACAACAATTTGATAACTTTTAAAGAATATGATTTTGAATATTATACTGTATAAAATGAAGAAATGCCTACTCCTTATTGTCTTAAACACCATATATGCCTGCCTTCTTATAAAACTTTTTGATTTCTAGATATTGATAGTAAAAAGGTACGAAAAATACATCTAATACCGCCCTTTTGCGTACAATAATTGGAGAAAAAGAAAATTGAGAAAAACGCGAAATTGCAAAAATCCGCCAGGCGTAAATATCTTAAAAAACAAGCTGAAAAATATATCTCAAGTAAAAGGAATGATGACAACATTTTTAACATGTCAAATATAGAGTTGAAGGAGGCAGACATAAAGCTCTTGAATAAAGGCTTGTCTTTTATAGATACACCAAAACCTATACCTCTAAAAATTACTTTACAATCCTTGCTAGATTTTAAAAGGCGAATGCGCATACATTATTTCTTTAGAAATGAAACAAACGAAACCCCTATAAACCCATTTAGATTGAAGTCTTGCTGGGAACCAGATATTGAAGACAATGATACACTAATGAGATTTCTTGATAATATTGAACACCAAATTAGAGAACTTTACACACAGCCTTTAGGCAGATGGAATAACTTGACAGAAGATGAAAAGAGGCTCTGAAAAACTAGCAACTCAAAACGAGGTTACGATAAAAGATGCGATAAAGGCGGGAAAATCGCCCTGTGGCCTAACGACTTATACCTAAACGAGGCTTATAAACAACTAAACAATGAAAAATATTATAAAGAACTACCCATAGACAAAACAGGAGAAATAGCCACTCTTGTTACAACATTCCTTACACATTTACGTTCGAAGGGACATATAGATAATGATCTCTATACCTATCTATCACCCAGTTCTAAAGTAAGAACACCAATTTTCTACATGCTACCAAAAATACACAAAGAAGGCATACCAGGGAGACCAATAATCTCTGGGTGTGGCTCACCTACTGAAAAGCTATCCATATACCTAGATTACTATCTTAGGCCAATTGTAGAAAAAAGTGATTCCTTCATAAAGGATACAACTCATTTCCTACAAACTTTGTTCAGCATAAATGATAATGATATACCGGAAAATGCATGGTTGGTTACACTAGATGTGAAATCACTATATACGAATATCCCTCAGGAACAAGGCGTGTCCTTTTGCATAGAGGCAATGTCACACTTCTATGGTGAGGATTACCCCTCTACCTATCCAATACATAAAACAAATGATGGAATTTATATTGAAACAAAACTATTTCACATTTAATGGGAAATTCTACCAACAAGTACACGGTACAAGCATGGGGAGTAATTTTGCTCCTAACTATGCAAATATATTTATGACAAAAAATTGAAAATGAAATACTAAATAACGCACCTGAAAATAGAACACCTCTGATCTGGAAGCGATACATTGATGATATATTTATAATATGGACCCACACAAAAGAAGAACTCATACGATTCATTGAATATATTAATACAGTTCACAACACGATAAAATTTGAGTCTACATACTCTCAAGTACAAATTAATTTTCTAGATACTACAATAAATCTTGAAAATAATGGAACTTTCACAACCTCCCTATACCAAAAACCAACAGATACATGCAACCTTTTGCACGCAAAATCCTTTCATCCGAAAAGCTGTAAAAATAGCGTAATTTACAGCCAGGCTCTGAGATATAGAAGAAATATAACTGATAATGCTGAACTTGTATCCAAACTGCAAGAACTCAAATATAACCTAATTGGAAGGGGATATGACCCTAGAGCTATAGATACCCAATTTGAGAAAGTCAAAAGATTGTCACAAAACGACCTATTAAGAGTGAATACAGTTGATAAGAAAAAGAAATATACACGAAACCTCCCATTTGTTATACCTTTTGACAACAGAACGATACAGATTCAAAAATTCTACGAAACAATTGGAATTTAATTGAGAATGATAACTCTTTAAAGGATATTTGGCCTCGCCCCCCATTTCTAGCACTAAAAAGGAACAAGAACATTGGAGATATAATAACACACACAAAATTCACCTAAATGGTATGCATCTTAGTTTTAATAATTGACATAATGCAGCGCGCAACCCCTATTCCTATACACCTATATACCTATAAAAGGATGAATATATACATATATACACACGCTCATATATAAATAAACAAATGGATACAAAATTGCTCAAAAAGCCTCATACGCTGACATTGTTTCTGGACGCAGAGACAATGGGGCACCCATAAATAAAACAAGCATACTGATCTAAGCCCTGAAATGCTTTTATGGGGGATCAGCTGATGAGTCAGTACGAGGCTACACCATAAATACACATACACACTGAAACCCGTCATTTCTGAAATCAATACAAACTTATAACAATTCACTTTATACCTATGGATACAAGATGGGCGCGGACGGCCTTTCTGTGGCGCAAAGCGGGGGTTGGTACTACACCCTTATATTTTAGTTCTAGGTGCACTCTTGTGCACTTTATTATTATTATTTAATACAAAAATTGCTATTCAGGTGGAATCCAAGATCCCCTAGGGGGAACGCTCAGCGCATGTGTCTTACAGTAGCCAGTGATGTCTAGCACCCATGTAGGCCGTACACTTTAAGATAATTTACATATTATCAGAATTATAATCTGGCTGCTTGTGGACATCTCGGTACATGTTATAAATCATCAAGGATTACCGTTTGTTTTATACCGCTTCCTCGTTCAAATTATAAATTACTGCGCATTCTACAACCCCACCCTATTCTCACTTGCGACTTGCACGAGTCTAAAACAGAAAAAAATCGCAAACGCAAAGCAAAAAGCTCTTGAAAAAATGGCAACAAAAAAGATTGAAAAGAAAATTGCAGGCAAAGCAAGAAAGACAAATGGTGAGTTTAATCTTATACCTTATCCTTATTTTATATCTAAGGTGAAATTTTAATACCTCTGGATATAAGCAGGGGGCAATTCGCTCCTTGGAGGTTTTGTTGGAAATCCCTGTGAGATCCTTTTGTTTTCATAAAAAATCTCATACGTCTCTTTGATGAAGAGTACGTATTTGATATATGGCAGCTATACCACTATACCCAAACAAAATATAAAATATAACCTTTTGAATTTGTAGAGAAATCTACTAATGCTGATGATAATGGTGATATCCAAATGATTGATACCACAAATACGATAAAGATTACAAGAGTGAATGAAGACGACGATTCGCTACCACCATACCCTGAGTCTGACTCAGAATCTGATATACCTCCTGGCCAACGCTCGCCATCGGTATTGGTTAGGAAGGAGTTGAAAGATATACTGAGAAAAACAAACCCGAAACCTGCAGCTTCCTCCATCTCTGTTCCACCAAAAAAGAAAACGATAACAAAGAATATAGTTATACCAGAGGACACAAAAAGTCTGCAAGACTTGATTTCATACACCCGTGCTAGTCAGTACTACCACGGTGACAAAAGTGCAGAATTTGAACAAGCTTCGGAATTAGGGAGATACCCTAGATTCCTTACACCAGATATTGACATAAGATACATGAGAGACATATCCTGGGAACTTCAGAACGAAATGAGGGAGGCTTCGAGCACATTTGCCAAGGCAATGTGTAAGATCCTCCAGAAACATCACTGGCAAATGAAAGAGATGGAGGAGCGGCAGGTAGATATGCACATAAAAACCACGAAAGAACGATACCCACAAGAGCAAACACACAAGGAAATTATAAAGAGGGCTGAGCTAATAGCCCTAGATAAAAAAATTGCATATAGAACAAACAGAGATGCCTCCCATGTGGGGAACAAAAGAGCAAGAAGAAGTTGATATAATTATTGAACAACAATTTGATAACTTTTAAAGAATATGATTTTGAATATTATACTGTATAAAATGAAGAAATGCCTACTCCTTATTGTCTTAAACACCATATATGCCTGCCTTCTTATAAAACTTTTTGATTTCTAGATATTGATAGTAAAAAGGTACGAAAAATACATCTAATACCGCCCTTTTGCGTACAATAATTGGAGAAAAAGAAAATTGAGAAAAACGCGAAATTGCAAAAATCCGCCAGGCGTAAATATCTTAAAAAACAAGCTGAAAAATATATCTCAAGTAAAAGGAATGATGACAACATTTTTAACATGTCAAATATAGAGTTGAAGGAGGCAGACATAAAGCTCTTGAATAAAGGCTTGTCTTTTATAGATACACCAAAACCTATACCTCTAAAAATTACTTTACAATCCTTGCTAGATTTTAAAAGGCGAATGCGCATACATTATTTCTTTAGAAATGAAACAAACGAAACCCCTATAAACCCATTTAGATTGAAGTCTTGCTGGGAACCAGATATTGAAGACAATGATACACTAATGAGATTTCTTGATAATATTGAACACCAAATTAGAGAACTTTACACACAGCCTTTAGGCAGATGGAATAACTTGACAGAAGATGAAAAAAGAGGCTCTGAAAAAAACTAGCAACTCAAAACGAGGTTACGATAAAAAGATGCGATAAAGGCGGGAAAATCGCCCTGTGGCCTAACGACTTATACCTAAACGAGGCTTATAAACAACTAAACAATGAAAAATATTATAAAGAACTACCCATAGACAAAACAGGAGAAATAGCCACTCTTGTTACAACATTCCTTACACATTTACGTTCGAAGGGACATATAGATAATGATCTCTATACCTATCTATCACCCAGTTCTAAAGTAAGAACACCAATTTTCTACATGCTACCAAAAATACACAAAGAAGGCATACCAGGGAGACCAATAATCTCTGGGTGTGGCTCACCTACTGAAAAGCTATCCATATACCTAGATTACTATCTTAGGCCAATTGTAGAAAAAAGTGATTCCTTCATAAAGGATACAACTCATTTCCTACAAACTTTGTTCAGCATAAATGATAATGATATACCGGAAAATGCATGGTTGGTTACACTAGATGTGAAATCACTATATACGAATATCCCTCAGGAACAAGGCGTGTCCTTTTGCATAGAGGCAATGTCACACTTCTATGGTGAGGATTACCCTCTACCTATCCAATACATAAAACAAATGATGGAATTTATATTGAAACAAAACTATTTCACATTTAATGGGAAATTCTACCAACAAGTACACGGTACAAGCATGGGGAGTAATTTTGCTCCTAACTATGCAAATATATTTATGACAAAATTGAAAATGAAATACTAAATAACGCACCTGAAAATAGAACACCTCTGATCTGGAAGCGATACATTGATGATATATTTATAATATGGACCCACACAAAAGAAGAACTCATACGATTCATTGAATATATTAATACAGTTCACAACACGATAAAATTTGAGTCTACATACTCTCAAGTACAAATTAATTTTCTAGATACTACAATAAATCTTGAAAATAATGGAACTTTCACAACCTCCCTATACCAAAAACCAACAGATACATGCAACCTTTTGCACGCAAAATCCTTTCATCCGAAAAGCTGTAAAATAGCGTAATTTACAGCCAGGCTCTGAGATATAGAAGAAATATAACTGATAATGCTGAACTTGTATCCAAACTGCAAGAACTCAAATATAACCTAATTGGAAGGGGATATGACCCTAGAGCTATAGATACCCAATTTGAGAAAGTCAAAAGATTGTCACAAAACGACCTATTAAGAGTGAATACAGTTGATAAGAAAAAGAAATATACACGAAACCTCCCATTTGTTATACCTTTTGACAACAGAACGATACAGATTCAAAAATTCTACGAAACAATTGGAATTTAATTGAGAATGATAACTCTTTAAAGGATATTTGGCCTCGCCCCCCATTTCTAGCACTAAAAAGGAACAAGAACATTGGAGATATAATAACACACACAAAATTCACCTAAATGGTATGCATCTTAGTTTTAATAATTGACATAATGCAGCGCGCAACCCCTATTCCTATACACCTATATACCTATAAAAGGATGAATATATACATATATACACACGCTCATATATAAATAAACAAATGGATACAAAATTGCTCAAAAAGCCTCATACGCTGACATTGTTTCTGGACGCAGAGACAATGGGGCACCCATAAATAAAACAAGCATACTGATCTAAGCCCTGAAATGCTTTTATGGGGGATCAGCTGATGAGTCAGTACGAGGCTACACCATAAATACACATACACACTGAAACCCGTCATTTCTGAAATCAATACAAACTTATAACAATTCACTTTATACCTATGGATACAAGATGGGCGCGGACGGCCTTTCTGTGGCGCAAAGCGGGGGTTGGTACTACACCCTTATATTTTAGTTCTAGGTGCACTCTTGTGCACTTTATTATTATTATTTAATACAAAAGCAATTACTAAATAAAAGTATATAGAAGATATGCCAAACTGTTATTTATTTTTCTGTTCTTTGAAGCAATTTGTTATGTGTAGTTGTGGAAACTTCAATCAATGATTCCGAAAATAAGAACACCATCTTAGAACACTTAAGGTTCAAATTATTCAACTTTCCCGAAAACTAAGAACATCGAGCCTCGTTGAAAAATTCATCTTGGTTCTTAGCATAGGATGCATTGTATTTGTTCATCAACGAGATTGCCTTGAAAAGAATAAGAGTTGTTTATTTATAACATAAGGATAGGTCAGTGTCGCGATAGAATTTGTCTATGTAAAGGCGGGCGCAAACCGTGCATTGCTGGGCTTGAAACGACAATGTTGGCTGAAAATAGGCCAACAAAGTTGGAACGGTTTGCCATACCATCACAACATCTGAGTTGTTTTGGGTTGCTGACGGCATGTACAATGATATTTTGCAAACTTGGCCGAATAGGAAGCAGCTGTTTGTTTATTGCTCGCACTAAACAGCCGGGCGTAAACTGTACCAACATGTTGGCCAATATAGCCACAAACAATTGTTGGCCAACATTTGGGCACGGTTTGCTACAGCCGTTGGCCTAATAAGAAACATGTTGTTGACGAAAAAATGTTGGCCAAAATTGATGTGTTGGTACGGTTTGCTATGTTTCGCCAACATGTTGGCCCAATATTTTCATTTTTGCTCGATATTTCGGAGACCCATAAATGAGAAGTAGATTTAAGCTGGCAGTTTGAGTTGAAACACGAGCTTTTTCTTCTTCGTCGTCAACGAAAGAGCGAGCAATAAACAAATAGCTGCTTCCTTTTTAGTCATGTTTGCAAAAGATCATTTGTAGATGACCTCAGCAACCCAAAACTTTTCAGATGTTGCGATGGTATGGCAAACCGTACCAACGTGGCTTATTTTTAGCCAACATGTTGCTTAACAATGTTGACGATTTGCGCCCGACTTAACAAACAATTTACGAAAGGTCTATTATATCTAACCTTTTCTCTATGACTTTTTAACTGTTGTTCAGTTGCACTCATGGCTTTTTCAATATTCTGCAATCTTTTTCGGGATTCATGCTCAGTTGTTTTCAGATCTTTGTTTTGCTTTGACAAGTCTTCTAAGTCCTTTTTTAGATGGTTTTTATCATCAATCAGCTTTGATAATTGTTCCCTATAAAAAGTTAACATTAGTAGATGCTCCTGATTCGAGTTAAACCGACAAGTCTACAGACCTGGTTTTAGCAAAAAACGGAGAAAGATTTTGTTAACAACATCAGAATCTTTGCTATAATGTTGTCTGAGAGACAAAAAATACTGTGAGACATTGGAATATTTGAGGGAAAACGCAGACTGCGGATGCATTTCAAGACAAAAAAAAATTAGACGATAAATAGTTTTGAGTTGTCCATTTGAAATTTTAACATTAATTCAGCGACAGAAACTGTGAGATATCTGAGGAAACTTCAACTAATGGAAAATCTACCCTTGGGGAAACAGCCAGGGGCTATTTGATGTGGAGAGCTTTTCGGCTGTTTCATTAAGCCGTTTGGATCAATGGAGCGCTTATCAGATTTCTAACCATGCGTTCCGAACTTGGAGTCTCATCTGTGGAATATCACAATTTGAAAAATCCATCTCTGTGTTTGCCATTAAAAGAGACATGGAACACTGCAAATGTAGACGGGCTTTATCTATGATATTATATTAACGACGGGGGGATTAAGCGGCAGTAGCCGTATTGATCCGAAAGAGCAGCCCTGCTCGAAAGAGCGCCCGGTAAATCGGCGACACTCACTTTTGATCAACATAGAACCTTTCCCGAAGGAATGCACACAGTCCAAAAAATATGGTGGACGATGCGTCCGATTGAGAAATATCCGTTTAGAAATATTGATTAGAAGGTGATTATAACCAAGCATTAAATGAATAAATGAGCGACAATACCGAAAAAAGGTTCTGGCAAAATAAAGTTAATTGAGATACAGGTTATAGTATAGAAAATGTAATTTTTTTAACTTATGAATGAACGCCTCTATCGGACTCAAGTTCTCCCAGTAGTAATAATTACATTGGAAGCTATTCAACTAAATCCGGTTATATTTATAGCTTAACAAACCTTCGATTTTTCTCAGTTTCTTCCAGCCTTTCTGTTAACTTTTTGCATTCTGCTTTAAAACCGTTAGCGATTTGCATTTGCGATTCTAATAAACCTCCCAACTCATGTCTTGTAGCCTCTGAAAAGATAAGATTTAGGCCCTTAAGTCTAATTCACATTTGAGCTGTGGCAGCAAATGCAGCTACTTACTCTGACGTCAGAAAGTATTCAGAGATTTTACATGTAAAAGCCTTAGCAGTTATAAGCTAAGCACAGAAGGACTTCTTTTACACTTGATTTCTGCCAACATAACCAGTGAGCATTCAGCAACTTCAGCCTACATCAAACAGATGCCAGATAGATAGAGCACAAAGGCATTATTGGAGCTATATATAGCTAACCTTTAACCTGCTTTATATTATAAAAACACCTACCACCTAAAGATGAAGGCGAGAAGATGTTTTTAGCGCCAGTCGCTATGATTTCAGAAGTAGATGAAATGACGAGGCCTCGACCCTGGCTGTGACGCTACCGTGGTTGGGGCTTAAACCTCCAGCCTTTTTGAGCTCCTGACATCACGAGCCAGCTGGACAACACCATCACACCACAGCACAGGTGAAAGGTGCTGTGACATTGTTGTCTAATCCGGCTAGGAAAATTTTAAAAGTTAAGAAACGCCTGAGTTAGAGCCATAGAAATGGAAGCATCATAGCCAGAGGAGGGGGTCAATGCGATGTAAGTTCATCTATTTCTTAGATCCTAACGACTGGCGCTAAATACACAAATCATCAAGTTAAATTTCGCAGAAATATTTTAGCTGTTTTGAAAAGAAAAGTGCAAGATTCAATGTAAAATTACTTGGAAAACTCAATGGTAATAGAAGAGTGTGTTTCATGCAGCTAACTAAACTTCATAACTTCTAAAACTTTAATACCGTATTTTCCTTCAGTTTCTTTCAGTAAAAGCTCTAGCTGTTCTTCATTTTGTTTTTTGTTAACTTTGATCTGCTTCAGTTGATCTTGATAAATCTTTTCCTGGTGGCTTTTTGCTGATTTCTCAATCTGAAACTACAGCGATAACAACAAGTTGTTTTTGTTTATCCAGTGGGGAGCAGAAAGAGCAGCAATATTAATAATATCTATGCCTAAGTGTAATATAAATAAGACCTCAAATTTCAAGCTCTGGAGCTGGAAACAATCACGCCACTCCAGAGATATGAACCACAGCTTCCAATTGCCAGCTTAATTTCACCCACAAGTTTAAGCCTAAAAATGCAAATGTTCAAAGCAAGTTGTTCAACAATTACCTGTTTCTCTGCATTTTGTAAGCATTCAGTTAGTTTAATACATTCTTCTTTGCAACATTCCAAATTACGCTCTGTCTGAACGAGTCTTTTCTTTAATTGGGTTAATTCAGAGTTCGACCAACCAAGTTTCTGTGAATGAAAAAGAGAGTGATATTAGTCTAAATTCTGCCAAACATGCTCCGTGAGTATGGGGGGGGAGTGGTACTTAATGATCACATGAAACTTTTAAAATGACATCACGTCTTCGATATATAGCTATTTGAAAATTTTTTTCTGTAGGCTTCTTCTTTATGAAGTATATAACTTGTATACTAGTTTTGGATGCTCCATCTCACGTTATAGCTGAGATAAATAGGGGGAGGATAAGAGTATTGAGTTCTAGGAATACTTCACTTATAATTACAGTGCATCAAAATGCTGAAAATAAAATTGAAAATGAACAGTTTCCCCATTGTATTGTAAGCTTACCAAGGTAAACAACAAATAAACAATTTTTTTGGGGCGTTTATCAATAAGAAGCTTAACAATGTTTGGGTCAAATCTTGAGATGACACGGCTTTCTTGCTCTAGTTTTGGCTTCTCAGATCTCGAGGGAACTAAAATATGTCGCCCTGTGAGGGACTCGAACCCGCGACCCTCAGATTAAAAGTCTGATGCTCTACCGACTGAGCTAACAGGGCTACGAGCTTAGTTAGAACTGACATCTCCACATAAAGATGGAAAATGTGGTGGTAAAAATTAAGAAGTTCATTGTTCAGATTCTGGTTTAATTTTCGGTATATAGACATATAGTAAAAAGATGGGTGGGCATTTCCTTTCTTGAGTCGTATGCCAATATCCGCAGCAAAGTCACGTAGCCCCCGTCGTACAAGTGAAGGTGCCGGGGCTTGCTACCTGGTTTGTACCATAACGCATTGTCGTAAAATACATATTACATGAGCACAAATTCGCATGGTTATATAAGAAGAATAATTCTAATCGCAGTGATACATGATAAGGATTCTCACCTGCTCTTTCAGAGATTCTAACGCTTTGTTTTCTTTGTCCAATCTTTGGCATTCTTGCTCTAGTAGCGTTTTCTCGTGATTCGCTTCAGCTAATGCACCTCGTACTTCTATAAAACGCTACAAAAAAATAATATTCAACATTTCTCAAAAACAATATTTAGAACAAGTCAGAATTGGTCTGAATAAAAAAGCTTAAAATCGATTCAGGGCAGAATTTCATTGTTTATATTTGCAAATTATTTAGACCGAGTTTACATTATACGGGAGGGCTTTAGCTTAGATCTGGGATTTTCGTATCGGATAGGGTTAATGTTCATACTATGATAGAGCTATCCGATACGAAACGCTCCCAAAATTGGAGTGATTTTCTCACCGTTTAGGACGGGATATGAAAGTCACTCCACTCCGGATATAACTGACATTCTTTCGTGAGTATTGGAATTTTCTATTGTCTCGGCTATCTGGCATAGCGTAAATGGGTCGACCCGATTTGAAAATGAAGACGCAACGATAGCTATCCGGTATAATGTAAACACTTGTCCCATCCGATATGGGTTAAGGCAAGGCGCGGCGCTTCGACTGCTTCCCGGTATAGTGTAAACGGGGCCTTAAAAAGAAGAGGTATGTTTAGAGGTCTAATATTTAATCAAATACAAACCTTTTCCATTTCAGTATCGTGTGTAGAATTTTCTTCTTTTATTTGCTCGAGAGAATGTCTGAGATCAAACTAAAAAACAAACATACATATAGAAAATTCCATCTCCAAGAACACGAGTGGTAGTGATAACATGACGCGTCCTTAAGATTTTTACTGTCATTTTGTAAAATCGTAACAAAGCTGGTCGGGTGAAGCTTATAGAGAAATTATAGCAGGGTTTCTTAAGTGTAGGCACTTTTATATGGTTTAAGTTTCCTGGCAAATGTTTTTGCCAAGAATTAGGATGCTTTTTTGAATTTACAAAAAATTCACTTTTTTAGTCCGATTTAGGAAAATGAAAATCATGTCAAGAAGAAAGAACATTTGTTTATACACATTTAAAAATCTTGCCCAACAGTTATATTCCAGTGCGGGGCCATGGTTTTCATCGCTGCCACCACAGCAGCTCCCTTGCAGATTTGCTACTCATTTGTTTTGTAAAACAGTAGAAAAACAAGGTCTCGGAGCGTCATGGTTACACTGTGCCACTGCGTCTCGTCATGATTTTCATATCACCTCCAGAGCAGCATGATTTTCAAGGTGATTTGCGGAGCGTCTTTATACCGGATCGAGCCGTCATGATGTAACTGAAAGCCCAATCCTATACAAAATTCAAGACGCGACGAGGCATGCCTGCATAGTGTAAATGGGCCCTTAATTGCGAAGAAGAGCTACTATAGTTTCTGAGAAGTTTTTCTTATAAAAAGTGAGTTTAAAAAGTCTATTACCTTTTCACGATTCGCTCGTTCAAGATGTAATTCGGTCCTGGATAATGCCTCTACCGTTTCATCTAGCTTTAAAGAGACAAGAGCTTCTAAATTCAATTTATCAGCGATACCGCAAGTGGCAGTTGTGAACAACAAACTAAAACTACATTTAAAAAACAGCAACTGTTATTCTATATTGAACAGATCAATTTAAAAGACACTGATAAGCTAAAAAATGTTCATGTTGTTTCATACCTTTTTACTAATATTTTTCATGTTCTCTTCATGATCGAATTGCAGTTTTAACTTCTCCTGCTTTAACTGATCATTTGCTTTTGATAGCTGATTTCTATTTTGTTCTTTTAACCTTTCTAGTTCCTGCTTCAACTGATGGAGATTTACAGTCACCTACATAACAAAATCAAATCGGTTTAACGGGATACCTAAGCATTTGATCCAGCGCTTATTAATTCTTTCGATTTCAAAGAATGCACTTCCTTACTCTGGGAGGGGGTCTATCTGTTTGCATTTTCATATCTACGTGTTACCTACCAGCAATGACTTGGTCGCTAACAAAAAACAGGAGATGAAATTGACAGTGGCTTGAAGAAGTATGGGAAAGGTCCGTTTTAAACAACACAAGAAGATCACATCAGGAATGAAAATGTAAGGTATGAAAGCCAGCTGGGCAGAACATCTTGCAAAAATTAAAAACACAAAATCGACCACAAAAATTTAATGGACCCCGAGAGAAGGGAGGAAAGGAGGCAAGAGAGACCCCAAACGAGGTGGAGATACAGCCTAGAAGACGAGTGCGGCATCAACTGGATGCGAATCGGTAAAGACGAACCACATGGCGTCGGTTGTGGAGGCTACTTGCTTGCAGGGTGCAGGGGCAAAAACAGCTGATGATGATGATGAAACCAGAGAAGCTACTGGCTAAAGCATGCCGAAAAAGTACGATTAAAGATACAATTTCAGAACTGCGATAAGCAGCGGAAACATTTTCGGGCATACAAGTATGCATACATACTAGCATAATATAGTATGCCCGTAAATTTTTCCGCTGTTTATCGCAATTCTGAAGCTTTGTACAACTCAAAAACTATTCGGTTACAATCTCCAAGCATAATAACCTCATGCTTCTCCAGCTGGATTTGTTCTGCCATTTCACAACTTTTCTTCACTTGAACATAAGCTTCAAGTTCTTTTTTTCGCATATTTTCAAGCATTTGACGTTGTTTGGCTATCGTCTCTGATAATTCTACGTTTTCCCTAAAAGAAATAACGTCTGGTTTGAACTAAAATTCCTTCAGTTGTGGACACTTAGTCACAGTACCTCATAATTTGGCGAATACAATGGCTATTGTTTGAAAGCAATTAAAGAAAACAAATTTTCTACCGAGACCTTTTCGACGAACAGCCGCGATTATGCAATTCTTCTAATTTCAAGTGGAGAGTTTTAATACCAAATTTGTTTTGAGCAGCCAAAATTTAGTCTAGGTGCAAAGTTTTACTGTCTTAGCGCTTGTGTTAATTCATTTTACGAGCGTTGAAAGCTTGCGATTTTATAAGGGCTCAGACCAGTGGGGATGAAAAGTTTCACCCCAAGCCATTTCTCACGGTCAAAGCGCTTTAAGAACTGAGAACTTTGAACGCTCATAAAATCGATACCTTTGAAGTCTCTGTAGTACTCTGCCATTTGCGTCTGATTGTATATGGCCTAAAACAGCTTGGTTATGAGCGCATTTTATACAAAGCGTTGCCTCGTTAGAACCCTGCAACAGAAATTTTTAACACAGATTTAAATTACTTCACAGACTTTGGAAAACTTGATTGCTGCGATGTGCATTTAAAACAGCGAAAAAGAGCGGAAAAATTTTTTGTCATACTTGAAAGGTTTTATCGTTTGACATTCCTAAAGCCACCTTTACACGATCAGATTTTTTATCAGATTTTCCATCAGACTCTTTTTCTTCAGATATGTGACGATTTTGTCTGATGAAAAAATCTGATAGCCGTCAGTGTTTACACGACTAGGTATTCACATCAGCTTGTCTGAAGGGAAGAAAATCTGATGAAAATCTGATCGTGTAAGCGCGAAAGAGTATAAACGCTAGAAACAGACCGAAACAATTAACTAAAGCGGAATTTATGCCCATAATGTGGATCGAAATGGAGAAATCAGAAAAGTGAAGTCAATCTGGTAGTATTGTGTTTTGACCACAAATATGAGTGCAGGATACACGTATTTTTTATAAGAAACTCTGTATGAGAAACCCAGGCTTTCGAATGGCCAAACATTTAAGAATCTCCTGTACTTGAATATTTTTAAGTGGAAAACTTTTCACCTAAGACAGCAAAAAATTTTATGTTAGTTCCCGTCTTTCGTCTACAAAAAACATTCTGTGACAAACAGACAAAGGAAACCCATATGCATTCAAATCATTCGATAAATGGGTTTGGAACATCATCCAGATAGAATAACTATGTTGCCAATATGGATATTCAAGAGACTCTTAAGAAACTTTCAGTACTCAAAATCTGAAAATTATAAGAAACTTTCAGTACTGGATCAATTTTTAGTTACTTATAAAAAATACGAGTACAGTAGGAAGACCAATGAATTAATTCAAGACTTAAAGTGAGAACACGAGCTCTTATTCGAAATCAAGTCTTGCTGTAACTCAACAAACTTACCGTTTCGCTGGCTCCTGTGATATTCTTTTCCCTGAATATTAAAAATATCAAGATTTATAAATGGATGACGTTCCTGATTTTACGAGGCCAATTGCAGATCTTTGGAAATGCGACTCCTGATTTCATTAGGCTGACAGTGCCATTCACTAGACATTGGGCTGTTTTAGCAACAGGACGCCACGAGCAGACAAAGAATCTGGGCACTAGCTATTTTCCCGCGTCTTGATATTCCGCGTTCTGGCGACAACGTCATCTTTGCTATTTTCACGTTCTCATGAAAACGTCAAAATTTTGCGTTGTGCTGGACGCTGCAACAGTTACTTCAGCAACCAAAACAGTTACTTTTTAGTACGCCGTAGGCGTCGCTAACCTTCGATGCTAAACACAAAATTTGAATCAAAACGCTTCAGGACCTTTTTGGCAAAGAAGGCGTGCTCATTGGCGGTCGCGTTTTGTTGCTAAAACAGTCTAATGATTATGTCCTCGCAAACGAGAACGGGGAAGGACGAGAATGATGGCTGTTCTTTGCACTGTAGTTCAACGCCTTTGCCTATACTAATGCATGGTGCTAGCATTTGTTGGCTTGCATGGCCAAATAAAGCCAACATTCTGCTCTGTGGGGTGAACCTCAGCTAACATCACCTAGCTTGATATAGGCTCATCCAACAAGGAGACCAAATGTTTCGAAAATTTCACCCAGCATGAATTTTGGGCAATGTTGGGTCAAAGAAATGTTGGCTACGTTTGGTCGGGGCTTAAGAAAGACAGGCTCCAGTTTTTATAGCATTTTGTAGAAGCGAGGCTACATCTAAACGGCAACGCATACGAAATCGGATTCAGAGAAGTAATTGACTCACCAAAGCTTCGACTGTAATGAATTGATTTCTTTTTGCTTTTCATCTAATTCGTCTCTAAAAGGAAATAATATATTTTACGACGACATGCAATGTATAAACAGAAACTCAAAGTAATTATTTCCATAGATTTGGAAACCCTTGATTTTGGCCGATTTTTGGCTATTTTGCCTTAGAATAGATTTGCCTCTTTGCCCAAAAATGGCCGATTTTGAAGATTTTCATTTTGTTGATTTTATGGGCTAAATACCTTAATAACAGCCTGGAAAGGGCATTGAAATGGGTAGTCCTACTATTAGGGAGAAAATTTTGATGATTTGGGTCGATTTGGAAACCCTTTATTCTGGCCGATCCTTTTTGCCCAAAAAAGGCCTGTTTTGACGGCTTTTATTTTCTTGATTTTTATGGCCTAAATAACTCTATAATAGCCTGGAAAAGGTATTGGAATGGGTAATGATTTTGGCCGATTTATGGCCATTTTGACTTAGTATAGCCTTGGCTTTTTGACCAAAAACGGCCAGATTTGAGGGTTATTTTTTCTCCTTTGCTAAGACCTAAATAGCTTTATTAAAAAGTAAAATATTGAGTTTTTTATAACTATTACTGTGAATGATTCAATGTAATGGAGTCCTTTCTCTTAAGGTTTACATTTATATTTCTGTAGGGCTGCCAGTGAAAATCCCCTTTCTTAAAATATAATAATTCTGGTATGTCGAATGCTAGAATAACGGACCTTACAGACTTGAGTAATCCTTCCATATTCTTCGTCCTCGAGGAGTAAATTCCTCTCATTTTTACCTAAAAAAGGGCAAATAAATCATGAAGAAAATCTAACAAATAGCATGTAACTTGCTCTCCTGCCGTTTGACTTTTCTGTATTTCGGCTATGGCGAGCCTTCAGCTCATAAGCATTTATATACCGTATTTCCTCTAATAAACGCCGCGGCGTTAATTACAAAATTAAGCTTTTGACTGCGGCGTTTAATAGAGGGCGGCGTTTATCAGAGGGCGGCGTTTATTACAGAACCAGAAATGAGAAAACGATAAAAAGACTTTGAACAATGTTTTCATTCTCAAAAAAAAAGATTGCGAGCAAAATGTAGAGTTCACCGAAGAAGTGTTGACGTTGGGGTAAAATAAAAAGTGTCAAACAATGTCAATATCACTGTCCCCGTCAGAGTCCTCATCAATGATGTGAAAACTTTCATAGCTTTCACCTTTTTCTAATAAACGCCGCTTTCCAAAATGCGGCCTTAAATAGAGAGCGGCGTTTATTAGAGGGTGGTGTTTCTTACAAATGCTCGGCTCGAAGGGCAGCGTTTAATAGAGGGCGGCGTTTATCTGAGGGCGGCGATTATTGGAGCAAATACGGATACGGTATATATTTGTCGTGAGAGGCGACGAGAGGCGAATGAATAATCTGGATTACTCTGATGAATAATCTGGATTATTTTGATCTTCAAAATTGCGAAGAAAACAAACCCATAGATAAGCCAATAAAAAGGTATGATCGTTGAAATATAACGGCAACATCTAAAGTTGTCTTTGCAATGCTTAGAGCATTCAAAAATAATTCTCTAAAAAAGAACAGAAATGCATAGAAAAGCCGTAGTGAAGTCTATAAGTTAGGAATATCCAGTGAGATACAGTATGCTCACAAATGCTTGAAATTCTTGATACCTAATAGCTGCTACAAGAAAATTTCAAATTTTTACCAAATAATGTTTGATCGTTCGGGAAGGCCTAAGAGTATTTTTGTCTTGAAAACAAATCATATCATACGAAATACTGCTTTTCTGATTTGCCAATTTTACCACGCGACCGAGTTCATAGATTTTAGTCCTACGATAGTTGTACAAAAGAATATTTATCAGATACGATACTTGCCAGCTCGTCATCCAGTGCTCCGAGATTTATATTTCTTCTTGTCACATCTTCACCCTCATTCACCTGCTAAAGGGAAATCAACACTATTTATCTATCACTTAATAGCTACTTGCTCTCAAACATATGCATCGCAATTTAAAGGCAAACTGTCAAAGCGTTGATTAGGTAAACATAAAATAAAAAGAATCAACTTTAGTCAGGCTTCAGTGATTACCTAGAACTTCATGAAGATGATAGCGATTGACTCTTTCTAATCAACGCAGAAAGCAACCATCCAAGAACATTAAGGCTGGCAATAATTTTTTGACCAGATCTTTTATAAAAAATTTAACATCACATCTAGCCAATCACATCGACTTTAAGAAGAATTTAAGAACAAGAGATTTAAAAATGTATAGAAGCATGCTTTGCAGACGTTTCAACCGATCTGATTTGATGTGATCTTCATCAGTAATTCAGAGATCTTTGTAACCTTCATTAGTCATTGATGAAGATGAAATAGATCGAAAAACAATTGCAAAACATGCGTCTACACGCTTTTTTTTATAAAGAACCACTTTATAAGGAACCTACATGTAGAAGGCCCGAAAATTTAAAGAACTTATGGCTACTAAAGAGAAAATCATTAAGGAACTTTTCAATGTTTAATGCTTTCATCACTGCTAATAATCAAAAATTAGAAAGCCGGTTCCATTCATTTGCAGTCAAAAGCCACATAAATTGTACGTTAAGCAAGTATCAAAAGTTTCCTTGAGTAGTCCCGAAATTTGCTCACATGCAAGCGTCTCTCTTTTATTGTTATGACCACTGTATGTGCAGTTAAAATTAAGGAACTATTAAGGAACTTTTTGAACTACAATTGCCTCAAAAGGGGCCCAAAAATAAGGAACTTTAAGAACTAGGCTTTGAGGTAGGTTCCTTATAAGAAAAGCGTGTATATTGATTGATTAATAAAAACAATTTAACTATAACCTATAGTAAAACAACGAAGAAAACTCAGGGTCTTTTATGTACCCAAATAGCTACATTTCCAGATACAAAAGAAGTACAAGCTTTTCATCATTAATAAATGAGTATGCACTGGGATGAATGAAACGCGGGGGTTACAACATGTTGAAATTTAATTTAATTTTGGATGGCTTCCAGTAGAATAGAAATTCTTCTGCCAACACGCCTAAAGTCCAGCTATTTACTTACTTCGTTTCTATTTTCGAAATTATTGTTCTCCATATTCCCATGGTTTTGCCGTTCAGTTTCAACGTCTTCGGAATCAGTCGAGGTTGCTATACTTGACAAATCAATTTTCGCCTGAATACCAATTTCTCTAACGGAGACATCTTCCCTTGCCTACAGAATAAAAGTAAAAATTACTGAAATGTAAAGACCAGTATTACGAAGTATAGCGTAAAGTAGAAGGTGAATCACCTGAATAATCAAAAGATTTTTCGTCTTACACTTCTCAGGAATAAACGTCAGAAACAGACCAAAACTGATTAAGGAGGAGTTCAAACCCAGATGCGGATCGAAAATGCACCAGTCAGAAAAGTCACGCCGGATCGGTGTTGTATTTTGAACATTTTGAACTTATAAAACACATTATCAATCAAGCTTCTCTTTACTGATTGGTGGATTTCTACCCGCAATTGGTTTACATTCTGCTTTAGTTAGTTGTTTCGCTCGTTTTTGACGTTTATACTCTCCACACTTCACGCAATACAGAAATTTGGACAAAACAGAGATGAACGACGAGAAACTGTATGCCAATAGACCACCACGAAGAGCCTCGTTTAAAAAAAAATTGAAAATTAGGTCATAGAGAAATTTCGACTCCAGATTTGAATTCAGCACCTTCTTTTTAGTGTTGAGGCAGATTTTTACGCTTCTAGTCCTTACAATGTTGATTCTATACCGATTAAACGTTGGACAATGTATAAGGGATTTGACCGTGTACAATGATTGAGGGTGTAAAATTTCACCCCTAGCGATTTTTAACGGTCAAATCCTTGATAGAATTTCAAACTTTTAACACCTATAAAATCAATATTTTAAGGACTAGAAGCATAAAACACTAAAAAGAAAGTGCTGAATTCGAATCTGAAGTCGAAATTTCTCTATGACCTAATTTTCAATTTTTTTGGAAACGAGGCCTTTAGTTGAAACGGTCTATTGGACGACAACACCACAAAAACGACGCAGATAACAATGTGATATTTACCGTGTTATGACTGTAATTGCTTTCATTGCCGTGATTTGTAATTTCATCGATTTGATCTTCAACCTGTGATCTCAGCTGCTCATGCAATCGAGTGTTCTCTTCAATTACTATCTCTGCTTTTTGTTTCAGGATTTTCAATGCATCCTTAGAATAAGGTGACAACTATGTATAAATATGTTTGGTACTTAACAAGACTTTACAAAGCCGAAATGCAACGCTTAAGTGTAGGGCAGAAAGTAAAAATGAAGGAATATCTAAAAGGGACAGACTTAGAAGAAGCAAGAGAACTGATGAGAACAAAGCTTCAAATGTTAGATATTCAAATGTTAGATATTGGGAAGAATTTGGGTGGAGAAGAAAGTAAATGTGAAGGATGCAAAGATGAGGCAGAGACAACAGAACATATAATAGGGTGTAGAGAGGTTAAAAAATGATAAGAAAAGAGCAAGTTAAAATCGAGTGGATAAAGGGAAACAAGAAAGAAGAAATAGCGAAGGTGATGGGATATGTAAAGAAATATATAGAGATCAGAGAAAGAATATAATCGAATCCCATCAGTTGTGGAACACCACTTGTTGACAAATCTATCCTTGAAAAATACATATAGTTACTCAAGACTAGGAAGTCTGCTAAGATAGCTCGAACATAAGTTATCACCTGCATTAACCAAACAACGATTATAAAGGCCTGGTTAAACTAGGAAACATATCGCGCACGACATTGTCACACGTCATATGTCCCCTCGATGTCTCCCAGTTTAACGACCTCGGAAACCTTGTAGCGCATGACAAAATTTGTAGCGAGAGAAACGCAAATGTTTCTGGGAGAAAATATAAACATTTCTTGTCTCCGTGATTCGGGGGACATGTTGCTCGCTTGTCACTCGCATGTTTTGCCACCCTGAGAGACAAGTTAGGTCTTCAAGATGTTTTGAACAACAATCGGCTAACGGAATACAGCAGAAGTTTGACCAAGAAAATAAAAATTGGTTCAAGGGTCCAAGCGAGAAAAAAAACCCTCTGTCTCACTAAACTGGCTTTTTGGTTTTATACGGACAGATAAAAAAAAAGCTTGAATGAAACACCGATCTTGCTCTACTAATTATTTGAAAAAATAAAGAAGTGCTTGATGAAAAATGTTCTGGTTTCTTCCCAATGATGTTTCTGCTTTCTTCCCAATATTGAATTCTTGTACAAAAAAAGACTTTATAAAATTCTATCAGCTTGCAGGCCACAAAAACTCGCTTTATCTAAACATTAGACACATATTTTAAGCATTTTCTTACCTTATAATATGAAACTTGACTCTCGAGATGTTGCATGAGAGTGTGTTGATCATTAAATAAAGGTGCCAGCTCATCTGGTTGTGGGACTATGGTTTGATTGAATCTGTCCTGCAAAATAAAACAAATTGCGATAAACAGCGGAATCATTTTCGGGCATACTTAAAAGCTTTTTTCGTTTGACACTCCTCAGAGTATGAACGTCAGAAACAGACCGAAACAATAGACTAAGGCGGAACTTATACCCAGATGCGGCTTGAAATGCACCAATCAGAAAGAACGAAAAGCTGAATTGGCCCGAAGATGATTCCCCTGTTTATCGCAATTTTGATGTTTTGTACAACTCAAAGACTATTCACTTAAAATAAAACAAATTATTCTCCTGAAATCCTTTCTGCAGAGTCATGGAATCAGAATGAGAAAACTAGTGAAGACTATGATCAAGAATGAGATTCAGCTCCATAACACAAATCGGATAATAGTTATGCTTTTTATATGAAAGGAACAGCAAAATACAGCAAAAGATTATAGAAAACAATGTTAGGTTATGATAGCTCTGGGATATTCCATTTTGCAACATGCATGCATTTTATATGAAAGGTGAACAGAGAAGATGACCCAATATGACCTAATACAGCCTGCAGGCAATCTTGATTGATCTTTGAGGAAAGCTGAGTTGACTGAAGGCTTCTGGAAAGTTGCCTGGACAAGATTAGAACCACCAATGACTAGCAAATTGTACGCCAAATACATGGACCACTCTGCCACATTACCTTTGCAACACGCATTAACAGAGAAGATCACTCAAAACAACCAAAATTAATTTAACATTCAAGTTAAATCAATTACAAAAAGTTTGAAGGAACTATCATACATGCATGTGGGTGCTTGCAATGTGCACATCACCATTAGGTTCAACTTTTGACTCGTCATAATGAAGGAGTCTAGCATGATAAATAAGGCAAAAGGTGTATATGTGAGCCATAAAATTGAAAATGGGTGGTTAAAAGCAAAGTTTAAAAGTAAGGTAACAAGCAAACTATTCACCTTTTCAAAGCTTTGTTTTTCACTGCTTTTTAAAGTTTCATACTTTCTAAGCATCTCTTTCAGTCTGTCAACTAGAAGAAGGAAAATTTTCACACTTTGCAATTGTAAGACTCAGACCAAGAATTTCTGCCAAAAAATGTTGAGGGAAGATGTGGTAGGTATGAAAAACCAACAACAGGGGCTCAAACCTGCAAGCTCCAACTTTGAATACTAAATGAGGTGACTGGCTAAGGTATACCCCTTAGTTGCAATTAACCTTGGCTTTATCACTGTAAGGGGCGGGCACAGGGGCTCCCCAGCTTGGCAGTAATATTCACATTTCAATATGCATAATCAGGAGGATACAGAAAATCCTTAAGTAGTTGTTCGTTTCAGTATGCAGCAATGATATGGGGACATTTTAAAGCACATTGAATTCAAGGAACAAAGACATGTTTCCATACCCAATTTATGTTCCCATTACATCATAATAGAAGGAGACACGATGGTGTCATTAAAATATGCTGAAACAATTTCAAATTTTTTCTTAATCATCTCTGTCGATAGAATGGGTATCCCTGTTGATTCGGTCAATGGCAACATGCTTTTAAACACCTAGATTTTATGAGCAGAACAAAATCTGAAATCTGAAAATTGAAACAAGTAATTATGAGCAGGTAGCATGCTTAACCATTTTTAAGTAGCTCGTAGTTACTAACCAGATGCTGAGTATGCACTTGGAGACCTTGGTGTTGTTTTGCTCCAGTTTGGTGTTTTTGCAGGAGAAACATTTAATTTGGATCTCAAATCATCAAGACTTGATGTTGCTTTTTCTAAAATTAAAAAATTAAAAAAGGAAATTTAAGGTCAGAAGATTCATGTATATAATGCCTCAGATATCAAACTATGGTGGTTTATGCAAATTTGTATTTTTCATACTTCAGAAACTGCTTACTGAGTACTCTTGACAATTTAAAGCACTTGAATTTTATAACATTTCCTTAAATTTTGGTCCTTTTTTGTTCCTTTTCTCATTGCAGACCATTAAAGTGCCATAAGCAAAGCTCACGATGTGATGATGAAGGATCCACACTGCAGAGTATGGCATTAACACCCCCCCCCAGTTTGTTCAATAGAATAATGGGTTAACAACAGTTGGCATTCTACTCAGATTGACAGACAGTGGACATGGAATGGGAACATAGGACCCAGGTGGGCTGGACTGACCAGTTTGGAAAACATGTTCATTTTCACGGACACTTCATCGTGAGGGAGTGGATCTTGCAAACTGTGAGCAAGACTCAAGAGGGGCAACCTAAAAGTGTACAAACAACTTTGTGCGAGCCTTTGTGATGGAGTCCAGGTTGGAAAACTTGTTCCCACTCGCAATGACGCTCACACCTCTCCTACTGTTTGACCTATTGTCATGTTAATTCGCCTATTGTTTTCCCAATCTGCTCGCACTGACGCGTCGGCTGTCGGCTGAAACTTGCATGTTTTCCAACCTGGGATGGGGTATGAAATCAAATCAAATAAACAGACATTATTCATTTATGTTTTCTGTATTCAATTATACAAACTTCTTTCAATGTGAGTATATAAGCCAATCAGCGTCAAAACAAGTCTTTGGAAGGAGAAGGAGGAGATGAGACTCATTGAGTTTTGCTAAGCTAATGCGTTGCGTGCAAGGTGCAAGTTTGTTTCAACAACAGGGGCAGCTTGGCTTTTTGTTTTGGCCAAAGTGCTGAATCTCAAAAAGGCATTGGCTTTTTATTTCTAATAGCATCCATGGCCAAATTTTTACCTCGAAATTCCTTCTGCGAATTGAAAAGCATTCTGTTTGACCCAGCCAGATCGTCCACCATTTTGAAAAATTCAGAGAAACATCATGGCCACCATCGATAGCATGCATTATATCAAGGCTCTTTTGTCTGCCACTATTGTCATTTATGTTAGAAGAAAAGATGATGATAGAGCATGTTATCTTATCAACTTAGAAAGAGCGCGAAACGAAAACGAGACAAACTTGTCAAACTGGATTTTTCCAAGAGAAACATTCTGAACATGCTTCAAAAATATTCAGTGCTCTTTAATTGCTTTTTTTCATAATTTTCTGCGTTCTAGAGCAGAAAAAGAACGTTTCTCAAAAAAGAATTAAACATAAAATCTCGAAGGGTTATTTTCTACAGTTTTGTTGACATATTTATTATTATAAGAGAACATGTTTTCATACATACTACATATCCTCAAATTAAGATTATGCAATATGATCACGTGTTCAGGTAAGACTGTCTTTCTGTCCCATATAAGGATTTAGTTCTGGACTTGGTGGTTGGTTTTGTCCAATGTAGCAAGTTCTGAACAAACAAATGTTACTTTTCCTGAAATATCGAAATGCAAAGAGTGAAAAATCTTGAATTAGTTGTTGCTTAAAAGAACTTGACTGCGGAGAAAAGAGAATCGAAACAGCTTGTTGGTGGCCGAAATATCGTTGAAATGGCTGCTTATGTTACGAAACAGTTGCCGAGATTTGTCGAAACAGTTGCCCGGTCTAACAGCAGGGCTCTAACTCAAAAGCATGGAAGCTGTCGAACTCTACTTAATTCGTACATCGTAAGTATAGTGCTGTTTTCAATGAATCGACTTCCAATCGTTTTAGTTAAAAATGAAAGGGTTCCTAACTTCCTAAGATTCCTTCATCAAGAACAGGAAGGGCAGGAGAATTTTGTGCTGCCAATTTTTCGTTGTTGGTCCAGGTCTGAGCTAGAGTCCTTGCGCCCAAAGTGGCCACCTTTCACAATTTGAGAAAATCCACTGGTCTGCAGAGATTTATAAAAACAAAATGTTTGAATCTTGTTATTTCCTCCTAAAACCCACCAAAATGTTTGCTGATGCCAGTTCCTTAATTTTATGAATGTTTTTCGTTTTTTAGAGCGTAAATAATCCGATAAAAAAGAATCATGCAAGGCCTACTTTTGTTTCAAGTGCGAGTATTCCTCCATTTTATCGTTTGTTTTTCAAAGTAATGCTTTCCTTCAGTCTCCTATTTCCATATCTTAACTGTAAACAAACTTTAACAGATCTTGAACGACACTCCTGACCTCTGACTTGAAATATGAGAAAAGAATTTTGAATTATTTTTCGTCTGAACTGAACAGGGTGAACATTCTTGAAAGGCATTAAATTTCTTGAACTGCGCCCAAACTGGCCACCCTATGTAACGCATTGGCGATTTCATTGGTTTGTTTTCCAACCACGTTCTTTTCTTGGCTGCGGAGGCGCTCAAAAGTAGTAAAAACCGTAGTAAAAACCTAATGGCCACTTTGGGCGCATTTCCTGATTTAGGCCATTTTGATCGTTCTTTGTTTGGATTGCTGTTTTGAGATAATAAGTTGAAATATCACAATGAAATTCTGGCGAGACATAAACAATAAAATGAAAAGTATTTCTATGGGGAGTGGAGGTTTGAGCAATTCTCTAGAGTTTTTTTTAATACTAATGTTTGAAAAGGTGGCCACTTTGGGCGCAAGGACTCTAGACCAGACACTCCGAAACGACAGCCAACCAACCGTATCAAGTTTACCCACCGCGAAGCTTAAAAAGCTTTGTTCTGGTTAGTCTATAATTCGACACAAAAATTTGAGCAGTGAATAAATCATTGTCAATAATGAAAAGTCAGAATTTGAATTGTCAGCCTAAATAAAAAAATTGCTGGAAAACAAAAAAATGATGTTCTAAACCTATTTGTAATGGCTTGAGACGGGCAAGGCAAGGCACTGTACCTATTGTATTGTAACCCTATTCCAAACCACATACCTAGATAGTATGCTCCAAGCTGAAGATGAAGGTGAAATGGTGTTTTAGCGCCAGTCGCTAGGATCTCAGTTGTACGTTAACTAATCGAGACCCCGACCCTGGCTGTGACCCTACCAAGGCTGGGCTCGAACCCTGACCACACTGATCTCTTGGCATCACTGGTCAGCTGGATTACACCACGATGCCACAGCACCTTCAACCCTGACCGTGCAACCCTAGCTCAAAAAACTTTGCCAAACCATAACCCTTAAACTTTAACCCTCTAGTGATCATAGTAGAATAGACCATTCCGCAAAAGATGGCAGCTGCTTGTTTCACGCAATGCATGATAGGAATATGCCCCTTAGCTACGCATAGTGACAAAATGTACGTCCGATAGAATTTGTTTTGACTGACTGACCGGCAGATTTAGCTGGGAAAAATTTAGGCTGTCGTAAAGAAATCAAATCAAAATTGAGAAATTCTCAGAGAAGTCTTTTTGAAACTTTTATACATAGTCTGTTGAATAAAGTTTATTTTTGATACTCAGCCAGCATCAGTGACTTCTATGACTTTCTAGCGAGTTTCTAGCTATGTGAGTTTCTAGCTATTTTATGAGAGTCTGTCTTCATCTTTTGATTTATTCATTTTGTTATTCCTTCAAGAAACCCATCAGCTACAAAAATTTAAAACATACTTTTGCAGAGGTGGTTTTGTCACGTGATAATCAAACATTTTAAAACTATGAATCAAATTTCATATCTTTTATAATATTTTTTCAGCCTAATTTTTTCATAGCTAAATCTGCCGGTGTCAGTCAGTGAAAACAATTCTTTCGGACGAACGGACGTAGATTTTGTAACTATGCGTAGCTAGGGGGCACATTCCTATCATGCATTGCGTGAAATAAGCGGCCACCATCTTTTGCAGAATCGTCTATTCTTGCTGCCATTAAGACTGAAGAGAGGGACAGCTGCTTGAACTTGATATCGCTCCAGTTGTGCATCATACAAAAGCTTTGTGAAGACTTGACTCAGCATTTGTATTCAAGGCTAAGACAAAGTTTGGTTTTTAGAATTTAAATCAAATGTCCATAAAGGACCAGGGAAGCTGGGGGTCAGCAAATTTTAATGGCAGAAAATAATAACATTTTTTATCCTTTGAGAATGCTGAGCACAAACATCACTGTTTAAAAGTACTGAAAGTTTTTGCAAACTTCTTGAATCATCATAATCATAAATAATTTCTCATATTTTGTAGGTACCCTGTTTGAGTTTTGGTAACACCTTTAGCAACCAGTTTTCTTCATTGGATAATCTGACTGAAGTAAGCATTCATTTTGTTAATATCATTTAACATGCCACACTTAAGCAAAGCCCTGGGGTAAGGAAGAAAGTTTAAGGAGAGCAAAAGCAAGAAAGTTATTTTTTCAATCAAAACAAGTAACATGTAAGTTGGTTTGGAGAGAAAATGATGAGCAGATCTACAGGTGGGAAAAGATCAATGATTTAGCACTTTACAGTAAATGAATGGCAACATAATCATAACTTATGATAATAATTATAATTACTATGGTAATGATTGTTCTTTTGTATTGTTGTAGGAAGATGACATGACAGAAAAGTTATACTCATTAACAACTTTGATAGTTAAAGGCAGTGATGAAGCTGTATTAGACAGTTATACTCAGTTTGTGACAAGAGCTGCAAAAATATTAAATTTGGATATATCACAAAGGTTTGACTAATGTTTCTCACTCCTATATTCTGTACAGCATCCTGTTGATCAGAATAAACTCATCCATTTGTGTTGCATTTTGGTGCAGTGATTTTTGGAATCAACCACTTTGCTGCCAGAGGCAACCTTTAGGCTTGCATCAATATTTACTACATATTTCTTACTTCTTTATAATCTTTATAAAGTTAGCTGCAGTAGCAAAAAATCTTCCAAACTATTTCAGGGACTTGAGTCCTTTCAGCCCCTTGCCTGCATATGTAGTGCTCTGATAACAAACAAGTACTAGTCAGATCAGATGACAACCCCTTTAATATTCTAACATGCTCATCCCTATGATCAATTTTAACTTGTATATTCTGTGATAATATCTGTTATCTAATTTTTTATTTTCTTATTTTTAGAACTGTCTTAAGGACACATTTTGAAAAAGGACATTACTGAAATCTCCGCATATCTACAAAAAGCACAGAGCACAGTATGAAATCAGAACGCATGGCAGAATGATGAAGGTAGGTTTGCTGGCACATTTTCTATCTTCAAATTAATTTGGTTTCTCTGCACTAACTGCTTGAGCAAAAAGCTAAAATGAAATATGCCCTAAAAGTATAGGTAGAAATTTCACAAAAAAACAACTACTTTTAATTGGAAATGTTTTGCAAACATATGTTGTTCATCTTCAGTTGCATAACCATAAAAACCTTTGTATAAGAATGATGCTAAGGAGCTAAAGCAGTTTCTGATTTCAAATTAATTAATTTCAAATTCAAAGCAGATAGTTTCCTTGCAATTTCATACATCATTCCTTGGTGACAGGTGTCATCTAAACTATGTTCCTGTTATGTAACTGTTTTAGCTCCCAGTTTGCATCATAAGTCCTCTTAACATAAAATCTGTGCAGAGGTGTGATGGCTTCTTGAGGGAGGGCCATAGCCTCTCTTCAGATCAATTTTCAGAATTATCAAAATTTCTTGACATTAGTCATGTTTCTACTTTTCAAACAACTTTTAGTCTCAAATAAGTCTAATCTGGAATTCCTACCCATCAACCCTCCATAGTGAAGTGGTCCTTTGCCACTACTGATTCAGTAGTACTGAACCCATGTCAATGCTAGCATGTCCATTGATCAACTGTGGTATGGCTTTCTTGAATGAAAAAATTATATGAATGCACATTGTATAATTCATCTACAGGTAAACAACCTTACTTGTGATACTTCAGATGTCTTCCTTGAATACATTCAAAGAAATCTTCCAGAAGGAGTTAGCATGAATGTTGAGCAGACTGAGGTTCTTGATGTTCCTGAATACATTCGTCCACCAATTCAACTCACACTAGAAACATTTGAGAAGAAAAGCCAGGAACAAGTCAAATCAACTGAAAATCAAGCTATATGATAAATGAAATCGTCAGAAAACTTTTGGAGTTAAATGTGCTTTTAAAGTTCTTTATTTCACAAGGTATTAATTCACTGAAACCTGCCATATTTGAATGGCACTATTTTTATGAAATTCTTCAAAAGAGATATAGAGTTTGGCAAATTGGAAATTCTGCAAGAAGATTTTTTGCAAGAGTTGAGTTTTTGAACAATAGAAGAATTTGTAGTTTAGAAAATTGCCATATATTTATTTGTAGGTTCCAGTATTTTGACTTTTGCTCAGAGGTGACTTTGTTAATGTAATCAAGCTAATGTAATCATGTTATTATCAGATGTGTTGTGTAATTAAGAACTGCATCTGTGATTGTTTTGTGTTTGTCATTGTAACAAATGTTTCAGCATTAAATGGCTAGTCATATTCTCTAAATGCAACCTAGACATATGGCCAAAATGCCCCAAGTAGACTTAGCAGGAAAAGTTTGCTATGCAACAAACACAGCTGCCTAAAACATGCTCTTAGAATAAAGCTTTAATTTTCAAATGCTTGTATCTCTTCCGGGCGAAACCTCTCTTTTTAACGGTCTATATATGTTTCCACAATTGGCAATTCGGTAAATCTTCTGCTAGGATGATTAACTTAAAATTGACGCAACCAGCTATTCTGAAAATAGATCACTTCGGTAGGTGGCTGACAGCATTAAAATTTTCGAAATCACATGATATCGAGTTTCCAATGTGAAAACTTTTTAAAGCATCCAAAACTTAGTCTAGGTACAAAGTTTCACTGTCCTAGCGCTTCTGTTCTTAATTTTATGAGCATTCAAAGTTCCCGATTTCATTAAGGCTTTGACCGCAAAAAACGAACTTGATGAAACTTTGTACCCCACTCGGTCTAAGGCCTGATAAAATCGTTAAGTTTCAACGCTCTTAAAATCGATAATACAAACGCTGAGATAGTAAAACTTTGCACCTAGATTAATTTTGGGTTCTTTATACGATTTCAGATTGAAAAATTGTTATTTTGCGATTTCAAAAATTTCAATTCTTTCGAAATAGTTTGTAGTTTTTTGTCATTTGTTTAACTTGCTGTAACTTAATTTCGGTTGAAGTTGTTCTTGAAAAGCATTTATTTTTCTCGTTATCTTGTGCAGTGTGTGTCTAACTCATTCGAGAATATATTTTATCAGTAAATTGCCTATGTATCGATGGTTAATGTGAATTCAGAAAATGAAGAACAATGTTCCCAATAAAAAATTACAGTATTTCTCCTCTTGGTTGTTCCTTGTCAGCAGCAAATATGTCCAATAATCCAGTCATATATATAATATATATTATATATATATATCTTTCGCAAACCTTAACTCGCAAGTTTATGGGGTTCACAATAAGAAAATTCTTTTTCATTTACAATTGAATCTCGATAAATCAAACCAAGGGACAAATCACTTTCCTTAGAACTGGACGAGATTGTTGGGATTTTCACAAAAGAACAATAGAATTTCTTGAAAATTATTAAAGGATTTTCAAAATAACAATAGGATTTTTCAAAAAGCGGACGAGAATTTTGACGAGGAGTGATTTGCCCCTCGAATCAACCCTGAAGGGAATCAGAAAAATGATATTTTGAGAAGCAGAGAGAATTTGCATAGTACATTAATTAAGGGGCCAGACATTTAGTTCGCTATTGTTCCCCCTTGAAACGATACTGTTCCTCCTTATTTCGAGAGATCTGGGAGAATTTGCGTAGATCTTGTTAAGGGACCAGATTATTTAGTCCTCTGGTTCACTATTGTTCCACCGTGAAACAATGATGCATAAGTTAGGGACATGTCCTTAAAAGGTGGGCAAAATTCCAGGGACGCCGGAGACGGGGGCGCGGGGGCAAGCGCCCCTCTTGCCCTTTCTTAAGGGGGGCAAAAGTGCCCTTTCAATGTAAAATGATAACTGACTTTAACAACGTTAAATACGATATTTAGCCATTATTATGCACTTCGAAATGCGTACATGTGGAGAAAAAGCCTAAAAGTGTCGTATAAAAACATGATTAATATTCGTTGAAATACTTTTGTTGCATTTAAGTCAACCTAAGGGCGTACCTGGGGGAGTACCACCAAACCCCCTAATTTTTTATCTCAATTGCCCTTACGTTCGTGGTCGCCCCCTTGCCCTACCATCGCTCCGGCGTCCCTGCAAAATTCCTGGTGAAGCAAAATAAATTGCTATAAACTGGTGGTGTGGGCAATTGGTCTCGGCATTCGGCTCACGGTAGTTCGCGGGTTCGAGTATCGTCGGGTAATAGATAAGCATTTCGAAACCTTGCGAGAAACAGCGGAAACATTTTTGGACATACCTTGAACAAAAGTTTCCGCTGCTTCTGCAATTTTGAAATTATATAAAACTCAAAGACTTTTGGAACTGTTAGCATAGTGCTTTCTATTTTGTTTCATATCCATTAATATGCCGAGAGGCGATTCACTGCTTTAAAATCTCGTACATCATTGCTCGAAAACCTATTGTTTTCACGATAATCTCTTGGAAATCCTTTTCTTTTAGTTACAATCCCGTACGCCATTTTGAGTGAAATGCCCCTCTCGGAATATGCAATGTTGAGAAAGCAAAGCAAGAAAGAATGAACGATTCATTACTTTGGATTCATCAAATGAATGACGATCGGCGTTTTGGGGGTTTTAAGGACACGAATTTCGTTTTAATTCGCATTGAAGAAATTTCAAAAAATTTGAAAAAGGGACATTCTGCCCCTCCCCTAGAGACCGACGGAGGGAATGCTTGTATGCTCCATCTTTATCATCGCCGGTTTTGCTTTTGAAGTGTTTAAGTAAGAAGAAGTAAACTCTCACCTTGCACAAGCAATGTCAAAATTGTTTGTTCGTTTGCGTACTCGCGCTTTCAGTTGCCTTTACAGATAACATCAGCACTGTCACAGTGTGCAGAAACAATTGAGAAATGTCTCACGAAGTAGTTCAGCTTAATTCTGTTGAACTGCAATGCTGCCTTAATAAAAATAACGCTGCATTCGGCCTACATCAACAGCATCGAATTACGATTTTTCCAAGTTTACTACTGTCCGTTTAATAGCAGACTTTCACTTTGCAGAAAATGTTATGCTCAAGACGCAGACGCTTGCAAAATGCAAAAAGTGTGTTCCTGCCTGCTTTATTATTTATTATCTGCTTTGAACAACCAACAAAAACTGCATTTCAAATATCGTGATTGTAACTTAGTTCAACGAAAGAGGGAAAACAAAAATTGCTTTTCTGAAGGATAAGTTTCATCCATTGGGACACTCTTTTCTTTCAAAAGACAGGGCATACATGGTTGAGAAATTGCTGAAGCATTGCAATTCATGGCCGATGAAACTGATTGAAGAAAATGCAAACTTTCTTTTTCTTTGTCTTGACAATAAGTTTCCTCCCTCGAGAAATTTCTGTTGATTTTTCGTCAGCATACTTATAAGTATAGTTATCATGTGTTGAAACAATGTAACTGACGGCAATGAAACTGGCAAAGAAAAATAAGCATAAAGTTGATGATACCAGTTTAAGAGACTAAAGTTGACTGCAGTGAGATGGAAGCTTATTGTATGAAATACCCCTCGGAAATGCAATGCGAAATTTCCTTTCTTTGTCCATAGATTGTGTTTTATCCCTTGTGACGCTTCATTCTACTTTTTCTACAATGAACAATTCATATTCATCAATATGGTTGTATGAAACACTGCAATGAAAGCAGTGAAACTGACAAAGAAAATACCTACTTATTGCTGGACGAAGACGGCCTTCACATGAGAAGTTTCACATCGGTTTGAACTCGCGCCGACCAAACATGAAATTCGGCGTCTTGTCAAAGCTCTAGTCGTATTCACATGAAAGGGCGAAATGAAACTCAAGTCGAAATGAAACTCAAGTCGGCATATCAGACCGACTTGAAATTTCAGGTCGGAGTGAGTTTCAATTCGGGCCTCATGTGAAGGCCGTCTAAGTTTCATCCCTTGACTCTTGGGACACTTCTATAGTTTCTCCTATTTGGAAAGGAAACTAAACTTACGCGTTGTGCTGTGCCGGTGCTATACTGCGCTGCGATGCCTAATTAATTGTAATTTGATGCGACTCTACGGTTAAAGTAAAATATAAAGTGTAAAAGAATTCACTTACGTTCATGGATTGAAGAAACTTTTGACGAAGAAGTATGTGTAGCCAACGTTCTCTGGCACAAAAACACGGCAGGACGGCTTGACGCTAAACTCGCAGTGGTTTGCCGCGCCTGCGCACTCGCATCTCCGTCATCCCTAAGTGACGTAGCTGATGCTAAAGATGAATAACGTTCACTTCAGAGGTGAGATCGTGCCCGGGATGAGTCTCGTGCGATGGAGCTTCATTTTCAGATTAAAACACATTTCTTATTTTATTTGTTTCAGATACTCTGTACATCGAACATCTCGCAAATATAACTTTATTATATAATTTGGACTTACTGTAAATACATTATCATGGTTATCATCAAACCATAGGAGGACCATAGCCCCGGTAGAGGCCGTATGTACATATATCTGATCTTCAATAACTTAACTACAGTACGTACACTGTTTTCAATAAGCAACTGGTCAAAGGCAACTAGGGCTGAGATTTGTTCAAATTATGTTCAAATTGGTTGAGATAGCTGTCTTTATACAATACATCATTTCAAACTTGTCAATTACATTGAAAAGCAAGAAAGGGTCCAATTTTTAGGGGTACCCGTCATTCTACTGTATGGGGCTGAAAGACCAGATACTAAGCAACTTTGAGGGCTGGACCAAAAGTCCAGTTGCTTATTAAAAAACAGTGTAACTATAATGCCTTAGCTATTAAACTCTATAAATACTACAATAACTATAAATAATTCCTATAATTTGAGTACTATTCAAAATAACATAAATATCTTTAATAAATACATATATCAAGATTTTATTTATATAAAATGTATTCGTTTACTTTTATTTACTATGTCTGTAACTAATATTTAATTAAAAACAAGTCTAGGGCTTGCTGCTCTTCGAATCACAGATTCGTTCTGTCTATCAATAAAAAATTGCAAAATCTCCTAATAATAAATATTTTTAAATCCATTTCTATTTCTATTCTAAAGTCCAATAACTATGAATTTAGTTGCCCTCTGTCCAGCAGAAGTCCTTTTCCCCCTTTTCATTGTCCCCATTCGTCTTACCCCTATCCAGAATTGAGGTTTTGAAATCGATTGAAATGCAGTGTAGTGATCTGGTAATGATGTGTGAGGTCTGAATATGCAGTCTGGCTGGTCTGAAGATGACTGTTGAGCAAGAAGAAAAATAAAAATTAAAACATACAAATAATACATGTTTCTGGCGCAAAATTGTACTTTCTATGAAGTAACTGATACAACAATAACAACAACAACAACAACAACAACAACAACAACAACAACAACAACAACAACATCTGTACTTCATGGGAGAAGGCACTTGCACAGCTCAGTCACTCACTGCCAAGCTGAAACTTTGTTTGTACTGTTGAAAGCTGTTCTAGGAGCTCGAAAAGCATTCATTGACAAAACTGTTGTTTATACCGACTCATATAGACCGAGGGACCATATAGACTTTATATACTCTATCGAAGTACCTGGCCCCCGCCTTGCCACAGTAACTCCATAAGTCGTACTTGCACCGGGTATCAATCGCTAATGCCTTAGCCTCGACAGGCTTAAAATTGCCTATCTCTATCGGCACACGCAGTAGTATATCCATAAATCTAGTACATATTCCATAAAGTATAAAACAAATCTGGCAATGAACAAAGGGAATAAATAAGATATAATCGAGTTTAATTGTCGTTTACCTGCCCAACCAGTTTCCCTTTCCTGTTAAAACAGATATACGTTTCAGATTTTTCCCCACGTAATCGCACTTTTCCAAAGCCAACGGCTTCCATAAGAATAACAGCTGAAGGAAACAAAATTAATATTCTTCAGAATAACTTCTTCAACGATAAATCAGAATCTTTCCGAAATCGGATAATGAAGAAAATTAATGAGTTTGGCGAGGAAGAATCTGTCCTCAAAATTTCAAAGTATGTGTCAAATAAAACTACGAAATTACGTTACAAAGGAACTATTATTCTTTCAATTAATCGTGTACTGTGACTGTACAGTTTCTTGAAAGTTGATTAACGTGTATTTCAATTTCTCGATCTGCTAGACCCAAACCACTGAGCCCGGGCTTTGCTCTCATATCCTCAAGAAACTTTAGTGTTGTATTAGCTATTCATCAAAGGAGTCTGCTTACTGGAAAGAACCAACGTGAACTTTTTTATATGTCAGTTTCTCATCTGGGGCGAACCGACCTTATCAAAGAGGTCTGGGTCAGCGCGGCATTTTTCTGGGATAAGGGGATATCTGGAGTAAGGGAATCCTCTCGGCGTGCAACGATATTGATTACAGTCGCTTTACGAGAGGTAGTGCAGCAGATCTTTCTTCTAATTCACGAATAATAGAAGAAAAAGGGAAGAAAAGGAATTTGTGACAGTAAATGTTAAATTATCTGCAGAAACTTAGGCAACAAGATGCAAGTAACTCAGCAAAAGGAAAATACTTGATTACATGCCTCCTAGAGCAGATAAACTGGTACTTGAAATATTTTTTCATTTTATATCCCATTAAAAGTGAATCCAAAGCAAAATTTACTGCAATATCTCTCCTGAAACGACCGTAATTCCGGTCTTTGCACGTGGAGAAGATTCCTTACTCAAAAAGTCTACCATTATCCAGAAAAGTGTCGCGCCGAAGCAGACCTCTTTGAACAGGTCTATTAGTGTAATAGCAAAAGAATGATATGTCTTACCATTTTCTGAGTTTCTCGTTGTGTTGGCAATAACTAGTGATCCATAAACCGACAAATAACTTCTACTTGAAACTGAATAAATTCTTGTCCTTGAGACTATACCAGTATGGCGTTTTCCTCTTACAGATATCTGTCTCTGAAAAATTTTCTGCAAAAGTTCTTCTTTGATATTTGGCTTGCTGACTACTTCTTTCTTAAACATTTGTGGTGATTTGATATTTCTTTCAAGCATTTCATGGTAGAATTTTTCCAATGTACGTTTCTGAAAATTAAGATTGATGTCAATCGACATGGCTCAAGACCTTCTTAAGTTAAAACAAATAAAAATTGTAAGATATAAACAGTTAAAGTGAAAGCAAAATTCAAAACAAATGCAGAACGCATAAGCAAATATAAAACAGAATAAATTTAAAGGGAATATGCACATATAAATACAGGTAAACAAGGAAGTCTGTGTAAGCCAGTGGATATAAAAACATTTTGACGACGTTAGATGTTAGAAAATGATAAGTATTGTAGCTATTATTAAGCTAGAGATACCCTGACCAAATGATAAAGCTTTTTAACTCGATAGCAGGCCCATCGGTAGATCGCTATTAGGTGCCTGTGAAGGTGAAGGTGAAGGTGAAATGGTGTTTTAGCGCCAGTCGCTAGGATCTCAGTAGTAGGTTAACTAATCGAGACCTCGACCCTGGCCGTGACGCTACCGCGGCTGGGCTCGAACCCTGACCACACTGTGCTTCTGACACCACGAGTCAGCTGGATTACACCACGACGCCACAGCACCTGTAGCAATGGGTTCACCAAGTTTGGCCTACAAAATAGGGGCGGCAATGTGTTAGCAGTTTGCCTGAAAAGTTCGTTTTGTTATCTTTTCAAAGTTTTTCTCGAACTTTTTCGAGTTCATTTCCACTTTGATACTAAGTAAACTCCTTCGGCCAAGACAACATTAATATCAAAAGGAAAGGTAAACAGTGTTTGAATATGACTCATTTGCCAAGATAACTACTGCAAAACAGATAAAGATTCGAGGAAAACAGTAAACATTTATTACGTTGTATTCTTGTTTCTTTTCTTCGTTATTGATCAAAATATCGAGGTGACTCAGATAAAGGTCTTTTATGGTTTAAAAGCACCAATGTGGGTTATATTCTGACGTAAACATTGTTTTTTGAAAGTTTTAGAAAACGTCTTACGAACGCGGGCAAGTGAGCAATCTACCGTACTTAAACTACGAGGAAAACCACAATTAACTGCCTTTCATTTCCAGCTACAACAACCTACTGTTTGTTTGATAGATAAGAATCAGGGTCCATTAAGATACAGTTATACATTGTACCCTGGTTTTGGTCACCTTGGCAACAAATTGGTTTACTCCTATTGAAACTTTTGAGCTCCTTGCTTTCTACCAGGGTTAATGCAGCAATGAAATGTTATTCTTCGAAGGAAGAAACTTTCGAGGGAAGAAACATTCACGACTTGAAAAAGTTTCGAAATTAATCAACTTTCGCGAATGACGGAGAAGTTTCGCGTTTGGAATTTCTTGTCGTAAGAATTTTGCGAAAGCAAACTTTCGTGAATCTCATGTTCAAGAAACTTTCGAACAAACTAACTCAGAGAGTTTGGACAAAAAACGCGAAATTTTCTTGCTCTCCTTATCTCTTAGGTACCTTAAAATCAGAGCGATACAAAAAGCACTCCAATGGATGCGAAAACTAGAGTCGTAAAAGGCAATATAAAAGGTAGACTTATTGCACCCCCCCTTTCTTTCGGAAACAGGCTCAAGAACTGCAACAACAAAATTGCTGTTTCCTCAGAATGGTAGTTGGAGCGGCTGGTGGAGTGTGGAGGAGCGTAGTGAGACTACGACAAGTGTAATAAGTCTTTATGAAAGAGGCATCTAATAGGAATAAGATAGCCATTCCTTGACTGCTCTGCTCGGTTTTCACCATCGTATTAGGTGTAATGAAGGTGGAGTTAGGCCAGGAGTTACACAAAAATATTAACCTATTTTTGCACGTCAACATGTTTTTACTACACGGTGCAGTCTTAAAACCCAGGACATCACATTCCTTTGAAAAATCAGTTCTACCGCTGATTGATCTTCAATGTGTATAATTTACTTTAATGTATATCAAAATTTTGTTTAAATAATTAATCATGTCGTTAAATTTTTCCAACAAGGCGCCTGCAACAGTGCTTCAATTGCTAAATCAAGATACTTTAATCGATAAGTATCTAGATACTGGTTTGTTCGCAAATGGAGACATTTTAATGAAATCATCTAGCAGAATTATACATAGTTTATTGAAAGCATTATTGGGCATGCATCGCCTAAAAATTCAAATATTTAATTTAATTTAATTTTTAATTTAATTTATCAATTTCAATATTTTGGAGGGACGAATTTCACTAAGAGCTAATTATATGGGAGGGCGCACCACAAATCAAAGAATAGGCCTTCACCAGAGGGGCAATTCACTCTCTTGGAAATCTCGTAGGTACCTTTGCTTGATATCGTTATTCAAGAATTTTTTGTAAGATACACTTATGAAGATGTAAATCTGAAAGGCCTGAGTGTGGAATTTTAGTGTTCTTTTAAAAAGTTTATACTTTATACATCAAAAGTTTTTGGCTTCTTTTGTGCATTCACCATTAAGTATCTTATATGATCCTATTTTTTTCATGGAAATCCAATGTAAATCCTTTTGTTTTGATAGAAATATCTCACGCCATTTCCATCTCTTACCCCCTTCAGCCGACATGTTTCTTTGTTTCGAGTTTTGCCAAGAACACTTAGGCAAGTTTCAAGCGGTTATGCAACAAATGATGCTTTTACTTCATAATGATCCCCACCTGGTAATTCTAATTAGCTATTCAATGAGTCTGAAAAAGTCCGCACCGCCATGTAACGTGTGTGTCCAAAACCACCCGCATCGTTAATGTTTTTTTGGAAACTGTCGAAGAAGACGTAGTACATGTTTTTTTACAAGAAACCTAGCTCGGGGCCTAGTTCTAAAAGTTTCTTAATTTTTGGCCCCATTTTAGTTCTAAAAGTTTCTTAACAATTTCTTGATTAATTGAAATAAATTG
Organism: Chrysaora quinquecirrha; assembly: GCA_014526335.1. Classification (NCBI taxonomy): domain Eukaryota; kingdom Metazoa; phylum Cnidaria; class Scyphozoa; order Semaeostomeae; family Pelagiidae; genus Chrysaora; species Chrysaora quinquecirrha. The sequence continues at coordinate 471,106 of JACTAT010000119.1, forward strand.
CAGTAAAAACGACAAAAACCCTCTGTGGAATACAGTATTATTTACAGATGCGAGAAATCGCACGAAATTAGCCACGCTGGTGCGAGAAATCGCATGGAAATGCTTGAGAAAACTAATTATACTACCTCCACAAATTTGAATCAGTATGTTGGAAAAGAGTTTCTTAACTTCTTCCTCCTAGTTCTAAAAGTTTCTTAACTTTTTGGGTGTCTAGTTCTAGGTTTCTTATAAACCGGTTTCTCATAAAAAAAAACGTGTAGTTGCAGTAGTTTCCATGGTCACATAGGAAATTATTTTATAAAATCATACAGTATGACAATTTTAAAAAAATACTACGCGTGCGATATAAATATAATATATAAAATGTCATGTAAAATATCATAAAGTACTGAAATAATATGATATAGTCAATAGTATTATATTGTATATTATAATAGATAATATGATATAATATTATACCACCGATATGAAACATATTCATGAATATTGGTAAAAAATAACACAGTGAACAGAATGTTATTAATTTATAAAAATGTGTTTATTGACTCACCGGTATAAGACTTGCGGGCTTTGCTTCGACAATTCTGCGTAAAAAGATAAATATTTGAAATAACAAATTATCTAAGCTGAAGGTAAAAAGTCAGGGATATCTCCACTATGATGACTTTTTTAATTGACTATTACTGCCCTTTACTTTTAAGAGAGAACGAAAAACTATTTAGTTAAGAAAATTGACATTATCGTCGGCTTGCTTGGACTCGTCTATTTAATGGATTATTGTAATATAAGCAAAAGCAGAAGAAATTAGCTTAACTTATAAGACGGAGCTCTGCTTGACTTTGTTGTAATTTTATAAAGAGCTAACAGAGAGCAAACGCTAGCTTTTGTGTAAAAGCTCTAACTCAACAGTGCACAAAAAATTTATTCATAGACAGTATTTAAGTAAATGAAATTGAAATTACTCACGATATTATTGCAGCAAGTACAGCAGAAATGATGAATACTATTTTTTCACAGCCACAACTCTGCGTATTTCGAGAAAACGAATCGCAAAAAACTAACATATCTCGTAAGTTATAACTATAAACATATAAAAAGATACTAAATTGACTTTCGAAGTTAAAAAACTTGTAATCTCTGCTTGTTATCTCAGGTGATATCGTTGAATGAACTGAAGTTAGAGTGACTGACATCTTTATATATACAATCATGCTAATTAGAAGTGTTACGACATTCGTTGTTATGCAGCTACAACTAAATTTAGCTCATTAGGTCAAGAGAATTTCATTTCAATAATGACGACACAACGAGCTCGCATTAGTCCTTTGTGTTATTGTTTATTTCATAGAATTGCAGTGCCACGCAACATAAGTTCCTCCTGCATAATAGGAAGAAAACTGTTTTAATAAGGTTTCGGTATTACATCGTACATTACGTAAATTCTTTTCTGTGGTTATGAGTAACAATCCTTCTTCTGATGTAACTTTACTTAATACTATACAGTAATGAATTTTGGCAACCTTTTAATGAAAGCGGGAAATACCACGAATTATTTGAAAGTAAGTGACTAAATGTTATCAAGCTTAATTGCCTAATAAGTCTAAATTCCAATCAGTTATCAAGAGAATATGGCATACGTAATTTATCAACGGTTTCCTTGGATACTTAGTTTATTGTGACATCACAGGGAGACAAGGAAACAATTCACAGGAATGTAATGTAATGGACTTGCTCAAGATTGTCTGATCTTGCTTAAAAATGTTGATAATTTCAAAGCAAAGACACGCCCTTAGTGGACAATAAATGAGAAAATTTTATTTGGAAAAAAAATATCGGACATTGCGAACATTGTTGCTTGATAACATAAACATCATTTGCCACTCTCCCCTCGTGCAGTTTGAATATCTTACTAGTTTGAAAGTTTCCTGTTTCTTGTAGCATTCTGGTCATACTGATAGTTATTTTTACCGGTTTCCCTCTGTTTTGAATTTCAAAGTAATTTTTAACAAGAATGTCGTGTGGCTTGTAATAAAATGGGGGAGGAATAATCGTGGGAATAAAAATACCGCCCCCGATTTATTCTTTTGGTGTTGCTCCGGTTGGCATTGAAACAAAAATAGTTGCTGTGTTTGGGCAAAAGACTAGTAAAAATTGTTTATTTTTGTTCATGACTGGTCTAGAAACTAAATCTTGTTAAATTCTGCTGGTTTCATTTTGCTGAAAAAAACAAAGCGCAGTATTTGCAGTGCGCTATGATGCTATAAAATTTCTCTGGGCAATAAATTCATCATTCTGCTCTACATGCATATTTTTATTTTCTATAAAAACGTCGTTTTTGTAGAAACTATCCTTGCCATAGTGACGTTGAACATAAATAATTGTCACAGCAAAAGTTTCTTAATCTTTTGGAATTGCCAGCGTCGATTTCCTTATAAAGGTGTACCTTATAAAAAGACCCGATGATTCGAAAATCTATGAAACTATCCCAAACTCTTAGCCTTGCCATTGTTTGTTGTTCCTTGAATAATTGTTACTTATAACGTTAAATAAATTGATGTTAGAAAAGTGTTTATTATTCGTTAACTGGGGCAGTAACTAAACAAAAAGCAAAAAAGTCGATACTTTAAAAAAGTTTAGTTTACGGACAGTAAACGCAGCTGAATTAAACCATGCAGCCATCTTTCCAGATCTCGCGCGAAATCGGGCCACGTGTAGTCTGGGACGAGCAAGGTCCTGCGCCTACCACCCACAACCGTATATATAGCTTCAGAAATTTTGTTGGTCGCAACAGATTTTCGAACAATGTATAAATTCCACTTATTATATTTTGTGGCTAAATGAATTTCTCAAGCTTTTGCTTGTGACACTGTGCCTATCCGCGGCTGCGCATGCAAAGAGCTATTTGAGTGCTATTTTATTAATTCGCTATTTGAAATTTTGTTGAACATCAGTCAGTCAATCGGAATCACGTAACGAAACCACCATTACTATGAGCGTCGTGTCTCATAAAAAGACCCTAATGGGACGTTAACTAATTCTTGAATGTTTCAATATAGCTGGGTTGTTGTTTTATTTCACTAGGAATATCATTCCACTGCCGAGGACCCATTGGGTTGCATCTTAGGAGACGAGGACCAGAGTCCAGCAATACTGGCGCTTTCACGGCAGCGAAACTGCCTGGTATTATTGAATATTCGAATTTGAGGAAGGTCAAGTAATTTTTTAAGAAATTTAGTTATGAAAGACTTAACAGTACTGAATAACCTCCACAGTACTGAAGATATCCCCACAGTACTAATGGTATGCCCCCAATCCACAGTACTGATGGTATCCATCCACTTTACTGTGAAAATCCTACACAGCACTGATGATATCCCTCCACAGTAAGATATCCCCCACGTACTGATGGCATCCCCCCACAGTACTGATGGTATACATCCACATGTACTGAGCACCCCCCACAGTACTGATGATATCCCTTTACAGTACTGATGATATCCCCCACAGTACTGATGATATCCCCCACAGCACTGAACACCCTCCACTGTACTGAATGTCCTCCTCCTCCAAAGTACTGAACAGAAGTTCCCCAGGGTACCTCTCTGAATGCCAAATAGAGGGATTCCAATTTCGAGACTACTGCAGTTTTAAATTCTAATATATAACGGTTCTAATCGTGGAAAGGAACATTATTTAAATAAAGAAATATATTCTGTAATGAGGAAAGCTTGGATGGCTTCCACTGGTCGCGGGAGGAAGATTCCACATTTTTCTGGACGCTGACGAGGACCTGAGGACCCACCGAGGACCCGAGGAACCGACCAGCCATCGAAGAACTGAGGAACAATCGAGGACCTGAGGAACCACCGAGGACCTGAGGAACCATCGAGGACCTTTGGAACCATCGAAGACCTGAGGAACCATCGAGGATCTCAAGAACCATCGAGGACCTGAGGAACCATCGAGGACCTGAGGAACCATCGAGGACCCATCTGATGTTGAGTTAGATAGAAAACAAACAAAAAGAACAAAAACTATCTCATTAGCTATACATAATAATGATGAAATTTTGGATGTACACATTTGGTTAAAGAATATGCTAAAACATTATAATACTGATAATAACACTGATATATCTTTATGGCTAAAATTACCATGATAGAAGAATTACAGTAAAATTTTAAAATCGAATTTTTTGAATTACACCAACAATTGTATCAAATGTTGGACTATAGGAATGTAGTAAAAGTTCAAAATTAAAAATAAGACCCAAAATTATCTATATACAAGTTACAAATACAAAATTTAAAGTCTCAGTTGAAGATTTTTGAGGTTCAAGTTGAAGGTTCAAGGACGGAGTACTCAGTTGTTGTGATAAGACCCTGAGAAGATTTGATTCTTTGTTGAACACTATAAAATTTGGGAAAACACTGATAAAACGTACTGACCAGTAAAACGTCACTCTGAGCAATCTCTTTGGCCTGCAAAGAGTAGAGCTCTTTGAAAGTGACATTCAATTCAGTCTAGCCCAGGCTAACCTTTTAACTCTAGAAATCACGGTGCAATTTATGCAACGAAAAAAACTTTTTCTGATATACAATATGCAACCCTCATCTTGACGAAATTGCAAGAAACGTACTAAGGAACGTCCACGAGTGGGGGGACTTAATATAATTTTAGTTCAGGTGTGGTATGTATCGCCCATATGGTTGGGTTATTGGCCTTGAAATTATGTAAACATGGGTATTATCTAACAAAAATACCCTCAAAAGAAGAAAATTTAATAAGCATTTATTAGAGTCCGAATGTTGTGTGGATATTGCGTCAGAAATGTTCGTCGTGCCCAGCAAGTCTTATTACTCTCACGATCCGCTTTTCTGTACTGGATCTAAAAAACATTTGGTCCATATATGGGTATTACTGGGGGAAGGGAAAAAGGTTGAAGAAGTGCTGAACATTTTCGTTTAATTTCGAGCGCACATTAACATTACTAAAAAAATGCCCGAAAATTTCCATTAAATTCAATAAATTTAGAAATTATATAATCATTCCTGTTAAAATCATTCCAAATACATTTCAAATAATTAATTTTAGCTTCTACCGTAACTATACTACATACCATGTCAAAGACTAATCTACATTTCCTACATTTATCTGCACACTAAGTTTAGCTAGTTAAGATACAACGTCTAAATATGGGCCTACCAAGTGGTATACATAGATACGTTAAAATAGAAATGAAATTTTTATGCTATATTACCAAAAACAAAATAAAAAATATCCTTCTGTGGAAATAGTTTGCACACTTGCAAAAGACAGCTTCAAAAAGTTTCGTTTTAATTAACTTCCTTGACGCGAACACCTCAAGATAAAAAGATCTCAAAGTGAAGAGTTGAAATCATTTTCTTCAAAACTTGTTTGAAAAACATCATCACGCTTTACAATACAATATTCGTTAAGACTGATCTTCCTTTTCACTGGTGACTTAAACCTCTCTTCGGAACCAGAAAACCTCGATCTGAATCTCTCTTCTGAGCCTGATATTCTTGAAGAACAGCTACGATAAAGGGAGCTTCTACTCGTCTTTCCACTTGGCAAGTCAACATCACTGTTTTTAGAAGCGAGAAGAGAGTTACGGCTCCTGATTTCAAACATAGGAAAGGGTCTTGCACTCCTTTCAAACGAGAAGCAGCGTCGGATATTTGCCTTCTTCTTCGTCAGCGTCAGACTAGAACTAAATGATTCTTCTTGTTTGTTTGTGGCCTCTGGAAGATCAAACTGCGCGATGCATGTTCTTCTTCGGCTACGGCAACGACGCCTGGACTTAGCAGTGCTTTTTCTTGATCCAGTTGAGAGTTTACGAGTAGGTGACTTGCTTTCTTTTGTTTCTATGGCTTCATCTTCTTGAATAACCTCGTCACTTGAGTCAGATGAACTTGACAGGAGATATTCAACTGAGCTTTCCATGTCTTGCTCAGCATCTTGGGAAACTGATGGCAAAGATGTCAATCGAAGTTTTCTCATATCTCTTTCTACTTCTAGTTGATCTTCATCTGTGTTGTTGTTGTCAGAAAGTTCATGTTCCTCCTCCGCATTATCCTCGCTATCTGCTGCGTTGCCATCCGTCAGTATTTCTTCTGTCTTGTTGTCATCTGACATATAATTTTCACCGTCAAAAACTTTCTATAAATTTACTTAAAAGCCGTTTGTATGTGTTTTTATCTTAAAATGCTAGCCAAAATCATGGAAACCGTATGAACGTTAAGCGTTATTCATAACCCCTTCTCCAAATCAAGGTAGTCATTACTTTGGCAAAGAAATGCAAAGAACGTACCCTCAAATGTAGCCAACACATGTAAATGAAACCAAAAATAAGTTGGGGAAGTAATTCTTTATTTGCATAGAGAAAATGTGCTAAAAAACCCAGCTATGGTAACGTCACAGTCAGGGTCGAGGTATCGGTTAGTTCAACTACTAGTGAGACCCTAGCGACTGGCGCTAAATACCCCATTTCACATTCACCTTCCAAACCCATTTAACAAATCAGCAGTATCCTGTGTACATGCTCGGATCATCTGTCACTGTTTTTGAAGAAACGTAAAAACGTCTTTGTTTGAGTGAATTGCTTCTAGATACGAAATCTATGATGTTTTCAACTGGTTTTTTCGTAAATTTTTAAGACAAACTTAACCTGCAGTTATAATTTGACGTCTTTTATGTAGTGAGGTGAAGCCAAATTGGACTCAGAAAATACAACATTATTGGTAGAACCCGAAACTAGGCTTTAATCCACTTTAAACTCTGCTACAAAAAACAACTACAACAACAACTCTGTTCATATAGCAACACACAGCAACAACAACATAAAAAAACTTCAACAGTTTCATGACATGCGGATTCGCATGAAATGGAGGCCTAACTAACGAAGTGAGGCTGAAATTCGAAAAAAATGTGGGCGTAAGCGCATTGCGCATAAACGTTTTTAAAACGGATCAAAAGTGAGCCGGATTGGCAGTTTACACGAGACCGGATCACTTTGAAAACGTCTCGCTAGAAGGATCAAAATTGACCTGGCTATCCGTATTGATTTTGATGCGGATTGCTTGGTCTCGTGTAAACGGGAAGCGTATCCGTATCAATTTTGTTTCGGATTCAAATTGATCCGGCCTCCTTTTATGTGTAAACGTTAGGCCCTAACAAGGCAAATGAACCTGATCTCAATTGTAAGGGACGTGTCAATAACAATAACAATGAGCTAAGGACTTAGGCCCTAGGCAAATGAACTGAACATTCAACTGAACATTTCACTGAACATTTGCTGAACTTTTTCACTCTTTTTCATGCAATTTTTTGGCGCGAAATTCGAGATTTCTAATTGAAAAATTGACTTCACTCAATTATCAACATGCGCATGTTTATGACAGATAAATGTTCAGTGTTTGTCTAGTTGAGTCGCCAAATGAACTGAATATAGCACTGAACAATTGTTTTTTACCAAACATTTTTTACTCCGATCAAACATTCACTGAACAATGTTCAGTGAATCCATGTTGATGGCCAATAAGAATTTACTCGATTTTATTACGAATGATAATTTGCACATCGATTCTCGTCGGACTGAAAATATTGAGAAGGTGTCTCTCAAAATTCAGTAGTAGGTTAAATAATCAAGAGCTCGACCCTGGTTGTGACGCTACCGTAGCACGGGACTCGGACTCTGACCTCGATGATCTTCTGACACCATGAGCCAGTTGGATTAGGCCGTGACGTCACAGCACCTTCAACAGATCTTCAAGCCTCTTTGTAGTTGTGGAGCATGGTTGTCATCTATATGCATGCAGACCTTCGGTTATATCATATCAAGGATTCTTTGAAATCACAAGAACAAAGATTATGAACAGGGGCAGACTGAGGCTGGAACCTTGGATCACACCAAAAGCAATGCTTCCTGTTTGGAAGTATAATGTCTTTAGTCACCTAGCACCTACAATCCTCGCCAAAAAGGCTGGGACACTTCGAACTTTTGTAAAATTCTCGCTCTAAAGACGCATACCCCCTCCCCCCGACTCAATGTTGGTGATATCGATGTTGACAGTGATCCCAACATTGATTCGGGGGGGAGGGGGGTCTTATTACCCAAATATGTTGTAATGGGACGGGGTTTTAAGGTAAAACATACTTATAACATACTGTCCCCAATATTTTTGGCGAGGATTGTAGTATCAAGCTTATTCCACATCGATGGCTTAGAATGCTTTCTCCTGGTTGAGAAAAGAGGAAGGATCACCTCTCTGACCAAAAAGCCTACCGTAACTTTCAAAAATTGAAGCTACAGAAATTGATCTTGACTGATTTTGGATTAGATTAAGTAGGCAGTTGCACTTGCTGCTTGAATAAGAACGCGTGGAAAGAAACTATTCTCTGCAAGTACATATCATTCTTAAAGGTTTCAGTTTAAAACTTCCAAATTCCAAAATCTGGAATTTTAGATATTCTCTTCCAGATAAGATACCAGGAATCCGTTAATAATCTTGTGGTGACTTCTATCTCATATTTATCAGTTTCCCACACACTGTCCACAATTAATATCAATGGGAGAGGATATTCTTGAATGGAAATTTTTAAGGCCATTCCCAAAGAATCTTCTGTTGGAGAGTTTTTTCTGGCGCCTGTTGATTCAACTGTTTGGATACTGCGTTTAACCAACATGCGTTTCTTTCAATTTAAATGTAAATTTATTAGATGTTGATTTTAATAACCCAAATTCTACCGGGCTTTATTTTGGTCTTTCATAGCTTAGGGGTTATCCAGCCGCAGCCCCTCCAGAGATTACTGTCCTGTTTAGCTAGAACAATGAAATCTTGTGCGCGATCATGCCATACATACAAAGAATTGGTGTTTCGGACAATACTGACCAGGAACGGACAATATCGGCAGATTCCCAATAAATCTTACGTGTGCTAGCGCTGCTAAAGAATGGGAGACTTGGTCTGTTACTCTAGTCTGAGTGCCCTTTTGACCAAGGAGAAGTAAAGTAGTTAACAATTCTAAGCGAAAAGCTGTTTACGAATTACGAAGCTTTGGCGAAGCTTACCCTGTCATCAGATCTTTAGCCAGTCGATCGCGTAACCAAACAAAATCTGAATAACGACGGCGAACTTTCGAGTTCTTGACAGTGAAGGCCATGTGATTAGTCTGCATATAAAAAGTTAACAACAGTTATGTATATTAATGAAGTGAAGCAGTAAAAAACGAAATGCTACGAAATCAAATTTGAAAGGGTGAATGGTTACAAGAAATCACATAAACAATAATCATAATCAATTACACTATCTTATTCAAAATGTTTGTCGTCATTACCTTAACTTCAATTTCATAATCTGTAAATCTAGCTCGACCTTCTTCGATGTGAGTTCTGGCATTCCTCACGTGTATGGTTACATACTGAAAAAGAAATAAAATATATCACGATTCGGGAAACCATACAATATAGGCACGTTTGAGTGAGACACTCATCGTTTTATATGTGCGTGAATCTTGCGAGTGCTCGAGTCGAACGTACGGTGGGTGTGGTTTAGGGTGTGGTCTGTAAGTTTCTAAAACAGCAGAGTCCAGCCTGTCATTGCTTTTTGCATTTGTGCTAGCAGTGCCAGAATGCAGTTTAGCCCGCAGCCGCCACAAGGAAATCAAAGTTTTTGTTGCAAAGAGGGGAAAAGGGTTAGGGTTCCAGCTACTGTGTTCTTGGGCTAGTTTAGGGTTTGAGTTCATGTTCTTTGCTTTAAGGTTAAGGGCAGGTGTAGCGTTTCAGTTTTTGTATTATAGGGCTTGTTAAGAGTTCGAGTTCCTGTGCTTTCTTTAAGGTTAAGGGCATGTGTAGTAGGGTTTCAGTTTTTCTGTTTTAGGGCTAGCTAAGGGTTTGGTTCGAGTTCACGTGCTATGCTTTAAGGTCAAGGACAGGTGAAGGGTTTCAGTTTTTGCATTTTACTATTAAGTCTGCCTGCCTAACTGCATTCGTTCCTGCGTTGGTATCCCTTTATGGACAAACAACAGTGATCATTTAGAATCTTATTTAAACAGAAAATACACACGAAACATAATGAATATCAAAATCATCCTATGCCAACCCATGATATCGAAGTGTGCAAGCTGTTTCCTGGACTTTCTCTGATGCATGCACAGTCAAGTACTGTGTGATTACTGGGATAAAAACTCTATAGGTTAACCTTCACTACTTGAAATTTCAAAAAGCGTGCAATATTCACGGTTTTGATATTAAGGGTTGAATCACGAATGCAATAAAGATTTACATAAACAGTGCAAAAAATTTAGCCTGAACGTCATGTCATCTTCTTAAGCTGATTTACTCAGCCTCTCGTTAGGTCAGTGTCCACTGTCCCCTTGAGCCTCTTTTTGGATGCTTCTATTCGAGGGAAAGTCACCCCATAACATCTACACACTTTCCTGGGATCTCTTTTGTTTTCAAAGGAATCCCACGGAAACAGTGGTGATTTCAAGAGGAAGGGGGCTCAACGGTAATGTTGGTTTGGCACTGGCATCATATTTGCATCGATTAAACATGGTTGTGATCTCAAAGAACAATACCCTCTCTTGCAAATTTTGCCCCTGGAGCCCCCTTGTTAAATTCTTTTAGAAACACCACTGCTTCGAAAGTCTTTTCGAGACTCGATTGAAATACCCTACCCCTCGCTTAGAATTTCTGATCGGATAATTCTCCAAGTGTTCTACGCCTTTAGCACTTTACAGGAGGTGCCTCAGTAGTCAAGGAAGTCACCTCACGGTCGCTCTGTCCGCTTGAACTTTGCAGTCGACTACGCTTTTCCAACCCTTCGGTCTTCGGTGCCGGTAAATGAGTGCTCTGAGAATTCCTTTTGAGGCCTTCTGTAATATCAGTCAGGTACAGAGGCTCCAAATCAACAAAGGCTGCATAGCTGCCTGAGATGCATTCGCATTAACAAATAACGACTGCCTGCTTGCGTTCTTTATTCTGGAAACTTTACTATACAGTTCATTCTCATTACTAACCCTAACCATACAATATCGCCAATTCTCTAACTAGCATCGAGCTGACCACCAAGTGCAAAAGGGGGTTTTTTATCAAGTATACCAGGCAAATGCATTACTTATATCTGTTGAAAGGGCATTAATTTGAGACTGCAAGGCTATGATTATGAGCCGCAAAATATTTTCATCCATTGCTTACTAAGGCGGATGTCCATTCAGTATTCTATAGGTCGCGTGCACGACTTTTTGCAAATGCGATCGCACGCTCAGATAGACTCACTACATAAGTCCTACTACTTCGCTTGATGTTTTTGTTGTTAATTGTAGGGGCTCAGCGTGGAATGACATAAAAAGTAGGGAAGTGTGAATTTAAGACCCGTGTAGTGAGTCTAGCGCTCAGACCGAGCCGATCGAAAAAAGTCACACGCGCGATAAATACCGAAATTTGGAAAATCGATGACATAGATGATATGGCCGCCAAAAATTCTCCAAAACAAAACCCACTTTACCAATGTTACAAAATATTTATTAAAGGGTTTCAAAAGCTCAATTTAAAACAGCTTTAAAATCAAGGTAAACTAAAACCATTTATTAAAAAAGCCAAAATTCATTCTTGGTAAACAGTTTTAACTGTTTTGGATCGGCTGGGAATGTCAGTAGTGCAAGGTTTTTCTGTGCACTGTTGTTTTGAATAAGACAGTATACTTGATCATGATCATACTGATATGTTTTGGTTGTAGGTTTCTTATTTACTTTCCAACAAGAGATTATTAATTTCCATGAACAGTAACAGCACAGAATAGCGATTCTGTGATAACAGTGACATAGAGTAACTGAAAAACATTTCTCTGTGCATTTTGAGCAACAGAGACGTGGGAAATGCGAAATAATGCGACATTGCAGCGTGGTTTTGAATGTATTCGGTGCAAATTTGTAAAGCAGGGATGACTAACTGTGAATGAAAAGCAGTGCTAAGGCACGGGGGATTATTGGTTAAATTTTGGGTAGGGGTCTGCCGCCGGCATGTTCAAAATGGTACCCTTGGCTAGACCAATTCTACCAAAATGATACCTTTGGCAAGAAAAATACGCTCGAAATTGTTGGTCTTAAGTCGGAAAATTAGAAGGTTGACCTTTTCCTTTTACCAGTTTCTTTTAAAAACGCTTACGACTAAATTTCTACGAGTTTCAAGGCTACTTACGATGAAAGCGTGGCCGCTCCATTGCCAAATATGATACCCTTAGGTAGACCAAAATTGCCAAAAAGTATACCCTTGACTAGATTAGAAGTCCGAAACAGTATACCCTCTAGCGCAGCACATCCCCAGGTACCTTGACTATGGAAGAGCCCCCCCGTGTGCTAAGGCTCATTTTCACTACCATGGTTCGTCGCTTTTATATCATTGGGTCTGGGTCCCAGTTATCGCTCATGAAGCCGAGGCTAACGAGGCTAGTCTGCGCGTCCAGTAGTTCAATTCAATAACGATAACTACGACTACGTCTCAGGTAAAGTCTACTGTCAGGGTATAATTGTTGCTGAATGTTGTTGCATACGTTTGACAGAATTCTTGCAAGTGAAAATGTTTAGTCTGGTCCGCCAAACCTTCTCTCCGGCTCGGCTGCGAAATTTCGTTGTCGGATTATCCCGTTGCGGTTGAGTTGCAATTTACATGGTAGAAATTCTAACGAAATGGGCCTAGGATTATGCGCCAGAAAATATGGCGCTGCACACTCAACAACAACATCGGAGATATATGGTAGAATCTAATTCTAGCAAAAAGGGTGCAACTCATGAGCCAATTTTCGACACTTTCACGCAGCGTTTTATTCAAATATCTTATTGATTATTCTACCTTCTGGAGATAAAATTCTTTGAAATTTTCGCTACAGAATAGTAATTTTTTAGAATTTATCTTAGTCATTTTTGGGAATTTATCAGTTCAACATTTCCTCAACCCAGGCTTATAGCCGTAAGATAGTTAACCTTTGTTCCTTTCCTGGACTACTTTAGTGAAAAGCCACAAATAGAAATATTTTCAGATTGCTTATAAGAGTGAAATAAATATAGTCAATAAACTGTTGTAAAATCATTGTTCTGAATATGTGGAAAAACCATTCTACCCTGACAAGGATAGTTCATTGTTTCGGTCAGGGTAACTGGCCGTCGTTTCAAAGCAAAGTCTTTGAGTCGTGCAAACTTAAAGATTGCGAAAAAGAGCCGAAAATATCAACACACCCAGCCCTAAACTGCTTATTAAACGGTTGCTTATTAGAAATGTTTAAACTTCAGGGGACTCCTGGGACGCCAAAAGCCCCCGACAAAAAAGTCTTTCCTAGTTTTTCGATCTGTAGCAATTTTACAATAATTTTAGTATCAGCGTAATGTATACTCAAAATCGTTAAATCTTGAGAAGAGCTAAAGTTAGTATGACGCCTGGTTCGAAATAGCATAATTTCATTCTGTTAACTAGCAGATCATTAAAACTTTTCAAAGGTGGTATGCTTCTCATACCAGGGACATTCGAAGCCACTCTTCGAAGCCACAGAATCTTTAGCAGAAAACAAAAAAAACCAGGGAAACTAATGAAACTTTTTTTGCTGTTGGCCCAAGTTTCCCCTCCGGCCACCGGCTGCGACAGCATTTTGGAAACGAAATCAAGATCGAAAGTGGTTTGAAATGTTGAACAGTGACAAGTTGTAAAACAGTGATGAAATGATGAACATTAGCCATTTGAGAGTGTAAATGGTACAAGAAACAAGGACATGGGGATCTGGGGATAAGGGTTTACATAAATTCGTATGAATATTCAAACTGCCTCGTGTTCCGTGATAACACTGATCATTGAGGACTCTTGTCAATAATTAGTGTTTACTTGGGATAGTCCATAAGGAAAACATCGACAGAAAAGAAAATGAAAAGAACAAATTTCGAAGAAGTGCAGAGCAAACAAACGATGTTAATTAATATCATGGGAAGCCAGAAGCAAATAATGCAGAAGTGACAACTTGGTGATAGGCAACTAAAGGAAATTAGGGACAGTAAGGCCGGAGAGGGCCCAGAAAACCGAGGAAACGGTTTTCTAGTAGGGACTGTATACACTGAATCAATCGATATACACTATAAATTTACGAAAACAAAATCTTAAGTTATAAGCTTGATAGTAAAACTGGACTCACTTCTCCACGTGAAAATCGATTCATTGTGCCAATCAATTCCAACGTTTTACCGATCGCTTCCAAGTATTCGCCTTGATTCTGCCTTGTCGATATGAACTCCGTGTTCACATACAAAATCCACTACGGTCTACCAAGCAGGCTTCTAAAACACAGACGAAAACAACTAATAAATAGTCTTTTAAACCCAGTAAGACTTGTGATTCATCAGTGTAATTCACCAACTGCGAAGTAATATCGCATAATCCAAGTATCGATTTGTCTGTCATTGAAACTGTATGACAAGGGCTGCTTACCAGTTTCACATAGGAAGCATATGGCTTATTTAATATATTCATCTACCCAAATCAACAAGAATCAGTGATCCTAGTGCGATCGCTGATAACATTATCTTAGCCCTCAGCCCTCAAACTCTGCCCGACACTGATGGCCCCACAACCTCCGGGAATTAGCAAGTCCAGAAACAAACAGTAACTGTGCATTCGCAAACAGCAGGCACGGGGGGTTCTTGGCTAAATGGCTAAACTTTGGGTCTGCCGCTGGCATATTCAAAATGGTACCGTTGGCTAGACCAATTTCTACCAAAATGATACCCTTGGCCAGACAAATACGCTAGAAATTGTTGACTTATTTTTTTATTTTACCAGTTTCTCCTTAAAATGTTTACGATGAAATTTCTACTTTACAAGGCTGCCAAAAACGAAAGCATGGCCACTCCATTGCCAAATATGATACCCTTTGCTAGACTAAAATTGCCAAAAATATACCCTTGGCTAGACTAGAAGTCCGAAAAAGTATACCATCTGGCGCGGCACATCCCAAAGTACCTTTACTATGGAACAGCCCCCCCCCCGTGACAACAGGTTTTCTCAAAAGTTTAAGAGACAAGATTGGTGAGTGGCGATAAGGGATATGCTTAGACAAAGGTGATATGGTATATTCTGACCGCCCCCCAATTGAGGCCTGACTCAAAATGACAGAAGGAACCTTTGCTTCGCTTGGTGCAAAATAAGTGTACTACAGCTAGCTATATATCGTCTCTCCAAATCAGTCAATCATGAAGCAGACTGGTTTTCGACGAAAATGCTGTCCGTCTAACAAGAAGTCCGAGTTCTTCACTAGTATGAAGGTGCCCACTGACTTTCAGGGGTATGCATGAAGAGAGTTCTTTCTCACCTCCTCTCCACATCCGGAAGCTCACAGCACTTTTTACGTTCTATCTAGAGATATATGGCAAAGAGAGTTGTCTGTATATCTTGCAATTTCTGTCCATAATATCAAGCAGACTCTAGCGGACAGAATACGATATATGAAAAATAAAGCAAGGTCACGACTGTAAATTCATGTTAGATGTTAAGCAAACAGACAAGGGCACGAGGAGTATAGCTAAACGTAAAGGAATATAATTCACAAAGAAAATTTCAAATGCACCAGTCTAATAGTAATAGGGGTCTAATATATGTTTCGCACCAACGCTATCCGTTATGCAATTGATCTTTTATGTTACCAGAACTTATAATACGATGTTACACAGATGAACTGTTCCCCAATTACTTTCATGTTGGACTTGCATATTTCATGTTGGACCTATGTAACTAATATGAAATAATAAGGTCCAATTCTAAATGAGTAAAAATTCCAAAGTCCATATATTTACTGAAAAAATCTATGAAATTTCCTTACTTTTTACAATTTGTAATCATTAAGGATACATAATGTCTATTTAAATATTGTAGTCATTATCGATGGGATCCATGCACTGCACACACATTAAATGTAAAGTCAAGTTATTAAACACTCTGATATGCCAGAAGTTTGGCTCTTCAGTCATAACTGCCACCGCTTGCAATAGCATGAAGGACTGGGAAATTAGCTCAAGGGGTAACTTTCAGTTACGAAGGAGGGAACAAGAAGTGAATGTTTTGAAGGAAAGAAAAGTCGCACCACACTCTGATAAGCCGAAATTTTTTAACGTTTGCACTAGCCATAACTGCCCCTGCTAGCATAACTGAGAGACAGAGAGAATCGCGTTAAAAGGGTAAATTTCCAATAGGACAGAGGGAACACAAGAGGTCAATGTAGTGGAACAAGAAGCGAATGTTTTGAAGGACAGAAAAGTCGCATCACACTTAGATAAGCTAGAATTTTCGAAAGTTTGCAGTAAAATGATGACTGTCCACGCTAGCACGAACGACAGAGAGAATTTTCTCCAGAAGTAATTTGAGCTTGCTCCCTCGCTTCGAAAAAGAGAAAGACGATTTAGGGGATGGGGCTTAGTCGGGAGCTGAGTGAGACAGTAAGCCAGTTAGGTTGAGTTGGGTAAGTGTCACAATACTCTATGATTAATAAATACAACGAACAGAGAAGTGAAAGGGAGGGAGGAAGAGGAGTTACGTTGTGCACACACATGCATACCTACACTTAGCCTCCTCGCCTATCTCTGCCCTGCTCTCACACAGAATACCTCTGGTTTGAGAGAACTGTATCAATCTTTTGGGAAAGCCTAAGTTTAATTTTGCTAACAAAATACAGTACATGTAGAAGGCCCGAAAATTTAAAGAACATTATACTACTAAAGAGAACCATTTATAAGGAACCTACATGTAGAAGGCCCGAAGGAAACTTAAGAAACTTCAATGTCGAATGCTTTTATCACTGCAAATAACCAAGAATTAGAAAGCTGGTTCCATTCATTTGCAGTCGAAAAGCACAAAAATTGTACGTTACACATGTATCAAATGTTTCCTTGAGTAGTCTCGAGTTTTGCTCACATGCAAGTGTCTCTCTTTTATTGTTAACAACACTGTATGTACAGATAAAATTAAGGAACTATTAAGGAACTTTTTGAACTACATATGCCTCAAACTATAGAGGTCCAAAAAAAAAGCGTAAGGAACTTTAAGAAATTTCTGGGTGTATGTATCACTTGGTCCTTTACAGTATCACGTTAAAGACCAAATAGAGACCACGAACATATCCTTAGAAGCTTAAAAATTAACAGGCTTCTTTTAAGTGGATACGCACTATTGTGGTGGTAATTTTTGAGTACTGTGGTGATATTTTTCGCGTGCATAACCTCACCACAGTACGCTAAAAATACCACCACAATCAAGCATAATAACCCACCACAGTAGTGCTTATCCACCACAGTACGCAAAAAATACCACCACAATCAAGCATAATAACCCACCACGGTAATCCGTATCCAGCACAGTACGCAAAAAATATCACCACAGTATGCAAAAATACCACCACAGTAGCACGCCTAGATTTGCTAGGGTGGTGTCTAATGACTTTAAGAAGCAAGCATTGTAGTTATCAAACTTCAAAATCAATTTCAGGATCGGTGAAAATGCAGTTTTTGAGGGGTTTCGCGCCACAAATATCCTAACACGGTAACACCATTGCAAGAATCCTTTAACTTCCTAAAAATTCTTTCTATCATAACATACATATCAAAAGCAAAAGGGGTAGAGGCAGTTCAAAGACCCGCCTAATTGAGGGGACAACCTAAACAAAGTTTTCCACAGAGTCATTCCCTATTCTTTTGTTTTGCAAAATAACCAAAAATGGCACAAAAGACGATGGGATGGTTGGCGTTGGGGCACGAGGGATCTGAGCGATCATAATCCCTCTGCACAAGCTAATGATGTAATGCTGATGATATAAAAGTGAAATATAACTGCTGAATCACTAACGCAGACATTTGCTGTATTTTCCTCTAATTGAAGTTCCGCGCTAAAATGATGGTAGTTCGTTAGAGTGGCGCTTTGAGGGTAACGCTAAATCCAGTGTTTACACCAATACACGTTTTTTTAATAAGAAAGTGGTTTATAAGAAAGTAGCGCTCGACAACTTAAAAACTTAAGAAAGTTCAATACTGGATTCTTGAAACTTAAGAAAAGTTTCTTTCATATTTTCAATCTTAATGTTCTGTATGTTATTTTCGCTCTTCTGTTCCGTCGTTAATCTTGCTCTGAAACGAGTCTTGTGATTATTTTCTATGGAAAACGTTATATTTATGCAATGTATACTTAAACCGTGCACTCGCAGAAATACTGCATTCCAAACCAACTTTGAAGAAAGGAAGACAGTCACAAGAAAGGTTTGGTACTGAAAACATGAAGTATCAAAGAAAGTTTCAATACTGGCCCAAAAAACTGTGTTATAAAAAAAAATTTTATAATAAAATTACATGCTTGGTGGTTTATGGTTACATCATGTATTGCTTTGTTTAAAATTCGTGGGTCGTGGTTCAGCAATTACATATACAAAGGGACCTCCACATAACGGACACCTGTAGGATCAGTCTTAGTGTCCTACGTAGTTGTCCGCTGAAGGGAGGTTTGATTTCACATGGACTTTGAGACGAAACATTTGCCCGTTATTCAGGGGTGTCCGCTTTATAGAGGTGTCCGTTGATGGAGGTTCAATGTACCTGGACTTAAGCTTAGTGGATATTTTTAAGTATAGACATAAAGAAAACATTACCCACCATCTCATTCTTTTGATAGTAAACAAGTCTTGACGGGAAAACAACTTTGTCTCGTGTTAACAGTTACCAGAACTGAGATAAACTGCAGCAACCAACCTACTAATTCTCTTCTGAAAAAGCTTAAAAACAGTTAACAAGAGCGCAATTTATTCCACTCAAAAAAATCCAACCGTTTCATACAAAATTTCGCAAATCAGGGCTCCTATGGCATCCCAGCTAATAAATTCAGCTGGAAAATAAATTTTGTGAGATCTTACTGCACTGTCTTGAAATTCGGGACGTTTAGATTACATTTGCTTCCTCAGGATCCGGGGGTTATACTTGAAGGAAACTCTATGTATAATTGCTTCACAGTCCAACCAGAAAATCAGGTGTGACTAACCTGATGCCAGAGCGCTATACCCAAATCAGCGTCTCTCACAAAGATTGATCATTTTTTCGTATTTTACATCGGTAATGAAATTTCATAGTCCTTTTACGTGGTATAAATCCCATTTTTTGGCGCAAAAAAATCGAATATCCTCCGCCCCCTAGTAGGTACCTAATGACTGATCCCTTAGGACAAAGCTTAAACGCTTATCTTTGTAGACGTGTAGTAGTGACTTTGACGGCAGTGAGGAGAATCAAACTGCAATGCAACCTCTAGCGAGAGAGATACCATTGCGACACACGACACCAACTCAACATGGAGGTATTCTGAGGCGTGTGGGGGTATTCTTTGGGCGGTAGATCCTGCTAGTCATACCCAAGTTTAAAGACAAGTCGAAAACGTTGCTGTGAATGTCTGTACAAATGTATGGATCGGAGAAAAGTTTAACTTATATAATACAAACAGTACTAACAGGCCCTAAAGAAATGACCAGTTAGTTACTCATCAGATACATTTCTTTAATTTCTAACGTAACACTTAACAGTATCTACATATTCTCAATGGGAATTAAGTAAGAGTCATCCTGATGCCAAGAGCCTGCTGTTACCTCTCAGACAAGCATCAAACGCGTTACTACAGGGTCATCTTTAAGCTCAATGATTACAATCAAGCACCACGTTTTCACCACAAAATATTAGAGGAATTTCATCAAGGAAATACAATTTACTAAACGGAAATCTTGACATTTTCAGTTTTGAAGTCACAGCAGAGAAAGACTGTGTTCTCCTAAGCATTAAGCAAAGTAATCTGCTTAATCCAGTGTTAATGTTCATATTACAACATCAATGGATAGAAATCCCTCTTTCCTCTTGCTATAATGCATGTTATCTTGCCCTGATTCTTGTAGAATCGGAGACACATGTGCAGAAAACATCTCTAGGATTAAGTATCTACTATGGCTCAGAGGAAGCGTCTCAATCCTACGATTCTACTCAAGAAACCAACAATTCACAACTCTTTCAATTTGACTGCATTTTTCAACAGTATATCGACAAAACGAAAAATATATGCAGTCCAATCACTTCATAGTTGTCCTTGACTACCTTTGGTAGTGTGACACGATTTGTCTGCCCTCTTTGCGTTTCCAACTATAGTGAAACCACTGCATGTGCACTCCACCATATACCCCGTGGCCCTCAACACTTGTAAAGTTAATGCAAACCTGAATCCTACACAGTATGGCAAGGAATGGTACTTCGAAAGGGCGACTCACATCAGGGTCAAACGTTCAACCCCGACCAAATGCAGCTAACATTTCATCCAAAATTGAACAACATTCATGGTGGGCGAAATCTTTGGTGTGTTGTTGGCGACGTTTTGCAAAGGCTTTAGAGAATTTCTCTCTCTGCTTTTGCAACAGTACAGACATTTAGCAAAATTTATTCGTTTTGCAATCTTCTTTCAACTGCAATAAATTAATTTATCATTTCATTTCCTAGCAATTATTCCCTTACAAAATACAAACCAGCAACTTACATTTATATTAAATTTCACAACTACAAATTCCTACTAACAAATACTAAATATTGATGGCATTTTTAATATACCAACAATAAAGTACAGTGCAGTCTGGGATGACTACGGGGGAATTTTGGGTTGATCTGACGAAAAGGGAATACTCTAATTGCAACGCCGTTAGACAGGCATTTGGGACCTAATTCAACACAAAACCGACCTGCGCTAAGTTTGTACTTTGAAATCAATCCGAGTGCGGTAATTCAAATGTTCCGCAAGAATTTTATCCTTTTCAAAATTGCTGAACATAGAAATCAGTCAATGACGATATTAGTCATAGCTAAGTGTCTGTGCTCTTAGACGGGCAGCTTAGGACTTGAGTAACTTTAGAATTCAATAAAGACATTACTGGAAAGCCAATTCGCTGGACGGAAATATATGCCGTTTTCAAAGCAAAAACTATAACTATTTGCTACTTATTTTTATAAATCCTAAATACTATAATAACAAAATAGCCGAATAACCAACAATGATTTCATCATGATATTCCACCAGATGACATTCTTGATGGCATTCTATCTCTTTTAAATGATACCAAGAAGTACTAAGTATTTTAGCAAGGGAAATGAGGGGCGTGAGTCCTGCTTGAAAAATACTTAACAAAAAGGCTCTTAATTTATGATGGTGTGTCGGGTCAGCCCCTTCATAACAATTAGCTGTTTCCCCAAGCTTTCCTCTCCATTCAATAGTTTAGCTCTATGACGTATGACATTAGCA
Source organism: Chrysaora quinquecirrha (assembly GCA_014526335.1). Taxonomy (NCBI): domain Eukaryota; kingdom Metazoa; phylum Cnidaria; class Scyphozoa; order Semaeostomeae; family Pelagiidae; genus Chrysaora; species Chrysaora quinquecirrha. Next base: position 492,458 of record JACTAT010000119.1, read on the forward strand.
AATGGTAGTGAAGATTGCCAGCAACTGCAAGCAACTGAATCCAGTCTTCCAATTAACGAAGTAGTTAATTTTGTTGGTCTATGTACTTTGTTTACCAACTCTTCCCATCAACTGATTCGACTGCACGAGACGCGCCAGTAAGGGTCTCCTTGTAATAAACAATATATCAATACCTTTTAGGAAGCGAGTTCAGTCGTGAACCAATTGCAGTCAACCGACCAGTCGTTACTGATAAGGGAGTATTTGCGTCCATATGTTGTAGGAGACACATGATATGACATTTTCTATATGCTCCACACCAGCTTTCCCTCTCTCAGGCAATTCAGCGTACTTTGAAGCAGAGGTCGGTATCACAGGGGGCTCTTCTCTGTAAACAGCTTTTATGTCCTGAAAAACACAAACAGGGAATTGATTGAACATTCGTGCAATACATATGTCTGATTGAACATTCGTCTAAAAAATTACATCTTGAGAATCGGCAAACAAAAATTGGAAGGATTCAACTCAATGATAAGCAAGCAAGCAAGCAAGCAAGCAAGCAAGCAAGCATGCAAGCAACAAAGCAAGCACAATAACAAGTGAGCAAGCAAGGAAGCAAGCAACGAAGCAAGCAGGATAACAAGCAAGCAAGCAACAAAGCAAGCAAGATACCAAGCGAGCAAGCAAGCAAGCAACGAAGCAAGCAAGATACCAAGTGAGCAAGCAAGCAAGCAACGAAGCAAGCAAGATACCAAGTGAGCAAGCAAGCAAGCAACAAAGCAAGCAAGATACCAAGTGAGCAAGCAAGCAAGCAACGAAGCAAGCAAGATAACAAGCAAGCAAGCAACAAAGCAAGCAAGATACCAAGTGAGCAAGCAAGCAAGCAACAAAGCAAGCAAGATAACAAGAAAGCAAGCAACAAAGCAAGCAAGATACCAAGTGAGCAAGCAAGCAAGCAACGAAGCAAGCAAGATAAAAAGCAAGCAAGCAACAAAGCAAGCAAGATACCAAATGAGCAAGCAAGCAAGCAACGAAGCAAGCAACAAAGCAAGCAAGATACCAAGTGAGCAAGCAAGCAAGCAACGAAGCAAGCAAGAGGGAGCTAAACAAATCCAGGATCTGCAACTAGAACGAATGCGGTGGGTACTCATTTATAGACTTCGGAAGGATGGACACTGTAGCTGACTGAAGGCTTGTGGAAACGAGATTCAAACTCAAGATCCTGAGCCGAACAGCTCATGACCAACAACTTTTGTTAGGAAACAGCCCTTTGGAGCAAAGTTTCAATGAAGATAAACTCAGAAACATTTTTGCTTTGAGAAAAAGTTTAAAAGCTGATAGCCCGGATCTTAGAAATCTATAGCTTTCTTTAAGTAAACGCTAAAATGTTTCTTTGATATAGAGATATAATTTCGCTGTTTTGTTCATGCTAACAAATCATGAGTTCGCTGTCTTTATGACGAAATGACAGCCTCAATAAAATTCTCGGTATATCAAGGATGTTTAGAAAGCATTTTCTTCTTAGTATATATCTATTCATGCTCACATCATACGAGATTTAATACCTTTTAAGATGATTTATATCGGCATTACTCTATGTATTACTTTGCTATTGATTCATGCTGGTTTTATCCTACAGTTGATCGCAAGGTTTATTAAACTGCAAACATTTGATATTATCTCACATGACAACTAAAACACTTATCTTACCTTCTACCTCGGTAATGCTGTTGATATATTTTCTAAGATTGGTTTTGCAATATCAGACTTTTAAAGGCTGTGGCCTTTTATGACAGTATAATATGCAAACAATAAAACATTGTGTTTGTTGCTTATGCTTAAGACTTGCAGCTAAGATTTTAATAACTATGTTTTTGACTTGCATTGCTTGATTGTTTGCTAATGCACTTCAATATTCCCTTCATTCAGCAACACACAAGATCAAATCAAACAAAATCAAATCAAATCAAATCAAAACAAATCAAATCAAATCAAATCAAAATAAAATCAAATTAAATCAAATCAAATCCAATCAAATCAAATCAAATCAAATCAAATCAAATCAAATCAAATCAAATCAAATCAAATCAAATCATATCATATCAAATCAAATCAAATCAAATCATATCAAATCAAATCAAAATATCTTTAAGTGCATACCTGTATCGTTCCATCAAGATCAGTAATCACAAGAACAAACATATCCAAGTCTTTTGGATTCAGGATGCAAACGTAACGCATTTTCAGCTCTTCGGATAAAAATTCACGATATGAATTTCCAAACTTGCCACTTAAAACTCTAAGAAGACAACAGAAAATTATTTAATGAAGGCAGTTACGCAAACTGGGGCTTTGGCCAAAAGGGCAAGGGTGGGTGATGGATCAAGCTGCAGACGAATGCATAAAAACCCAGGTTAATTAGAGTGCCGACAGTGGGATTGTGGACATTCAAAAAGTTCTTCCCTATAGTTTGAAGAAAGAGCACTAGGTATAAGGGGCCATACTCAGTTGAAAAACTGCACATAAAACTAGAGAGACAGGAAGGCACACAGTATCAACATTCCCAAAGCAAGGGCATAAGAAACTAACAAATGCCGCAACAGAAAGGAAGGTCTACAGAAACTAGGACACCAAAAGAAACGCGCGCCAACTTGGAGGTGATAACTATAGCTAACCCTGACCGACGGAGGCTCAATATCATGCGCACAACTTAAGCGTTTTTAGTGCAGGGGTATTCCTTAAGAAACCAGAGGTGAAGGTGAAATGATGTGTTTAGCGTGGCCTAATCAAAATGGCTCGTGATTTCAGAAGCTCAGCGAGATCGAGGTTCGAGTCCAAGCTACGGTAGCATCACAGCCAGCTTTGAGGTCTCGAATAGTCAATCTACTACTGAGATCCTAGCGACTTGACTAAATACACCATTTCACCATCACCTTAAGAAGATGGATAAAAAGGGATCCAGTAAACTTACTTTAGTGTTCCATTCTTTTGTGGTCTTGAATTTCCCATTAGAGTAAAAATAGTTGCCATATTTTTGTCGATCTCTGATATTGAATAAACTTTAACTAATCCAAGCAGCAGCTTCATCTCTGAATGTGAGATTCTCTGTAGAAGGAAAGATTTTGCTACATAAAACGTAAGAAGGTGTGCGGGTTGCAAGTTCTTATAAAAGCAATGATTTAAGGCCTGACTAAACTAGGAGACATGTTATGAGAGATATTGTCGCGCGTGACATGTCCCCTCGTTGTCTCCCAGTTTAGTCACGTAGGAAACGTTTAAGCGCGCGACAGAATTTGTAGCGAGAGAGACAAATGTTGCTGGGAAACAACAGAAACATTTCTTGTCCCCGCGACTCGAGGGACATAGCTAGTCACTCGCATGTTTAGCCACCCTGGGAGACACGCCGAATACAATGTCGCACGCAACATGTCTCCTGGTTTAGTCATGGCTTTAGAATACGTCAAAGACATAAAAAAGAGGGGAGCGCGCAAACGAATATGCATGAATAAACAGTATTATTTAAAACCCATGCTAACCAAAGCAAAATGCCAAGTATATATCTTAGTGGTTTTTGAGTAGTGCAAAATTTCAAAATTGCGAGGAAAAGCGGAGACATCTTCCGACAGACTTGAAACCTTCTTTCTTCTGACACATCTCCTCCTTGGAAGAGCCCAAGAGAGAAAACTAACTCTTTCTGTGAACACAGAACCGGCAGAACCGGTCTTTCAGTTTTGATGTCGATGGATTCCAAAACAATTAAAAGAAATAATGATCTTGCTCAGTCAAATATTCGAAAACAGTCATTGCTGTAGTGTTCTGCACAATCTGGGTAGTGCTGTTGTCCAATGGCAGAATCATGCTTGAGGGTGGTTGTTGCTTGGAATCGCGTGGTCGTTGCTCTCTTTGCCAAAAATTGTTTGGCGAATATTAGACAGAAAGAGTTTTGACTCTTCAATTAATTCAATTGGTCTTTCCTCTAAATCCCGCAGGTTGACAGCTGAGGATTTGATACCAAAGAACCTCTTCCTCACTAATTTGAACTCCTAAACCTTTTTTATTTCTGTTAGACTTTATTTTAATAGACCAAAAATTGTAAATTTCATGTTCCGAACTTCTTTTTGCACTTTGGCTGGTGTTGTGGCAGAGGGATGGCTAAATCTTGCCGCCAAAATTTCAGCCGACATTCGTATCACATACTGGCTCCGATTGAAGAGCCTCGAACTACAGTCAGAAAAATCTTATTTGGGTTCGTTTCCATGTACATTCTATGCCGAAATATTATCAATTTGCTACGAATCTGCTTCATGAAGAATGAGATGCTGTTTTGCTTCGTTTTGCCGAGCTAAAAGCGAGTGCCTTACCTAACACGCATGCGTTGAACCAACATTTGTTGCTATAGGTTGCCAAACGAAGCCAGCATGCCGAAATTTTGGGTGAATTTTGACCTTTATCAAAATTTAGTCAACAACACACAACATGATGTTGGCTCACCCAACAAGGTGGCCATGCGCTGCCAACATTTTGCCCAACATGAATGTTGTCCAATGTTGGGTCAAATGTTTGCTACGTTTGGCAGGGGCTGAAGAAAGAAATGCCGCATACTTCTAGTTGAAAATGCAAACGAAGAATGATAAATCTGTCAGTTAAGCCATACCGCAGAGGTTATAGTTCTGATGCTACGCAGTGTCTTCTCTAGCTTCCATTTCTGAACAGCAAATTCGGTTAAACTTTCCTTTCGTGTTTCAGGTTTTTTTCGCTGCTTTCTCGCTGATGTATCTTCTTCAATACAATCCATAAGCAGCAATTGATACCAGACAAAATCTCTCCAACAATTACTTAGGCACGTTGACGCAACTTTAGTCAAACGTTTGCTCACGAAAGCTACTTCATTCGCAAGGAAATTGACGTCAGCGACTTCCACGCTGGCACTTAATTGTCCAGAGCTAGAAGATTTCCTGAACCCAAGGGAGACTGTAGTCGATACAGACGTTGATATTGAGTCGTTTGAATTCGACCGTCTAATGAAGAGTTCGTCGGAAGAGGACTGGAATAATCTTGCTTGTTCTGTAGGCATATAGTTGGGCTGTTGTTTGGCAGTTAACAAGGCAGTATCTGAGCTTGGGCTTGAGATTTCTTTTGTGGGTGAAGTTGATTCGTTTTTGTGCAATGAACCAGGCCATGTTGGAACTTTAAGCGGGCCAGGCTGAGGTTCGTCTTGATATTGATCTTCAGAATAGGAGTTACTGCTCGTCCTTGTACTGAATCTGACTCTATGTTTTGTTGGCCCTAAGGAGAGAGTGAGAACACAATCACATGAAATAGAATATCTAAAACTTCGTAAAAGAAAGGGTACTTTACGGACAATTAGCATAAGAAAACCATTCTGATATGACTGGAGATGACATTCTCTGCATGCTGACTATTTTGACATATCACGCAAATACATCAAATGTATTGAGAGTCACCAACTTTTGTTTTACACTGAACATAGTTCGATATCCAGTAGTGAGTTTAAGGAAAACTGCGGACGAGTTGCAAGCTATAATCAAATCATACAATAATTTTAAGGACGGTACTCATTATATTCCCCCGGGGCAAACTTCTTTTCTCCGAGGTACCGGTATCTCCCATTCTTATCTTAAGTGTACCGTGCCCCCATTAATCCAGAAACGTTATGAAAGATACAACCAAAAATCCAGATACAACGAAAAAAACACTGTACATGTGTATTGTAGAAAAGCGAACAATGCCCATAAACCGGGACCAAACATGAAAAAAAATCTGTTGTGCCTAAAACTGGTACAACAATACCTTCAGTACAGAATTGAACCCCTCAGTACATCTCCAAAGCAGTCAACAAATGATTTATCGATGGTTTGGTTTGATTGAACTTGGGAATTTGAAGTTCAAAAGACGTACACTTGATATGAACGACACCCATTAATAATCAACAAATTGATTTTAGTGTAACCCTCTGAGTAGAGGAGGAACGAGTGACAAACAGAGTATCTTCTTTGCTGGATATCTTCAAAGACCAAACAACCAAGTCAACAAATTTTGGACGTGACAAGTGGAAGTCATTGATCTTAGGTGCATCTTTACAGACCACATTGTAACACAGAAGGCATCAATGTCAAAGATGCATACAATACGTTGTTTGCAAGAATAGGCATGGTTAACAACCAGAAAATGATTGCCTAACCCCAGATTTATTTATTGGAGTCGGTTTGATAAAAACCATTCAATGTCTAACCACGGGGATATCTTCCTTCCATCTATATTTCTTGTGGGATCTATGCATCCTGTTGGCCTGATAATGGTAAGAATTCTATTGCTGGAATGTGCTACATTTTCTGATCCAACGACAATGTGTAAAAGTCTTGAAATTTTGTTCAATCAAGACAATGTTACAAATTGCTTTTTTTTAGACGCATAATCTTGTGGAACTGTTTGCTAAGTTTTTCGTAAGTTTTGCAAGGTTTTAAGGTAAGGTGCCTTGTTCGTTGGAAGTAATGAGTTCATTCGATCGCGTCCATTTGTGTTTTGCTGTATTTCAAATGAAAAATGTATATATGAGCCTCTTCTTTCTATCCTTACTTCAGTTCACAGCAATTTCGACTTTGGGCCTGCTAATCTGGTAAGAGATGTCGGTTGGGGGAGGGTGTCCACCCTTCCCTTTTTTAGGGAAACATTAGGACGCGATGTTTATTTCAAATCTTCTTCGTGAGTTTGCGAGTGGTGCCCAGGTAAGAGAAATGTCTTAGCTCTTGCCTCGTCGGCAAAATAAAAGCCTTAGTCGACCCCACGGCTGCGGGTCTTTTCTTATTCACAAACGATGTTCACAAAGCAAGGCCTTGATGGCTTTCAAAATTTCTTGATTCTTCCGTTTGATAGCAATGACGGTCATTCAAATCGGTTTGATAAGCCGACTCAGTTCGCATTGCATTAATGTCGATATGTGCTTACCTGACTTTTGCTAATATATAAACTCGATAACAAAGTGAAGTTGGATTTTATAGACGCGTAATTTCATGGAGAAGCTGCTGTGAGGTTTGTAGCTAGTACTTTCTTACATCCTATCATTTTATTCAATGCATGATACTGTATACCGTTGTAACTGCGTAGCTATCATTCAAATGGTCCTTAGAGTCATGGAGCAGAAGAAAATAACCTGTTCGTAACGTACTTTGCTTACAACGTACCAAATAATTATACGGTTCCTTGATAGCTCAAGAAGAGTTTCTCTGAAATTGAGCATCTAGACTATATTAACTCAATGTTGAGAGCCTTTGATTTGTCAGAAAGATTAATTTTTAACATTACATAGTTCAACTGCTTTAAGACCTTATATTCCTTCGTCTATTACTTCAATTTACGGATGTATGTCGCAGCTATAATTTTGCTTTCTGGCCAGCAGAAATGAATCAATTTTTCAAACTGTTCTACTGATATGTGATATAATTCTCAAGACATTCTTGAATTTTGATTAAAAACTATAATAAGTACTATCTGTTTCACTGTTAATCTTGCTTTACGACATTTGCTTGCGTTCCAGTTTCAAACTGCTTAAATACTAAAAAAGAGAAAGAGATTGATGTGAAGCAACGAGTTAATATTTTGATGTGTTATCTTAAGATGCGTGTATCGAAGAATTCTTGCTCTTTTCAAACTTAATTCTAAAAAAAAAACAGATATGAAATCAGGAAAGTTGTTTTTGCTCAAAAAGAGATAGAGCTGAGTAGATCGATTAGTAGCTTAACTACACGCTTTTTTTTATAAGGAACCACGTTATAAGGAACCTACATGTAGAAGGCACGAAAATTTAAAGAACTTATACTACTTAAGAGAAAATCACTAAGGAACTTTTCATTGTTGAATATTTTTATCACTGCAAACAATCAAGAATTACAAAGCCCGTTCCATTCATTTGCAGTCGAAAATCACATAAATTTTACTTTAAGCAGTGTTAAATGTTTCCTTGAACAGTTTCGAGCTTTGCTTACATGCAAATGTCTCTGCACAGTAGTCATTAAACTGTATGTGCAGTTAAAATTAAGGAACTATTAAGGAACTTTTGGAACTACAATCATCTCAAAAGAGGTAAAAAAAATAAGGAACTTTAAGAACTAGGCCTTGAGCTAGGTAATAGTAGATAACTAAACCTACGCAATAACGCAATTAGATTGTACAGCATTCTATCACTGACAGTAAAAGGGTGTGTGTGCGTCACTCAATCCATAATAACTATCTCTGTTTACTGCTTTTTCAGCTACATAAGACGCTGAAATTACGAAGATGCTGCTAAGCGTAATCTATGCTGGCTTCTTGCTAGGTGCATGTCAGGCAATGTCAGGAGTTGTCGAACATGAATCCTCAGATGCCAAATTTGTCTGCCCTTCGCAGACACAAAAATCCTACAAAGTTGTAAGCCAGATGCAATGCGTCCAGGGTTGCCTTAGAATGTACGGTTGTGGCTTCATCAACTATAAGATTTCCCAAGAAGGCAGCAATGTTGAAATGAACTGTGAAGTCTTTGGCACTGATAATGGTAAATGTTTCAAACAAAATGCGAAGGGGTGGAAGGCTATCACATTCAAGGTACGTTCTGTAACTATACATATACGATCTGCTACCCTTAGCAACCTCGTTTTTCATAAGAAAATTTATTTAAGCCTGGAAGAAATTACGTAAAGCCTCGAGGAACAGTTTTTTTCTAAATAAGAAGCCTGTTTGAAGACCTTTTATAGTTACAATGTTTACTGCTAATGTTGTAAAGTTTCAAGATTTTCACTGGTTTCTATTAGTAAAGCCTGGTTTCCATATAGCCAAAACTGGCTGTGAAAGTGCTAAGACATGGCCGTTTCAGTGCTGAGACAGTGCTGTGACATTTTTAGTTATAATGGAACACTTCCTTGCAGTGGCTCTACCGTGGCTGGACAGTTGCTCTACAGCGGTAGTGTCGACATAAAAAGTTGAATTTGGTTCAACTTTCCGGCCCTTATTAAGCTTCTGCCACTAGAGGATTTTAATGGAAACATCTGGCACAGTCGTCGGGGACGTGTCTTTGGCACTTGCCTTTGTTCTCATTGAACACATGCAAATCACTGCAATATAGCAGGCACTGTCTCAGCACTTGTGCAGTCGTGTCTCAGCACTGGCCCTGCCACGTATTGCTAAAAACGAAACATCATAACACTTTCTCAGCGATGGTACAGCCGTGTCTCAGAACTTGCACTTACCACTCATGGCTATTTGGAAACCAGACTAAATGCACCGTATTTTCCCAGCCTCAAAAATTGAAGGATAGGTCAATAACAAGTGTATTTTGCTGTTAAAACATGGGCAAAGCAGCTTTACACAAAACGACAGATAAGACACGAAAAGACAGTTAACATACAATTGCCAATATTTCGCCCTGGCATTCAGGGTCTATCAGAGCTGAATTAAAATTTGACAACGGTAATTAATTCAGCTCTGAAGAAACCCCGAATGCCAGCGTATATTTAACTTTTTGCGTGGTACAACCTTTCTAAATTGCGAGAAACAGGGGATACATACTTGAAAGATTTTTCGTCTGACACTCGTCAAAGTATAAACGTCAGAAACAGAAGAAACGATTGACTAAGGCGGAATTCATTTTCAAATGCGGATTTTTGGCAAAGATAGCAACCAATCCGCGCGTCAAAACAACAATCTAGTCTTTACACGATTCTGCTTTAAGACAACACTTGATTGACAACCTAAATTCTGCAGAAAATTAGCTACAGTGAGGATTGTTTTCAAATAATTGGAAGAGGAAGATCTTTGCTCCATTTAGGAGTTTTGGAATCTGTCCACATCAAAACCAGAAGGCTGGTTCTATGTAGACAGATTTTGTTTTCTCAGTTGGGCTCTTTAATCAATTCTATTGGTCTACCCGCTGTATCCCGCAAGCTGATTGGTGTTCAAAAACAATGCCAATTCGGCTTCACTTTCTGATTGGTGCATTTTGATCCACATCAGAGTATAAATTCCGCCTTAGTCAAAAAGGCTTGATCCCGCTGTATCCCGCAAAAGATGTAGGCTGTTTTGTCCTTTGTTTTTGTTAAGGATTTTAGGAGGGAATTCTGGGAATAATTCACTTAGTTACTACAACAGAGCACAAATACGGTGAGTTCGTTGAATTCCCGTAACTAAGGAATTATTCCCAGAACTCCCCTCGAAAATACTAAAGAGGACTGATAGCAAAGGCAGCCATCTTTTGCGGAGGCCTCTGTTGCTTCGGTCTGTTTCTGAAGTTTAAGCCTGCCGCACACGGTGAGAATTTTGCTGAGCAAAATGGCACTTTGCTCAGCAAAATTCTCACCGTGTGCGCGCAAATTTTCGCTGAGAAATTTGTGACTGAATGACGAGAGGAAAATTCTTACGGCTGCCACACACGGTGAGGAATTTGCCACGAACGGCAAAAAATATCAAACACGATAGAAATTTTCTTTACTGCCACGAATGACTTATTTCTCAGCAAATTCTCACCGTATGCGGCGGGCTTTATACTCTAAGGAGTGTCAAAGGAAAAAAGCGTTTAAGTATGTCCAGAGATATTTCCACTGTTCGTCGCAATTTTCAAATTTAACTCTTTATTCTTTATTGCGATACAGAGGAAACATTGTCGGGAATACGCTGTTTATCGCAATTTTTATTCTCTTTGTATCTTAGCCGTTTTGTGTTATTACCGGACATCAATTTCTATAAGAAAATAGAATATTATGTAAATGAAGACTATGAAAAAATCAAAAAGTATTGTATAAATATATATACTGTATGTGCAGCTGAGATAAATCGATTCGTGTATTATGTAAAATTATGTAAATGAAGACAATGAAAAAATCAAAAAGTATTGTATATACTGTATGTGCAGCTGGGATAAATCGATTCGTGTATTATGTAATATTATGTAAATGAAGACTATGAAAAAATCAAAAAGTATTGTATAAATATATATACTGTATGTGCAGCTGAGATAAATCGATTCGTGTATTATGTAAAATTATGTAAATGAAGACAATGAAAAAATCAAAAAGTATTGTATAAATATATATACTGTATGTGCAGCTGAGATAAATCGATTCGTGTATTATGTAATATTATGTAAATGAAGACTATGAAAAAATCAAAAAGTATTGTATAAATATATATACTGTATGTGCAGCTGGGATAAATCGATTCGTGTATTATGTAATATTATGTAAATGAAGACTATGAAAAAATCAAAAAGTATTGTATAAATATATATACTGTATGTGCAGCTGAGATAAATCGATTCGTGTATTTACAGAGCTTTATAATTGATTCTTATTTCAGTCGAAGAAATAATTGATATAATACACCGTTTTAGCTTTGAAGGACCTTTCTGGGACCTCGGAATCTGAACCAATCTATCAAGCCCCTCTCTATAAGTTAACTTGGCACCCTGGCACTCTAAACATGTTTTTTGAGAAGTGCAGAGATCAATCCAAATTAAAAACATCCAGGTGGACAAGGCAACGTTTGATAGCCAAAAAACAAAACAAGCGTCAGTTTTTAGGAAAAAATAATATATTGATGATTTTTGCTTTTAGGTGGGTACTGTACCGAGTTAAGATATATATAAACTAGCCGTTAACACCGTTAAAGGAGTGCTGCCCCGAGGCAGAATGCAGGTATTGCTGGAGACTGCCATAAGAATATAGAATAAACAGTGTTTACTCTATTGCAGGCGCGGTCTGGCCCAGGGAGCGAAGGAGCGATCGCCACCCGGGCCCTCTAATATGTACGTTGAAGAATAGCTAATTACGGGCCCTTTCAATGAAAGTTAGAGAAGAAAATTAACACATACCGAAGTATTACAGTCATAAGCAGGGCCCCACAATGACCGATATCTACAGTTTTCACATGCCAATTCTACAAACGGATGCATATTACAATCGTTTTAGACTTATTACAAGAGTCGTAGTTATCGCTATTGCGTCTATGCTGGATGCTCAAACTACTCACTCTGAGCAAACAGCTATATGGTTGTTGTTGTTGTTCCTGCTGTTTGCGATGAGTGGGACTCAGGTAATCAGTCTACAGAGTGGTTGGAGCGGGGTGGTGGAGTGTGGAGGAGCGTAGACTACGACGAACGATGTAATAAGTCTAGCCTAAAATGCTGAAACTTTGGCAATTTGGAACCAGAGCTGAAGTTTGTGTATTCGAGAAAGACTTCCGTAGATCGCCGAAGCAACGGGTATATCTAAGATTCTCATAAATGAAATAAATGTTTGGACGTTTGATTTTGGATATAATTTATTTTCATTGCTGATTGATGTTAAATATCCTCTCACTTTTATCTTGCTTCGCTTCGAACTCGCAGCTTTGCCTCCAATTTGACGCCACTTTGTTGCTCGCAGCAAAGTAACGGACAGACAACAACCCCAACAACAAAGCCGCAAACACACAAACAAATACACAAGTTGACAAATTTCCAGTTTCTTCAAGAATATAATACTGCTACGCAGACGCTTCGCGTTGCTCTGGAGCAAAAAATTACGAAAAATTTTTGATTGAATTTTCAAGATTAAATTTATGTCTTCTTTAATTTTTCAGCGAGAACGAAAAGGTTGGTAAAACCCTACTTATTTGTCAATGAATTGTTTGTATACATGTTCGATAAACCATTCAGCTTCCAAACAAGGGTGGCGATGATGATGATGTTGTTGATCATGATGATGATGATGACGATGACGATGATGATGATGATGATGATGATGATGATGATGATGACTAATGATGATAATAATGATGATGATTATGATGACTGATGATGATGATGATGATGATGATGATGATGATGATGATGATGATGAATATGATGATGGTGGTGGTGGTGCTGGTGGTGGTGGTGATGATGATGATGATGATGATGATGATGATGATGATGATGACTAATGATGATGATAATGATGATGACTATGATGATTGATGATAATGATGATGATGATGATGATAATGATGATTATGATGATGGTGGTGGTGGTGCTGGTGGTGGTGATGATGATGATGATGATAATGATGATAATGATGGTGATCGTTGTTGGTATGATGGTGATGATGAAAATGATGATGATGACGATGATGATGATGACGATGATAAGGATTACGATGATGATGATGATTATGATGACGATGATGATTATGATGACGATGATTCCTTTTTCTTTCAAGAGTATGAGAGCTGCTCTGAAATTTTCCAAGACAAAAGTCAAACATCCGATCGGAATGGTCTGTACGAACTGAAGTCTGGAAAACATTTTTGCCGCATGGATGACGTAGCTGGTTGTGGGTCAGGAGGCTGGACACTAGCTATGAAAGTCAATGGAACCAAAGTTAGTTCTAGCACTGTTTAAATTTCTAATTTACTAGTTGCTGTTTAACTGGTCATATCATTTTCGCGATAGACACTAACTTATGGCCAAGCGCTTTCAGGGGATTCTCTACATTTAACATTGGCAAGCGATTTATTTATTTCATTTCATTTCACTTCATCTCTGTCCTCTTTAGGCTACTTTCAACAGCGATTCAGATTATTGGGGAAACAATGTGACTTTCAATGTTGATAATGGGTTGAAGTCGTTTCAGAATGAGGAGGCGAAATTCCCAGCCTTCTCTGCAGTGAGTCTCAAATCAATCATGAAGTTTGCTGGAGTAACAAAATGGATCCGTCTTTCAGTAAACAGTGCATCTTTGCTGGATATCTTCAAAGACCAAACAACCAAGTCAACAAATTTTGAACGTGAAAAGTGGAAGTCATTGATCTCAGGTGCATCTTTACAGCTCAATTGCAACAGAGAAGGCATCAATGTCAAAGATGGACACAATACGTTGTTTGCAAGAATCGGTGTAGTAAGCAACCAAGAAAATGATTGCCTTAATCCAGATTCAGTCCTTGGCGTTGGTTTGCAAAGAAACATCGGTTATTGTGGCCCGTCTCTCCCTTACGTCTCTTGTGGAAATCTTGCAACTTGCAGCGCAGATAACGGTCGCAAGTCTTCTGCCGCGATGTGCTATATCCTCATCCAATAATCCAACTCTGAGTATTGATTTGCTGTGTTACATTTAGGCTGCTGAGCAACCATAGTGCGTTTATTGGTTAATTTGATTCTACACTTTCCTTATTTAGGTAAATTTAGCACTTTCTTGTTGTTTTACTAACACTTACCGTAAATAATTAATGTTTGGATTTTTCGTTGAGAAGCAAAAATAGTCGTGGTAGTAGATTGAAATTAAAGGTACTCATTAGCCATGTTTGAAGAATGAGATCAGCCCAGATCAGCCTGAGATCAGCCTATTCGCTTGCAGCTTGCAACGAATGGTGTAGAAGAATCCCCAATTTGTTTCACTTGTTACCTGTGATCCTAGCTGTTTCAGGCTATTTTCTTGCTTTACCCCGCGATCGTCATTGGTCCCCATTCTGTTTCAACTTGTTCTCGCTTGTTTGCAATAATGTCCCTTCTTCAGTTGTTCCTTTATCTTTTTCAGTGATTTCCTGTTTGTTCCCCCTTGTCACCTCGGATTTCCACTTATTCCCACCGATTCCTACTTCGTTCCCATTTTTTTCCTCCGATTCCAAGTTATTCCAACTCTCTTTTAGCATGCTCCATTGGTTCCCTTCAGTTCCGTGTATTCCCACTCTTTCCACGAGTTCCCAGCTTTATAATGTGTTCCGGATTTTAGCGCATTTTGGATAATGGCTTCCTAAAGAGTTTGTTGTTCAAACTCATGCCAAATTTCGTAGATTCAGAACAGTCTCTTCGATTGTTTTGATTGTATGCATTTGAATTGCAATTGAACTAAATGACTCATCTCATTGATTGCTTAGATTGTTTGCATCGAGAACGGAAATTCCTATCTTTTGTTAAATGTTACAACATTCCTGATTCCTGTCTATGTATGTATCTAGGTATATTCCTTCCGGTTTGCCGAAAACCCCTGCAAGATGTTTTCATTCTTCAAATATAAAAAGTAGGAGCGCCGCGCGCTCAGCCGATAGTATTTTAGAAAGATGACGAAACAAGTTTACTGTTGATTATTGATTATTGATATTTATTGCTGTGAAGAAAAAGTTTTTTTCATTCCATCCATTCTAGCCGATATTTTAATGACGTTAATCTTTGAGTTGTACAAAACTTCAAAATTGCGATGAACGGCGGAATCATTTTCGGGCATACTTAAAAGCTTTTCTTCGTCTGACACTCCAGTATGAACATCAGAAACATACCGAAACAATAGACTAAGGTGGGATTCATCCCCAGATGCGGCTCGAAATGCACCAATCAGAAAGAACGAAAAGCTGAATTAGCATTGTGTTTTAAACACCAATAAGCTGGTCGATACAGCGGGAAGACCAAAAGAAATATTTGAAGAGTCCAAGTGAGAAAACGAACTCTTTCTGTCTACACAGAACGGACATGACGTTAATGTACTGCCGCGCAGCTACTTTAAGTTGCCGAGATCGCCAAGCCGAGTGTTTCAGAGTTAAAGTTTCAAGAGTCTTTAAGTCTTGAGGTCTTTCTGGAGTCTAAGGCCATGGCCAAACGATCAAACATTTTTGATCAAAACATTTGCACTTTGCTGCCGTTTGTCCACATCAAAAACATTGCTGTCCAGCATTTTGGAACAACTAAGTTATTTCTAATCCGCAAGCACGGACGCCTTGTTGCTAAGAAATGTTGCTAGGTGCTGAAATGTTGCGAGTGCAAGTTGTTGAAGTTTGACAATAACAAATGTTGGAAAGGCGGCCAAACGATCAAACATTGCTTGACGAGCAAAAATAAGCATAATCTGTGGCGTGATCTTTTTGAAAAAGTTCAGCTTTACGCAAGCAAAAAGTGTTGGACGAGCAATGATTTTGGACGTGACCCAACGGTCAAACATTTCGCTTGACGAGCAAATTTCAAATGTTTGAATAACAATGTTTGATCGTTTGGCCAGGGCCTAAAATCAATTTGTTTTGGCATAATATTTGCTGGCCAAACTAAAGTATCTGTTTACCAGTAGACATTGCCTCTTTTCAGTAGCAATTAGGGCGACTGTCCATCAACCGAGATAGGAGTCTCATATACGGCAAACCATCGCAGCAACCAAACGCTCTATCAGAAATGAATTTAGTGCTCTACAGCCCTGGCCAACATTTGAGATTTGCTTGTCATGCAAAATGTTTCACCGTTTGGCCACGTCCAAAAACGTTGCTTGTCCAACATTTTTTGTGTGTGTCAAGCAAAAATGTTTTTGAACTTTTCAAAAACATCAGCCCACATATTTTGTTACTTTTGCTTGTCAAGAAATGTTTGATCGTTTGGCCACCTTTCCAAAATTGTTTATCAAACATTTCTTTTGTTATCACCTAGCAACACTTTAAGCAACACGGCGTTCGTGCTTGTGCATTAGCAATAAGATCGTTGTTAGACAGCAATGTTTTTGAACGTGGCCAAACGGTCAAACATTTGTTGCAAAGCAAATTTCGAATGTTTGACCAGCAATGTTTGATCGTTTGGCCAGGGCCTAAGTAAAAAATGCAAGTACAACGCACCTGAAATCTGACTTCCATCTGACTCCGACATGCCAACACCTTTAGGAGAGGTGGACAGCGTTCTTTTCCTATTCCGTAAACTACTGAGTTTCCCTTTGAGTGTTCGACGGGGTAGAACTCTCGTCTGTTAGTCAGCACAAGAAAGAAGGTCAAATTCAGAACTTCCTTGTCTTGCGATGGACTGAGCGTGATAACAACATTGCCATCGAAATCAGCAGAGTCTCTTCTGAATGATGACGCCATCTTTTGAAATTCACTTTTATCTTGAGATCGGCTTGTGTAATACATATAACTTAGTATGGTTTGGTCTATGCTTTCATTTGTTTTCATCTCTGTATCTTCTATTTTCGTTATCTTGGCTGGATTCATTCTGTACCTTTCGGCGTTGATTGTAAGATATTTGTAAACTTCTATCGTTTCTAGCTCAGATGAGCAGGGTATGCTGACGGTACCTGAAACAAAAATCAGAAGATAACTTGAATATTTTGAAAGTTACAGTTGCAGTCGAGGGGCATTTCACTCTGCAAAAAGGCGTACGAGACTTCCATGAAAACAAAAGGACTTTCAAGGGACTTCCGAGAAAAAAACAATAGGACTTCCAGCAAAGGTGTACAAGACTTTCAAGGAGTGAATTGCCTCTCGGTTGCAGTTTCAGAATTTCAAGATACGGCATACGCGTTAAGAATGTATAGAATAATTTTTCGGGCTTGCATTATATTGTTGTTTCAAGAAAAGGGACAAAAGGCTATTGTTCAAAACAGTTGGAGAGGGGGGACTGGGTGGGGCCCCTAGTTAGTATGTTAAAAGAGACCTTGCCTTATATTCATCATTTCACTTTATCATTCTTTCATTTTAACACTTTGAGTCAGTGCTGTGAAACTACAAACATGACTGGATTGTACTTCAATATCTGCAGTGGTTATCCACTTCTTGATGGGCACAGACGTACATGAAATTTAGACTGGTATGGCATCATTGTGCAATTTATCTTGCATAAACGATTTAGGCCAAAATCAAAATCATAATTCAGAAAACAGATACTACAGATACCTTTTTCCTTGCCATTTTTAATGTGTTTTCGTGAAATGAGAAACTTTTGCGCGGCGATGCTTGAATCTAAAATTCAGCGTGAAATGTTTTGGTGGGGCTCGTGAAATTGGCGACGCACTTGCGTGATTTCTACCTGCCCCCCTCCTTATGGTTATGTTTGCTCACAAAAACTATTTCTTAGCATCGTGTTATTAAGTTTACCGTATATCTTTATCTGCAAGTTCTGGAACAGGCCTGGAGCTGGGTCCTATCTAAGTAGAAATCGTGTAATACAAATAAGGTGTAAAAGTTCTTAGGCCATTAAAGCCCTGAAAGGTTAATCGAATACACAGTCATAAAGTATGCTATTATTCCTTTATAATTAATCAATTTTTTTAAATTAATAATTTAACAATTTATTCATGAAACAGAATTCAAAACCTATATTTACATTTTTAAAAACAGCTGGCTCATCTGGCTGACAGATCATGTCTCGCGCTAGCGAATCTACACGCACTACTGTGGTGGATACACACTACAAAGCTCGTGGTGGTGGTGGAACACAAATACCGGCACCTTGTGGTGGTATTTTTTGCGTACTGCTGGATTATTATGCTTGATGTGGTGGTATTTTTGCGTACAAAATCCACCACAGTACGCAAGATAAGGGAGTGCCATTCTCCCTGTGCCATTCTACCTGGGCAGGTTCCTGATGTACCCCGACCACCATTAAAAGAGAAGGAGGGATGGTGTAATATATGCTAATGTATGCATTACCTTAGCATTACAGTTCGCAAATAAATACCACCATGAAAAGTACGCAAAAAATGCAACCACAGTAGGACGTATCAAGTATAGTAATGCGTAAAGATTAACTAGCGTGTGCCTGAACCTCGGTTTTGAGATATACAGTCAAGTGTATAAGTTTCAGACCAACTGCCATTTTTCCTTTTTTATTAGATAAACTTCAAAATCCTGCAATTTGTCTGAAAGACACCAATTCACGTCCCTGTATGATATTTTATGTAACCTTAGACTTATATCAAGCAAACCAATGTAATGCAGCAAAAAAATTATATGAATTGGTATGTTAGCAGGGTATTTTGTTTCAATCGACTTGTTGTAATCATGAGAAAAGGGGCCTTAATGACTGAAGTTCATGGTGGTCGAATCATTGTTCTATAAACGCACGGCTTTTCTGGACGTGATATAAGTAAAAAAAGATGCAAAAAGACATCAGCAACACCCTGCATTCATAACAACACACATTGCTTGCATGCAGCAACAATTTGACTACACTGAACGTCAGTTAGTAAGGCCCTTTTACCTAGAAATGCAAAAAGTCAATTCAAGGAAAAGACCCCGTGAACATGAAAGAAATATAATTTTCTGGCTGAACCTAACATTGGTTTGCTTCATATAAACCCACAATTATATAGAATATCAGTACAGGGATGTGAATTGGTGTCTTTCAGACATATTGTAGAATTTTGAAGTTTATCTTATAAAAAGGAAAAACGACAGGTGGTCTTAAACTTATGCACATGATTATATTAAATATTCTAAACATTTCTATAATTTATAATGTTCGTTCTTGCAAATTTAAATACGTATTTCATACGTTAATTACATTCGCCCTTATCAATATTTCAGCTAAAGTCGCAATTTTCGGCCAAAATGATTGCACTATCAATGCAGCTTTGCCTGTTGGTTTGCCTTACTTTTAGGGCATTTTGTGATGTCAGAGAAATAGGGCAGTTCTTTATCGGAAACAGTAGTGATCCGAGCAAAGATCCCTGTGAAACTCCGTATCTTAATGAAGGATTTTTGTCCTGCAATCAGGCAGAGTCTTGCACCCTGGTTTCTAAAGAAACAAAACGACTGAAAAATGGAAGAAATTTAAAGGTAAGTAACAAGTTCACCATTTGATTATTTGGCTGGAGCTCTCAACATATTAAGATTTCATTTCAGATAGATAAGGTCAACGAAACATACCTAAAGAATCGTTTACCTTATAACCTCGAATTGCTACCCAGCTCGAATAAGACCTCCCCTCGAATTAGCCCCCCACCCAAGAGCGAGAAATTGTTGCTACGTCCCTCTCTCGAATAAGCCTCCACCCCTGACATGTTGTTGTTGGCCTTTTGAGTCTATATGGGTACTTTATCGAGTTATGACAGAAAAATGCATTCTTTTAATCGATGATAAATCATGCTTCTGTGAATAGTTATAAGCCCCCTCGCTTAAGTCTCCGCCTCGAATAAGCCCCCCTCCGAAATAATGAAAAATAATTTAGCCCCCAGGGGACTAATTTGAAGATTTACTGTATTAAATTTCAAACTCGGGGGGTTGAAAAGAGGAAGGCGTTTATTTTCAAATTAACTTTTTTGCTTTTGTGTAAAGACTACACTATTTTCTTTTAAAAACAAACGGATAATTTATGCCGGGCAGCTCGATGTTCTTATTTTTATTAAATAATTTGAGGCATAGTCAATAGAATTATTCTATTGACTATGTTTGAGGTTCGAGTAAATACGAAAATCCGCTCATTTTCAATGCCCCTTAAATCGTACAACGCATTCATTTTACTCTGCGTAAACTCTGCGTGGAACAGAAAGGATCCAAAAATCCGTAGAAAATCGGTAGAAGTCCGAAATAAGGCCTTAGAGTATCGGGAAATACGTGATCCACCAAGAAAACAAAACACCTACGAAAATGTTAAAGCGGGAGTGAGCGTTTTAGTCTCCCTGTACGGGCTGTCCTCTTGCCAGTGTCTCTGTTCCGTTTCGAGACTGTAGTGCGAAAAAGGGCAGAGAATTACCGGGAAATTTCTTATTCACATTTGCAAATTTTTTTCGCGTTTATCCATTCAGTAGATATGAGAAACATTGCTAGAGGAAAATCCACGAACCAGTCGTCAACATATTATAAAACTCCTCACGCAACAAGCTCAAAGGCCGTTGATGGAAACAGAGATGGACGTTTTCTTGGAGGATCTTGCAGCCATACAAACACGAAGACAAGTGGCCAGTGGTGGATGGTCGATTTTGGGAGAAGTGCAATAGCCTACAGTGTCAACATAACAAACCGAAGCGATTCTTGCTGTTCTTGGAGATTGGGAGATTTCAGTATCAAAGTTGGAGATATCGAGAATCCAGGAGCGAATGCCTTCTGTCGAAAGAACGCCAGCCTGTCGATACCAGGCACTGCTAATTTCAAATGCGATAATCTCATTACTGGAAGATACCTGTACATAATCACAAATATTAACTGGGGTGTTACCTTATGTGAGGTGGAAGTATTCGGTTATTATTTGTAGAAAGCAATACCGTGGATAGACTTATGTATGTCGTCCCACTCTTCGGAGTAAATAAATAACAGGCTCTAAGAACCACAATAACCTTATTCATTAATTAAATTCTTAATTCTTCAATTAGTTTGATTGGTCATCCCGCTGTATTCCGAGAGCAGATTGGCTTTTAAAATACAATACCATCCTAGCATCACTTTTCTATTGACGCATTACTTTTCGCAATACGTCATCGCAAACAATAAAACAATGTCAAATTGGACGACACGAAACACGAAAATGTTGCCCACCATACATATCCCTCGCGTTGCCCGCGAGTCAAAAAATCCCAAGTTCTAGCCAATAAATTTATTTTGAGGAACATCAGTTCTCAACATTAGGGTGATTAATGCGATACCTAACGATAACATGTTTTGATATAATCATAGTCAATAGAAAAAAACACTGTTTTTTCTATTGACTATGATATAATAAATCTTGATAAATACCTTGGGCGAGGTAGCAGCATGAGAAGGCAGGAGGCTTTGGAAATTCATCCATCAAACTTTGCAATAATTTCTGTACTGGATACCCAGGATAAAATATCATGTTTCTTCCTGATAAGAATTGTTGTGCTTGCCTCAGATGAAGATCGTAAGAAAATGAATGGATATGCAGTAGGTCTCTGTATTTCATGCAGTCTTCCAAGAATAGCCAATTTTCCTTAAGAAACAAATACAGAACTTAATAGAACTTCATACTTCGAACTTCGAACACGACAGAGGAATCATGTCTAAGGAATATCGTAAGGAATAGTCAGTTTTCTGGGACAAAATATAGATTATTAACAACAAAAAGTTGGACCAGCTAATTTCGTATAAGGAAAAAGCGAAATCCCTTTATACTAACTACAAATTTAGTTAAAATTTGATATGTTTCAGCGACCATCGACCAACGACAGCTAGAAACTGTTAAGAAGAAGTACTATAGCGCTTTAAGGCACCGGCCAAACGATCAAACATTGTTTGTGAAACATCTGAAATCTGCTTGTCAAGAAATGTTTGAGCGTTTGGCTACTTCACAAAACATTGCATGAAATGCAAAAACAATATAAACAAGTTGCACGGTGTTTACAAATATGTTCAAAAACAAGCAAAAAAATGTAAGCAAAAAATGCTTTACGTGCAATGTTTTGCGTCATGTGCAAACGATTAAATATTTTGCCAAGGAAATATCAAATGTTTGACAAACAATGTTTGATCGTTTGGCTAAGGCCTAAGAATACACGTTTTTGAATGTTCTAAGAACTGGCTATTACGATAAAAGTTACCTGAATGGTTACAAATCGGTCAAGAGTTTTCAGCCTCGATGCTTCAAAAGCAAACATTTTCAAAAACAGATTGTCACCCTGAAATTTGAACATAATTCTTGGTTTAGGTGTATACCAAAGCTTTATAAACAGTATATGTCAATGCATGTCAATGCACTATTCTTGAAAATATAGCAAGAAATAAGAACAATAGTTAAGAAAGACCTTTTTAATATTTGGACTAGAACGGAATAGAGTTTCCGCAAAAGATGGCGGCCGTTCTGTCAATCCTTGTTTTTCTTAAGGTTTTCGAAGGAATTCTGGGAATAATTTCCTTAGCTACAAATTCAACGTCTGCAGCTATGTAAAAACGTAACTAAGGAAATTATTCCCAGAATTCCTTTCGAAAATCCTTAATGAAAACAATAGGCAAAAACGGCGGCCATCTTTTGCGGAAGCGTCTATTGCAAGGCGAAAATGCTCCTATTATTTTTGCAAAAACTTCACATCAAAGCTAGGGTGTATTTAAATCACTTCCTCTTCATGACGTCATTCACCTTACTTTTTAAGTTCAGCTTGGGATGAACCTCGTCGCATACTGTTACCCATCTTATCACTTTATATTACGTCGTTGAAATTAAGGATTATAAAGCCATGTTTTCACTTACTATACGCTTAAAGGACGATTATACACTATAGTTTAAATATATGAACTTTAATGCACTGTAATAACTTTAACTAAGATTGGCTTTAATAAAGATTGCAAGCTTAGATTTTGTTATCCTCTTAGCCAGAAACATTGTTAGTATTATTATTTCAACTATAAAATGTAAGAGTGAAAACAGCTTATTCATCTAATCCTCTAACATATTGTATACCGAGAGAAAGCTTTGCAGAAAAGGCATTAATGCTTACCCTGTAGGATATTTCTAATAGCAAAATTCCTGCGTTGACACTTTTCTGCATATAATGAACATTTGGTCTGCTCTTAGCTGAACCCTTGAAAAAAGAAAATTGTTTAGTTGGCTAAAATTTGAGATTGGCGCGTAACTAGAGCAAAGGAATACATTCGGGAGACAAAGTCCAAGTGCTTGCATTACTTAGCCTTATGTGAATTCTGAGCAAAGTTTCAACGAGACGAGCTTCAACAAAACGACAACATATTTCAGTTTTGGGCCCTAGCCAAACGATCAAACATTGTTGGTCAAAAATTTTAAATTTGCTGTACAACAAATGTTTGACGAGTTTGGCCACGTCCAAAAATATTGCTTGACAAACAAAAGTTACAAACTTTGTGGCGTGATGTTTTGAGAAAACTCAAAAACATATTTTGCTTGACGCAAGCAAAAACTGTTGAACGAGCAATGCTTTTGGACGTGGCCAAACGGTCAAAAATTTTGTTTGACAAGTAAATCTCAAATGTTGGACAAACAATGTTTGATTGTTTGGCTAAGGCCTGGACAAACGATGTTTGGTCATTTGGCCAGGGCCTTAAGATATGTTTCGGATTCAACATCGATTTTCAGTTACTCAAGCTGAGTGATAAATCCAAAAAATTTCTTTATACTGAAATCAAATTGTCTTTTATTTGAAACTCATCACAAGTCTCAAAGTGCTGAGAAACTTTGGTTTTGTTTAACCAATCGGGTGCGGAACAAACTGCCTTTAAAAATGATTAAAGAATACATCTCGGTTCAAATAGAAAACTTTGAAAAACACTAAGGCTCAACAAAACCAAAGTATTGTTGTAGAAAATACGTATGTTTTTATCAAAATTTAAAATGGAATGCGTAGCTTGTACCTCGTTAACTGACTTCGATGGCACCCTCTTGAATCCTGACTTCTGCGACTTGCCTTGTTGGCTTTGAAATGAATAGTCATTTAATAAATGGTTAATTAATAAATCGAGACAATTTATAAAAAAGTTTAAATCACATTCACGGTGTCTTTGAAGAACATAAAAGCTACCCAGTAAAAAGTCCAAATACGCTATACAAAGGTAAAGCCTGGTTTTCATATGGTCGGGGACGACGGGGACGCGATATATATAGACTGATATTCTTGAAAAAATACCCTAGATACTCATTAGCCGACCTCGTGGAAGGATGGGTTAGTGACAGGATGGAAAATGGATGAAATGACTGTAGCGCTTTATTAGTAACTGAAGACGGAAACATGCTTTCAAAAAATGCACCCATATCATCGCTGCGAACTGACAAGAACAACTATTTGAGGACCTGTGTCCCTGTCGTTTACGATTATATGGAACATTACCGTCACGACGGGAATAAAACTGGGATGCGTCCACGTCGCTTAGACCCTGGCGAAACTATCACACATTGTTGGTCCAACATTCAAAATTTGCTTTACCACAAATAAATGACCGTTTGGCCACGTCAAAAAACATTGCTTGACAAGCAATAGTAACAAAATTTGTGGCGTGATGTTTTCGAAAAAGTTCAAAATATTTTTTACTCGATGCAAGCAAAAAATGTTGGACTAGCAATGTTTTTGGACGTGACCAAACGGTCAAATATTTTGCTTGACAAGCAAATCTCAAATGTTGGACTAACAATGTTGAATCGCTTGGCCAGGTCTTTACGACGATATGGAAACTAGGCTTAAAGGATAGCTCAGTTGAGCTTGCATGACTTAAATCTCGTACCTTTTAGCGTTAGGCTGTACTGGAACAGTACAAAATCCCAGCGTTTGCAAATATTGGATATATTTCTGCATGACGGTCCATTTCAATTCTCCATACCAATCGTGGCTGGCTTCATCAAAATTCATCCGAGAAGCTCTATTTGGTGATGTATTTGGGATATCCTCAGTTTTCGCATCTTTATCTTTCTGTATGGGAGAAAAGGAAAATTATCATAGACAAATAAAGAAAATCAAGCAAGGAAGATTATGTTTGATATCTATATGCTTGGCTTATAGTATAACATTGGAACCCAGATCGACTGATATCGGACTGCCTTTTCCTTATACAATTCGAAAGGTTAGGGATGACAAAAATGGCGAGGAACAGAAGAAAAATGCGTTGAAAGAGGCATATGTGGGGGCCCGGAAGATCGTTTATCGTCTTTCATATTCGGCTGTTTGGATTGGGGCGGTTTTCATTTTGGTTTATTTGAAAGGCTTAAGATTCGCATTTTTTCAGCTAGAAATTCCATAAAAGGAAGGTTTATCAGTTACTCCTAATCCGGGTATCAGGTACTTCTACTCCAACAGACTTCGAAGAAATATTCATTTCATTGATGATACTTTCATGACTGTGTACTCGTAGTTTAAGGCCTTGGGAAAACGATCAAATACTATTTGTCAAGCATATGAGATTTTCTTTACAAGTAATACTTGACTCAAAATTTGTTTTGAAACTTCTAAACATTTCATGCTGGTCTAAAGCAAAAAATGGTGGACTAGGAATTTTCTGCGGTGTGACCGAACGGTCATAAATTGTTGGTGAAACATTTGAAATGTGCTTCAAGTAATGTTTGGCCAATTTGGCCACGTCTCAGAATTTCTTAGCTGAAAAAACTACAAAAACATTTTCTGCTTGCCACACATTGTGTTGACAAGCAAATGTCAAATGTTTGACGTACAATGTTTGATCGTTTGGCTACGGCCTTAGATTCGTATTATAAGATTATTTCATTTCAATCATTGTTTTATACTGTCCGCCAATGTATCAGAGCAGTTTAAATTAAACCACTCTGTTAACCTCCCGATGATAAAACAAGTTCGTTAGCAATTTGAAACCAAACTATTCAATAATGTCGTTATTTACTATACCTGTGCATCAGTAGGCTGCTCTGTCTGTTTAGTCTTGCTACATGCGTTGAAAAGAAGTGGCGTTTGACAAAAATGGATGAAATGGCTGTAACGTTTCAATAACTGAAGACGATTTTCCTACAAATAAAATACGGTAACGTGAATATTTGCACAGGAATTCTTCAAAAAGGCGTTAAAAATCATCAGAAAAATAGGAGGTTGTAGATACAATCGATACTAGAAAAGATGCAAGGGTGATGTTTAACTTATCGGATACTTACGTATACTGGGATGTGTGGTCCACAGTTATGCCACATGTCAAGAATTTCTTTTAGTTTGGCACGTTGAGATGCAACTAAAAGAAAAATTGTAGTGAAATTTTGGGATATAAGTATTGCGAATGGACCATTTCAAAGAGATCTGAGTCGGCGCGTGCAACAACCGAGATTGCGGTCGCTTTAGGAGGTGGTGCAGCAAACTTTGCTTCCAATTAACAAATAATGGAAGAAAAGGAGAGAAAAGGAATCTCCACAATAACTGCTGAAAATATCTGCAGAAACTAGTGAAACAAGATGCAAGCAACTCGCAAAAAGGAAGGTATAGCTACTTGATTAATGCCTCATTGAGAAGATAACCTGGGACTTGAATCCTTTATTTCTCATGTTCTGCTATTAAACGTGAATTCCCTGCACTACCTCTACTGGAGCGACTGCAATACGGGTCGTTGAACACGGAGAAGATTTCCTTTACCTTATGTCCACCATCTTCCAGAAAAATGTCGCACCGACCCAGACCTCTTTGAAAAGGTCCATTGTTGAAATAATAAGATAAATATGATATATAGATACGAGCAGGGCAGATCTTAAGGATTCGAGACCTGTCCTGGTGGTATCAGTATATCAATTACCTCAAAAAGTAAAGTATTATATTTATGAAAGCAATAATATTTCTGAGGAGGGAAGCATGGTTACAGTGAAGTTATTAGCAAAATGAACAAAATGAAAAGTCAAACGTAATACGTACGATTTATTTTCATCTTTGTTATCTCCTGAAAAGAAACAAAAAGTGAGAACGTCGAATGCCCAGGGGCCGCAGAGTTTGGGGCTTAGGGGGATATAGCACCGGAATAGTTTGCCGTAGAAATTGTTTGTTATACAAGCCATCCCTGTTTGGTAAAGCGGGCTGGATTTGTTTGTCGGGTTAAAATGGTGCAGTATTCGGGTCCCAGAGCAAAACTTCGCTGTCCATATTAGACCCTTGTTTCGGCTTTGTCAATTCCAAATTTGACTTGCCGTTCATACAGCAGAAATCGCTTAGTCACAATATCATCAAACATCATACTGAAATAAGCGAAAAAATCATGCAAATTACATAAAAAACAAATAAAGATACTGCATACTTCACAATAACATTCCTCAACCTCGTCACCAGGCCCCAAATCGAATTTCCTCAAACTCAACCGTCAAATTGATTTGGCCCTGGTACCGGCCATAAAATCTGCCAAAATACTGGCAATTTCGGCCTAAGCATAAAACAAGACGTAGATTCCGAAAGCAGATGTTCTTAGAAAGGAAATGCAAAGAATTTCATTCATAACTGCCAGGCAAGATACAATATCTCATGTAGCATCACTTTCTGGTTTTTATACATGTTTTTCACCCAGTTTTCGGCCTATTTTCGTGTGAAATTTTGAGGAAACTGTGACGTCACTTAAAATTTCTATTGTTTGAACAACCAATCCAATCGCGAATAGACAAGGCCGATACCAGGGTCGAATATTGACAGCGGAGTTTCACGTAGAGGCCTTTTCACCCTGGGGACGAGGTTGTAACATTCCTGATAATTTTCGAAATGATTCTTTGCATTAACTCGCTTAGGGCACCTTTCGGAATCGAAATCTTGTTTCGAATCCTAGACAAAAGCTTTTCATATTTTGGTAACTTTTCGAGCCGGTAGAGTGTACCAGGGCCAAAAACTGTCGAGGATCCAAATCAAGGGAAGGCGTTTAGAGCCGTTTAGAGCCGACGTAGCCGCAACCTCAACTTCACCGAGAATTTTTGTAGGTCAAGGCCCTTTGCTCTGGCCTTAGGTGTAACCATCGCCCTTTAAAAAGCTGCAAATTGAAGACGCAAGTAAAAGAAGTCGCGGTTTTCTTTATAATAATGTTGTATGAAGAGTAAATATCGCAAAAAATATTAAGGTACGGTTCCTCACTGAAATTGTTCGCAAGCGCAAAAGATATTAAATTTATATGTTTTTCTCGTCCAAACAGTAGGTCCTAAGAATTCGAAAGAGGTTGAACAACTGACGCAAATACCTGGTATTGATATCCAACACGTTTGACAGGATCTGTCACTGTTTTATAACTTGCTGTGTGTAATGGCTGTAAAGGTGCAGTATCTCTCAAAGTTTCATCTAAACCAGGCATTTGAGAAGCCAAAGACTTTAATATATCAGAATTCACCGACTTGTTTCTCTGTGTAATTAAAGAAAACAATTGTGAGAATGTGAATAAATCCCAAGGAACCTTTAAGATAAATTGCAGCTTGTAGCAAACATACTTAAGCCATACCTATGTTGAGCTACGATACGATAGAACTGATGCCAACTAGCTGTAACTGCTATCTTACGTCGACATGTAAACAACCAGTCAGAGCTTAAGGATACAGCTGATCTAAGTCGAAAGACCGCTCAAGCTGACTGCGACTTTTGGGAATCAGTTTTGAATTAATCGCAGAAGTAGACCATGCCCATTTTTCTGGAACTGTCACTGACTATTTGCCGTCAGAAAGGAACTAGTTGCCAACTATTTGCAGGTGCGCTTATATCGACAGCTAAGCTAATTAATTAAATTAGTTCCAAAAAATTGCAGATTAGCATTTGGCAACTAGTTCTGACTCTACGCAATGTCACATGAGCTTGGCTTTGAATTAATAGAGAAGAAGCAAACTTCAGTATCAAAGTCTAGTTAGGTTTCAAGTTATGGTTCACGTTCTTTATACGAAAGTGGTTAATGAGAAATGATGTTTTTAAAACAGTTCAAGTGAAAACGTCAAGCGAAAAATGTTTGACGAGCATTGTTTTGCGACGTGGCCAAACGGTAAAGCACAAGAACATTTCAAATGATTGACAATGTTTGATCGCTTGGCGCCTCACCTTCAAGAAACCATTGTATTAGAAACCCAGGCTTTGAATTTTGTTAAAGACGAATAGGAAAGCAAAGGGGTATTTTATGGAAAACAATAGGCTGAGATAGGAAGCAGGT
Organism: Chrysaora quinquecirrha; assembly: GCA_014526335.1. NCBI lineage: Eukaryota > Metazoa > Cnidaria > Scyphozoa > Semaeostomeae > Pelagiidae > Chrysaora > Chrysaora quinquecirrha. The sequence goes on from JACTAT010000119.1 coordinate 521,688, forward strand.
TTCTCAAAGTCGAGAAAAGAGAGCATACTGCAGGCGAAAAAGATGTTGTGAGATGAAAAATAAGAAATCAGATCGTACCTCTCTTGATGGTGGCGATGTCTCCTTTATCAAGCTCGTAATATGCGAATGATTTGTAGACGAACAGAAGCTGGTTGTTTCCTACAATAAATCGGCTTAAAGGGGTTATACTTAATAATTAAAAGTGTGCCATGAATGCTCTGCAATGCAGCAAGTGACCTGGAAAGCAAGCCGGCTGCTAAACATATTCGATATTATCTAATAAGGTGGAGCAAGCATATACCTCATGGTCATGGGTAGCGTTTTTTTTTTTACTATAAATGTACCAGAGTTGGGCTACAAAACTTTATAAGACCTTTCAGGTCAGTTCATTTCTATTAATATTCCGAAACAGTGACTTGAGAATGTTGGCACTGCGGAGATAATGTTTAGCGGTTTATTGAACGATAATTGCAACTTGATCAAGCGAAAAAGATTATCATGGGGGTTAGGCTGGCAACAATCTCAGTCTTCGCCAGTTTTCTACTTCACTTTGAAACCAGCAACTCATGGAGAGCTATGGTGCAGTAAAAGAATTCTTTTGCCTTAATACATACACTGTCGTTTCAGTAACTGGAATGACTTTCGTCATTTAACAGGTACGCGTCCCAAAATTTTTGAAAAAATGATTGGCATGTGTTACTATCTCATTTCCAACAAGAACAGCCTCCTCTCCAGTCAGGACAGTCTCGCTCTGACTACAAACAATAGAAATATTTGCAGCATTTCTAGCTCGTCTGCTATTCCTTGAGAAGTGGTTATCGCTATTGAGTTGAATTGTTGGACGCTAAAATTACACCTTGCTTTGGTGTGGTCTCATTTCATGTGTGATAACTTGAAATCATGCAATAAGCATACCTCGTCTGCATGTTTTTCCTTGGTGAAGTGCAAATGATGAAAGAGACCAAGCTTTTGCATCGACATACATGAAGTAAAATGCATGCGAGCATTAAACCATGCATACAGTCGACTGAGTTGTTTATCCAAGAGAGCATTCACTTCAGCGGGGAAATTGTAACAGTAAGTTACAATCTGCAAAAAGTAATAAGGAGAATAAACAAACAGTGAATCACTGAATCAAACAAATACAGTTAGTCGAGTATCATCTATAAGCATTCTAGCGAATCTATACCAACCACTTTGGTGTTATTTTCTGCGTACTGTGGCTGAGGATACGCACTACTGTGGTGGATACGCACACTGTGGTAGTATTTTTTGCACACTGTGGTGGATAAGAACTATATTGGTGGGTTATTATGCTTGATGTAATGATAATTTTTGCATACTGTGATGGATTTTGTGGATTTTTCTTGCTTGATCTTTAGATTTTGCTATGATTACGTATCCACCACAGCAAGCATAATAAACCACCACATCAAGCATAATAACCCACCACAGTGCTTATAGATTCGCTATCGTGATAAAGAAAGGAATGTAGTAAAATAAACAAAAAAACTGCACAGAAAATATGAAAGAGATCGGATCCTTGAATCCTTAGTAAGTGGGCCTTGAGCAAGATATAAAACATGCAACATGCAAGGTACAAAGTTTGACAAAAAGTTTATGCACTTTTCGAATCAACTGGAATGCAAATTTGCTTAACCAAATAAACACGGGGTCAAGAAATGGTTCATTTATGTCAAACAACAAGTATTCATCAACAATTTACAAACCTCTTTGCTTGCAAATTTGACAATGTAGAATTTCTGTCTCGGGACAAATGCAATTTTGATGTAAGATGGTGCTAAAGAGTCCGCTGAATTGCTTCCAGGACTAGTTCCTTCGCTCAAAAGTGGCTTGAACTGTTGTTTACTTATACCTATAGAAGAAAAACACAAAGAAGCAATGAATTCCAAGCTACACGTAAAATTCTAAGATGCTACAAGTTAGATTGATATACTGCAGAGAACTAAATTGTACATTGACATATCGCTGTTGGTAAAATATCTTACTTGATGATCCAAGGGATTTCTCTTCTTCATCAGAAATCACTAAAAATACAGGTAAGCAAAGTAAAATATACGGATAAAATTAAATTCATTCCCCTAGACCTAATATCAGCTTTCTTTCAAATAGTACAGCCGAATCTCAACTGGGAGTAATCGTTCGCACGAAGAGCTTTAGCGACGAAAAGTTGCAGTCAATTATGTAAAACTAAATAAGAAATGACTTCAACTTTTCGGCATTCGTTGCGATGAACAGACGAGCAGAAAGTATTGTTTTCTCACTCAACTACAAAATACGTAGATTTCGTTCATTATTTGGCCATGTCCGACTGACCGGATTGTCACCTTAGTGGCTTCATCGATTCTGAATAAACTTGTTGTGTCAATTTCTCTGCTCTCTCTAAAAGGTTATTTGTCGAAACTTTGCTGCTTAGATCTATATGTTTACGCTTCCCACCATTTAACCAAAAGCAAGTACCTTCGTTACAGCATACGCTTTTCCGCCATTGTTTCATATTTCGACCAACTGCAATGAAGCTGACGTCACAGCCAGGGACAAGTGAGGCTGGGCGCCCTGTGCTTTGATTGTCTGTTGAACTCTCTAACTGATCATCACTCTAAAAAAAAACAAGTTAACGAACAAAAATTAACAAAAAGACTCAAAATTCTTCAACAAAGTTTGGTAAAATGAATTGTTATCTATTTAGAACGCCCGCTTGTACAGGCGCGATGCCTTCAAGTGAAACATCGACTCAACAACATTTGTGGCAACGTAGAGGTACAATTGTTAATGTTTTGCATACCTTCACTGCGTTTCTCTCGAAGTTGTATGGAACAAACGGAGAGGAACCCTTATCATCATGCTGAGAGGACATCGAAGACCTGTAGAAACGTCAATGTATTAGAAAAATTGCAAAAACATAAATAAAAAATCTCAACTAAACTATTACTGCTTTTACAGTAAAACAGCTATACAGTATGTAAACCAGGTTAAGACCCTGTCTAAACAGGAACAGATCCAAGTGGATCCATTCCAAAAAAGGTCACGATAGGTTTTTCGTTGACACGGGTACGCATGGATCCGTTTGCGGTCGTTTTGCGGGATTTGGGTCGGACCTTTTTGGGTACACTAGTGAGGCGGTTCCATTTTGATCTGTTACCGATCCGTATCCGTATAAATGCAATGAAATCGTGCCCATTTCGTACCAGAAAGGTACGGATCTTTTGGCTCCGTACCTTATTAAATTTTTCACCCATCAGATCCATTCGATTTGTTGGATTGACCTATCAGAACGTACCATTTTCAAGCTGGTTTGGTTTAAGTAGTTTTGCTTGCAGTGTAAATTAATAACAACAACGACGGTGCTAACTTAAGACTGTGAGGGGGGCAGGGATGTCACTACAAGTTGATCATTAAAAAGCACTTGTCCCTTTTCAGTTAGATGTTGTATAAGTGATAGCTTTGCTAATTGCTTTTTTTGAACTCCGAAAGAAAGGGGCTTAAGTACATCCCAGAGAAAATTTGGACTAAATGTCACTGCTCTGGATAGAACTTAAACGAAATAATAGAACTTTCAACTCACAATGATACTTGTTTGAAAACTTTTGCCTTTGCGTTGGGAAAAATATCTGAGAATAGCTTCAGGATTTCTTTCATGAGAAGTTCAGGAGTGTATCTGCATTTCAATGATCCTGTATGTCGATGGATGGATAATGATCCTTCGTTTATGACTTCACCCAGAACATCGTCAATTCCACTGTGAAAACTGGAAATATAAAAAGCATACTGAATGAATGGCGAGTTTAAATTAAGAACAAAGACTGGAAGGTGAGTCCAGTATAAACCTCATGCACATTTAGCCCCGTAGTATTAGTTTTTGAATTAGTTATGTCCCATAATCTATAGACCAATACAACCAATACAAAATTGATGTGCACTGTCTATAACCTTAGAGCTCAATTGACTAAAGAAAAGCTTATAGCTCCAGGCTCACTTACCAAGGATGCAAGGATCCGATCTCACCCCTTTCATATTTCCTGCGCAGTTTCTTTGCGTCTTTATCGTTTCTGCGACGCTGCTCGATTTCTTGCCATGTCAGTTCCTTTTTCTCAGCATTTCCGGTTTCATCATTTCCGGTATGCAAGGTTGCATTGAAAGACTCCTCAACCTCTCGATCAGTTAATGTATCATACGATGAACCCAAAGGTGGGTTGTCGTCAGGTGAAAGGTATTCCGGGAGTATTTTGTTTGTGTTGACAACCAATACAGATTCAGTTTCTGAGCTGGCTGCATCACTGTCCTTTACGCTTGCATTATCGCTATCTGATTTCCTAGGCGCTGGCGATTCCACATGTGAGCTACCTGATTTATTCAATGGGAAAAACTCTTCAAGTGTTTCGTATGTTTTCTCCAAATTCTCCGCAGCTTCCTGTTGGTGCTTCTTCACGAGGTCCCTTGGAGATTCTCTGGATGATTTCCTTGATAGCGGTTCTCTAGCTGCGAACTCGTTCAAAGACCTGTTGCGTAGCAGAATGCCGGTTGATCGTGATCTTCGCTCGGCTGGAGTTGCAGGCTCGGAAAGGAATTTGCTAAAAGGTCGGGCTGTGTACGGAAATGGCGTACTTGAGACTGGCGTTGTCGATCCAGACTGGTTCTTTGCTAATGGTGGAGTCGTAGTACTGCCAGCGGATGCTGCTCTGGAAGCATAATGGAAGAGAAGGTGTGCTGGTACCTCAGAAATTGGTGTGGCTAAAACGAAGTACTCTATAAACACGTCACACATAGCCCGTCGGACGTCAGACAGCAGAAAACTTCTTAGCTCATCAATGCCAATGCTTCCACGTTCCCAGACTTTAAATTTCAGAAATACTTCGTGATCTGTGAAAAATATACAGATTTGGAGAAAAAGTTTAACGCATATTAACAATTGCGAATCACAATAGTAAGACGTCAAAATTGCGATAAAAGCCGAAAACTGTTTGAACAAATGTTTCCGCTGTATCGCAATTTTGAAGTTTTGCACTACTCAAAAATTAATAGTAAGACTATAGCCCCAGTTACACTACAGCTTTAGACCTCGTTTACACTATGCCGTTTTGAGACGAATACGTTACGAAACTACCTATACCGTTTTGGCCTTGCGTCTACACTATGCCAGCACAGTTTTGATTTGAATACGGTACGAAATGAATACGATACGCTAACCGGCTTCATCTGAAAACGGCATAGTGTAAACGCCTGAATACGGTACAGTTTGATGCCGCTTTGCTGAATCAGTGAGAGGAAAAACAATTACTCCTTGTTTTTGTTGACGTGAAATAATAGATTTTAGACAAAAACCGATGACCTTGCTCATCGTATTCGTTTCTTACCGGCATAGTGTAAACGGGGACTCCCAATTCCCCATCCCATATGAAATCATTCCGTATTCATTTTATACCGGCATAGTGTAAATGGGGTCTTAATCCAACCCGTGCTATTATCTCTGGTACCCGTGCCGATTTCACCCGTGCTGGGACTACCTCTCCAATGGTCCCGACACGGATGAAAATTGTGCTTCGGCATAGATCAAATATTTAAGTTTCAATCGTTTACTGAGCCGTGCCAATTTTTATCCGTGCCGTGCAGAAATATTTTTGGACTCACAAAAAAGAAGCAGTGATATACAGTGATTATAATACAACATCATGAACATAAACGAATATTTCTGGCAGACAGTAGGAGTAAAAATCAATGGAGTAATTGCAATAGAAATACATCTTTGTTCCCAGAACATGGCATGGCGTCAGCTTTTTGCATGAGCATGATTTATATCAAAATGAGGGGCCTTTCACTCTCCAAAAAAGTGTACCAGATTCCTGTTGCAACAAAAGGATTTCCAAAGTACTCTCTGAAATCGATATAATCTACGACAAGAGCATAGGAGATTCCCGAGCCGTGAATTGCGACATTTAGGCCTACAGCCACAGCTAGCCGCGACTTTGAGCAAGGTGGAACAATACTTTTGTACCAGTGCAGAATGATCGAAGAGTTGATACATTGAAAAAAAAAACAACTAACCCGGATGACTTGACTTTACTTCCACCACGTGCTGAACAGTGATCAGATCTTTCAAATGGTCGATGTATTGCTTTGGATCCAATATATCTGTGCGCACTTTGTGGTATGCAGAATCTACAATTACTTCTTTATCATCACCGTTAATCAAAGAAAGGTGGATACAGCCAATGCCTAAGAAATAGGAGAAATAATTTGTTATGTTAGGTTCATGTTAATGAATAACTTGGACTCTGCCCGTCGTAAAAGGGGCATGAGAAGAACAGGCACACGAATAACAGCTGCTATGCTAAAGGCTAAAGAATAGTCAGCATCTCTATGCTTGATATTAAGGTATGAGGAAAATTGAACAGCTAACTATACTCTTAAGTTTATTTTCAGCGAGGGGCATTTCACTCTACAAAAAGGCGTACGAGACTTCCATCAAAACAACACTAACACCGATCTACGTGTCCCATTGCTAAAAACAACATGTGGTCAAAAAAGCTTTTCTTTTAGAGGGGCAAAACTATGGAATGGCCTTGATACAAAATCAAAATTAACGAAAAGTTTCAAAAATTTCAATCTTGTCTTGAAAACTTCAGAAAAACCCAATTTAAAATTTCCCTTACGTTGTTATTCTTTTAACGTTACTGTATATTAGCTTGTAAGTTTTAGGCTTTATACTTTTATTTTTACAGGGCAGTTTGTAAAGCAGTTTTAACTAGAAATTGATAACTTTACCCTGTTATAAATTGCCATGTAAAAAAATGAAATGAAATGGTAAAGCTATTCATTTTTACATGGATTTTTTTTAGGATTCAAGACAGATATAGAGCATTGGAGCCCTCCTGAATTTTCGATATGTTTTTAGAACGTAGCGAAATAAAGGGACAAGATATAGAGGAAGAAGAAAAAATAGGCCGTTGAATGGCTGTTAAAGATTAAATGTTTGCAAAGATCGTTAAAGAAGTTTGTAAAGATTTGCGTAAATAAAGAGGCACATTTAAGTTTTAAAACAAGCTGAGAATAGAGAGATATAACTTAAAATACAGTGAATGAAAGGAAATAGCCAGGGCAAAGTCTTTCCTATCGTCGAAGGCAAAGAAACATATCATTCCACTAAAATCAACTGTATTTGAAATTGGTTTGCCGCTCTAGCGACGTAGCTGTAAATAAGCTGTATTAATTGCCAATTTGATAAAATAACATTTTGTATACCTGTACATCAGCCGGAGCGAGGCGACACTTGGGATTCCTGGCAATAAGCAAATTCAGTTGTTCGAAAACAGCATCATCAAGTTTGTTAGCAAGGACCCTGACAAGTTCATCTTTAATTTCACTACCTGGATCGCATATGCCATGTACACAGAAATGAATCTTTTGTACAGAGATAATGCTGTTACCAGCAAATGATAGTTCAGAGACAGAGTCTTTCTCCGTCTGGGTGAGTATTGAGTTGGTTCTATGTAGCTTCACTTCGGTAGAATCCTAAAGGTAAAGAGGAATGCATCTTAGTAATTTAATCAAATATCATGAAAGGATTGGATATAACAAAATAAAGCAGTGCTCAAGCTTCTCTGAAGCAACGACTTAATTACTTTGGTGACAGCTAGCGTCTAGCAGCTTTGCCTAAAGCCAGCGACAGCCAAGCACATTGGTGAACACTAGATGCCTAAGACACAAGAAATGAATTTTATCATGGGAGAGCTAGTCGCGAAGGAAAAGCTTTAGCGATTACAGCTAGCAACTAAAGTTTTGTAGGTGCTGTGGTGTCGTAGTCTAATCCTGCCGGTCAGGGTTCGAGCCGCAACTAGTGTAGCCAGGATCGACGTCTCCTTTAGTTGACGTACTACTACTGAGATACTAGCGACTGGCAATAAATACATCATTTCACCTTCACCATTCCGACAATGCCAGCGAAACGGAGCGACACACAGCAACAGCCAAAGACCTGATTGATCATAGCAACACTTGACTTCTACCGATTGGTGGTAGACTAAAACCATCACGAGGAAGGTAAGCCATCCAGGAAATAATCTTTAACGCTTATAAATCTGGACTTAAAATCCCAGAAAACTAAGGTTTATCATGGGGCTTTCCGAGTATTTGTTTGATAGACATCACGATAAAAAAGAAGAGCTCTTTGGTTTCTTTTACTACATTCCTCGCTGTTCGTGCAGTAGCATGTGTCAGCAATAAAGTAGAAAAAGAGGTTGCTTATTAATCGAACAGACCTTGATTTCATTTTCTTCCTGATGTTCTGGACAGGCGTCAGGCTGAAGCTTGCCTGCCAATGACCAACTAGACGAAGCAGCAGAATGATAAGAGAAATTGTCGTCTTTCAACTGATCATCTTCGTTTGAGCGGATTGCGGACAACGGCGGAACGGTTTCAGATTCTTCGTTGATTCTACAGAGGCAAGAAAAAAATCAAAGCAGGAATATACGGTTGTTGCATTTATCAGTTGCCAGCAATAATTGCTCGTGTCTTCTACTTTTTTCAAAGCATAACGAGGCAGTTGCCAGTTGTAGCAACAGGATGGTAAATAACGACGACGATGTCGCTACAGACAAAAATGCTTGGCGCTATAGCTTTTTTCCCGCGTCTTGATAACCCTCTAGCGACAACAGCACACTGATTGTTAGGGTATCCTACAGGGGGATATCGAAGACAACCAATGCTATGTACACTCTTTATTTATAAATAATTGATCTTTTGCATTCCGCCCCAAACATTGTTTAGCTACTTATTGATAAACGCCCCGAAAAATTATTTGTTCACTGTTTACCTGGGTAAGCTTACAATGGGCAAACCATTCATTTTGAAAGCATTTGGATGTAGGGTACTGTAACTATTAGTGAAGTATTCCTAAGGTGAGACTATTGTGATTTATAAGCATTTAAAGACAGTGACTCACTTTAGGCACTTTTAGCTAATTTTGATAAACTTATGACCATTTATTCACCCCGGGCAAATTGTTTTGTTATTGTTGAAAATTTTGACAATTTTTGGGGTGATTGCTAAAATTAAGAAAGTTTATAAAAAAAAAGAGTGTATACAGCATACGAAGGAGGTAAGACTTCACATGCCTGCATGGATCTCAAAAAGTTTTTCCAAACCTATACAACTCTCACTTTTCCTTTAATGGTTGAATTACTATGAATCCATACTATATCAACTGGTCAATAAAACAGCAGTAGCTACAAAAACGGAACAGTATATAACAAACTATATGCTTACAAACCTGAAGTAAAACACATTCCCTGAGCTTTCTCTATAGACAAACAGATTCGATCTGTTGGAAACAGCAAATCGGTCGAGGACACTTCGTACAGCTTGTATTGCTCTAGATGTTCCTTTGGGCTGACCTGGGCTTCGTTTTAATCGATAATGAATCGGCAGATACGTCTCCCAGACTTTGTCGCATTCAAAATATCCAGGTTTGAATTCGAATTCACCATGAACTACTTTACTGTATTCAAACGGCATTCCCATTTCTGAAGTCCCAGATACGAATAATGGCTTTGTCTCACGCCGAGACCAGATTTGCTCATCCTCTTCAGCTACTAGCAAATTGTGACAGGTAAATGTTTCATTTAAATCATCAAGGAGCATTCTCTATAAATAAAGATTCGAATAGTTATTGCTGACTTCAGTATAGGAAAACCTTAAAGAAACCATCTCTGAGTTTACACAACACACAGTCTATTTTGATTTCTTTTTTTATAGGAAAATAACTCCTATTTTCCCAAGACTTTGCAAGATTCACCAGAGAGATAAGCAAACAAAAAAAACGTGAAAAATTACCTGATTCACAACCCTTCCAATGTTATCAATGATGGAAAGCAATTTGATGTAGCATTGCTCACTTTGCAAACCTTTCGATTCATTTCCTCCTCTCCTTGAAAGAGAAATAAAGAGTATTAGGGTGGGTTCTTTTGGGAGTGAGTTTTGGGAAAGTCTTGTACTTGCTAGAGTGAGTGAAAAAGACTCCATTAAGTGAAAGGTGATTCGACTAACCTTTTATGGAAGAACACCATGACCTCATTTCCAACGATCCTTGCAAATAGCCAGAAATCAGGATCAGATTTTGATAAGTTGTCATCCAATGTCAGCTGCTTGGACTCAGTTGAAAGATCCTCTAACTTTATGGACATGGTCCTGTCCATCGCACGAGAAAGTCCTGGATCACTATACCTTCTTCTTATGAACGAGTCTTCTCTATCTGGCAAAGGTAAACTGCCTTTTCGTGATCTGCAATAATCAATGTCAGCATACTCAACATGACGTGGTAATGCGTGGTCTAGAATGTCTAGCAAAATACCTTCACAAAGTCTAAAGACTGCTTCTCTTGAAATGCCCTCTGTCTCTTGCTCAGTTTTGTTGACTTTGTCAAACTCTTCAGCCTTTTCGGAGCTTATTGATTCAGAGCCAGTTTCTATCTGTTCCATTTCAGATTGATCGAGAGTTTGTTCTGCAGACCCATCAACTGTCTCATTTGATGTCATTTCAACTGACCGGCCAGCAGAGTATTCAACTGACTTGCTTTCAGAGGGTTCGGTTGCATTTAAAAGTGACTGGTTAACAGACCGGTCAGTGGAAATATCAGTAAAGTTATCTGTTGACTTATTATCAACATTTAGCTCTGTAGGACTTAGGTTCTCTGCTATGTTATCCTTCTGTTCAACTGGCATCAAGTCTGCTGGCGGTGAGGTATTTTGGAGAATTCGGTGGCCTGAATCTGGAGAAGATACGACTATTTCTTCGTCTACTTCTTTAGCTTCCTCTCCATCTCCATCAATACGGTCTCCAAGTTCATGTTCCCCAGACATTTCTTCTTCAACCGTCTCTTTCTCATCTTCTCCCTCAAATCCGTCAGCATTGACATGACTATCTCCCTTCGGAGAACCTGAACTTTTGTCTAAAACCAGGTAATAATACTTCCCTTGATTCTCAAGATGGTAGCAGTCGATTCTAGCTTGAATAAGCTCGTCTAAAAACAGTTGTTGGCTCTTGTCGATACCACAAACAAAACGCAAAGGAATTTGACGAAATTGGCAGTTGTCTGTGTATGAGTTTTTCACATGATCAGCAACATTGTCCAAAGTGATTTCTGTGATGGGATGAGTATTTCTCAAAGCGGATGCGATTTCATCTTTCAGCAGCCATTCGATCCTTTTGACGATTACTTTGATGGCATTTAACTGGGATTTCGGGAGATTTTTTAACGGATCTGTTACAGCGTTCTCGATGAATGTGCTACAAATAAGGAAATTTTTCAAATATTATAACGCGAAAAGCAAGCAAGCTCGGAAAACTTGTTAAAAGAAACATGTTAAATGACAAATATAATCACTAGACACGGACTGTGTATTTTCTCAAGCAAAAACCCGGTCATGAGAACCTCCATTTTTGCACTTCGCCTTGTGATGGCTCTAAATATTTGGGTTACAGTCATGGCTAAAATTAATGTTGTGGTGGCTCTAAATTTTTGGGTTACAGTCATTAAAATTAATGAGATCGACTCTTGAGAGTCTTAGTTCAATCTTTAATGCACTTTTTGTAAACGTTTTTATTAATTTTGGGGTTAAGGATCTAGGCTCTCGTCAACCTCGTCCCCAGGGTCAATAGGCCTCTTCATGAAACTCCGCTGTCCATATTCGACCCTGGTATCGGCCTTGTCTATTCGCAATTTGATTGGCTGATCAAACAATAGAAATGTTAAGTGACGTCACAGTTTCTTCAAAATTTCACTCCAAAATAGGCCGAAAACTATGTAAAAACATCTATAAAACCAAAAAGGTAGACTTATTACCTGAGTCCCCTGTTATCGCTCATGAGACCGAGGCCAACACTAAAATGAGATCGCTCAAACTGGGACTCATAAAAGATTAGCTCAAAACTGGTCAGCTGCCCTGAAATCCCGGGGCCAATCAGAGAGCAGCTTATCGAGATTCCGCATTCTGATTGGCTTATTCAGCTATTTCGACCCGCCCGTGCAATTTCCCGTTTATTTTCTGAAAATGTGACCCCCAGGAAAAAGGTCTTTGTTTGGCAAAATGGAGGGAAAGCTTCGTCACAGCTTTGCACAAACACCAAAACTAATTTTTTTGCAAAATTTAATGTACCAAGTGGAGAGTGTTCCAAACTATCTTTTGAATTCGACAAATTTTGGATGTTTTCGGGTGAATAGAAGTTGGTTCTGTGCTCAAGTGAAGCAAAAGTGAAGTGAAAAGAAAAGTTTCTGCGAGAGGACTTCTTGACATTTGAAATATCTAGATAAACTAGTCTAATTCTCGGAATCCATCAAAGATTGAAGAAATGAAGTTGCCAGCAAACAACCAACAAACTGCAATGAGACAGTAAATATTTTTTAACTTTATTGATTGCATTTTGAATATTAGATGCCAATTTTTTATAAACTTTACGTCTTTTGGAACGGGAAGAAATCTTTGAACTCAACTTTGAAGTCAAGTTTCACTTTATTATTTATCTAGTATTTTTTTCACAACTTTCTATGGGCTAAAACGAGTAACCGCTAGATACTGTAGATAGTACCAGACAGTACATCTGCTTCATAAATTGCTGTAATATCATGGCAGTTTTTCATTTGTGATACAAGTTTATCGTTTTAATATGGTTGCAATAAACATGAAATAAGGACAGACAGACAGCTGAATCAATTTTGAAATTATCAAAAGTTGTGAGCCACCTCAGTTTTAGCTACATTGTCATTGACTTGACTTGTTTCTTTTTTACTTGACTTGTCCCTTCTTTTTTTTTAGTTTATAATTAAATATTCATCTGTAAAGTGTAAACAGTTGCATTTTGAGACAAAATTTGATATTTTACGACAATTATAAATTGAAACTTCTGTTTTTATTTCACACCGCTCCGGTCACTTTGCAGCCCGTTGTCGAACACAGCTTACCGCAAGCAAAGTAAACTTTATGCATTTTAAAAATTGTTAACTTTGTTTTAATTCAGCAAGCGAGGATATATCTATTAAAAACCTGGGCTGCGCTTTTTTTAAACCTTCTTTGCGCTTCTTTGCGTGAAGCTGTTTTGAAATTTCTCCTTTTGGCTTTGGTCAAGTTGAAAAGTGAGATGAGAGAGATTTCTGTCGGGGGGTCGCCACATTTTCACTGAACAATATCATGAAATCGAGGCAGCGAATTTCTGACCAGTTTTTGAACTGTTCTTTTATGAGTCGTAGTTGTAGCGGGGTGTCGGGGTGGTGGAGGAGCGGAAACTAACGACTCATGCAATAAGTCTAAAGATGTTCGTTGTGCAATCATACATATGTCATGTACCCCCGGGAGCGTAGCCGACGTTTGAGATGCCCATGTCTTGTATCAATCTTTTTCATTTTGACTTAGATATCTGATGTTGAATACTGTTAAAACCTATTTACTCATCAGCCGTGTAACTGGATCGAAAACAACGCCTGAGAAACTCATACTATACAATAATAACTGCACAAATGCAACAATAACTTTGCATTTTTGCAGTTATATTTGACATAAGAAGTATCTGTGGACAAAAAAGAAATGTTAAATTACCTGACATTCTCTCCCTGTTTCGGGGAAATCACTGCTTTTTCGTCTCTGAATTCGAATACACCTTGTCTCATCTGATCCTCAGCCAACCCCCTTGCATCTTCAGCTAGAAAATCTTCATCAATATCGGATTCTGCGTAGTGCAGCGCTATACCTTCAGATACTTTCCAATGCTTAGGACTTTCCATTTCCGGGGGTAGAATCAGACAATTCAAATCAAGCGTTACTCTCAATGACGAACTGCATGGATCAAAATTACTTCCATTTTCAAGAAGAGAAATTATTTCACCTAAGAAAAGGAACAACAGGTTGTTAGTGTGTCACACTGATATTTAAAGCCAGTCCAGACTATGGGGAAGGGGGTACACAGAGTGGAAATGTAATCAAAGAAAACCCTTGTATGGCACCAGAACCAGATCTTGAAAAGTAATCCCTATTCTATGAATAATTTCGCGCTCAAACAGATACCTTAGGCCAGGCCGCTCATATGCGTTTCGGTACCTTAGGCCGTGCCATCCTCACATGAAATCCCAAGTCTGCAGTGAGATCCTCTGATCTCTTCTGATTTACTTTTGAACTATTTAGCACCCCGCCAAAGGCAGGGCAGTCAAAAAATTGCCTATAGGCTCATTCACTTGTCCTCCTCCACGGAAATCTTTAGTAAAAGGCGAAAGATTTGTACGATCTGAAGGAAGACCAGAGCATGAACAATGGAAGATCAGCATTGAGTACCGGTCAAACTGACTATTTCTAACACATGTGGGTAATAACTCTGCGCATGCGCTAACAAAATATTATGCAAAAACTGCATATCAGCAAAGAGTGCTTTTGTAAAGAACATGTCCTATAATTAACAATCCCGTAATAAGAGTAGAAGAAGACAATAAACGCCCCTAATTTAAACGCCCTATCGAAGAACTTCAAAGTTAAAAACATTTTCAACTATCATATGGGCACCAACAAAAAAGTTTTGAATTTTTAAAGTAAGGTTAGGACGTTGTTTAGCTTATTTCCGATAATATCAGTGGCTTTCATGGATTTAGTAGCAGATAGATAGGTTTTGAACCACAATAAAATAAGAAATAAAACATCACAAAATCAATTAATTGTGGGCTAGAGAAATTCATCCAAAAGGATCTCGAATTTTTTTCTCAAAGACTATTTCTTTCGAAGCCTTTTTCTGCTTCTAGTTTTCCTCGAGACTTCAGAGAGATCACAACCCGGGTTGAAAGCCTGATCTGTCGAAAAACTTTCGAGAAAAAGGGGGACTTAGCAGTCTCCAACCCTCATCACTCCAGAGCTGGAAGATTTTACAAAATTCGCAGCAAATTGCTGCCAGATCAACTTCTCGTGTCTTCTTTTAGGTCGCGGCTAGACGTGCGACATTTTGCTTTGAAATGGCGACAGGAAATGATAAAAAAAATTTTCGCCACGACTGTAAATTGTCGGCACGACTGTAAATTCTAAAAGTCGCACGTACAGCCAGGGACAGATTTGCGAACAAAATGTTCTGCGAACTGAGGAAATACGTTCGCAGAACATGGATTTTGTTGAACTTTTCGCGACATGTTTTGGCTGACTGCCAACAATGTCGCAGCATGTAACAGGTCTTTTTTGGTGTCGCAACACATTGCATTGACTCTTACCGCGCAAGCTGATGGTCGCAGAACTTCTGTCGCAGCATTTCGTTGCAGCCTGTAGTCACCTCAGGATTTCTCAGAACAGGACATTTTCAGGTGTGTCGATTCGCCAGAAAAGCTGAAACGTCGCACTTGTAGCCGCGGCATAAGAAAGCGCCTTAAATTTTCTCGGTGAAAAATAATAATTTTGCTTTACTTACCGAGACATGTTGGTAGAGTATTAACAGGTAGTAAGGCCATGTCACTGACTTGATTTTTATTTCTCAATGAGCAAGTAAGATGAAGAAACAGTGGTTGTGGTTGAGAAAGGTCATCACTTTCGCTGTCAATTGAACTACCAACATCTGATAGCACTTTCGCTGATCCAAGTTCTGATACTGCGCATGTGCTTCCTTTTACACTTATTCGGCTCAAATCAGACTAAAAAAGAGATTTACTACAGTAATGAATTCAAATATGTACTGAGGGGTGACAGCTTCCCGGAACGCCGGTGCAGAGTGCCCGGTACACGATACGACGGGCTAAAAATTGACCCAGTAGGGAACAAATGCAAACCGGTACATGGTACACTTGGAGACTCAAAGCCATAACATGCGGTGCTTGCAAAAAAGCCGGCCCACCAGCTGTCACTCCCCCCCCCACTATGTAATGAAATCAATCAGAAAATCATATTAAATTGGGGAATCTGTACACATACAGCCAAATACTCGTTCATCCATGGGGGAACCTTTTCAGTTTCTTTAAAAAATTCAACTAGGCTACTTAAACACAAAGTGGCGATGGAAATTTTCGTTGCAATATGAAAACAACACAAAAATAAAAATTAATTTTAACATAGGTTCAAAAGTAGAATAAACAAAAATTGAAGGCTTTCAAGACATACCATAGCCTCCGAAAATTCAGTATTCTCATGCGAAGCATCTCTGATCTCAGCAAACTGCGCAGCCGACTCGTAAATTTCATCAATACCTTGAATTTCAGATTCATCAATTTCACTTTCAGCCTCAGAAATACTTGCAAGCTCTTCTCTCTCTGTCTGTAATGTGATATTATAAATTGAAAAAATATAAGATAGTTAAAAATAAAATAAAGAAGTGATAAAAGATAAAAAATAAAATAAATATAAACAAAATGTGACGAAATAAAATGAGTTAAATGAGATGAAGCAAAATCAAATGAAAATATAACAGAATATAACGAAATGGAATGGAATAAAATAAAAAACAAAATATTACATAATAAAACATAATAAAACATAAAAAATAAAGGAAAACAAAATAAAATAAAAAAATAAAATAAGATAAAATAAAATAAAGAAAATAAGATAAAATGAAATGAAATAAAAATGAAATCAAATGAAATCAAATCAAATAAAAATCAAATCAAATCAAATCAAATCAAAACAAATCAAATCAAATAAACTAAAATAAAATAAAGTAAAATAACTTAAAAAATAAAATAAAATAAAATAAAATAAAATAAAATAACTTAAAATAACTTTAAAAAATAAAATAAGATATAATAAAATAAAATAAAATAAAGAAAATAAGATAAGATAAAATGAAATGAAATAAAAAATGAAATAAAATCAAATAAAATCAAATAAAAATAAAATCAACTCAAATCAAACCAAATCGAATTAAATCAAATCAAATAAACTAAAATAAAATAAAATAAAATAAAAATAAAATAAAGGAAAAGAAAATCAAATAACTTAAAGAAATAAAATAAAATAAAATAAAATAAAAGAAAATAAAATAACATATATAAAATAAAATAAAATAAAATAAAACAAAATATGCGAAATTGAAAAATAGCAAAATTCAAGCAAAAATAAGACAAAAATTAATTGGTTCAATGAGAAAAAAAATGGGAAAATCAGATAAAATGAGAGAAAAAATAAAATTAAATTAAAATCGTGTGTCAAATAATTTCATGTTGAAAATACGAAAAACAAAATGAAATAAAACAATACATAAATAAAACACAATAAAATAAGTAAAAATTGCGTAAATAAATGAGAAATTTTCCTACCTGATCCTCATCGGATTGGTAAAAAAACAATTCGGTATTTTGAGGCACTGGAGTGAATTTCTTTCGGAGAATTTCAGTGAAGCTGTCCTGTACAAATCCGTGTATCGACTCACTTCGACATCTGATGGTTGCAGATGACGTTGTTCGAGGCGTCCTCACTGTACTGGTCGAGCTATGTCTATTACCTCTTCTTATAACGACATTCCCTTCAGAAGGGCAGCCAAAGACTTCATCATCAATGGTTTCATTTCGATAATGCATACACATAATACGAATGAATCTTGTGATATCAACCTCAAGATGAGCTTCTTCGCATATCATTTCTACAGATGATTCAACATCTTTACCACAAAGTGAATAACCCAGCTGAAGATTACTAAACACTCCGTTAACAAACGTCTGGAAGTATCGCTCCGTCAGTGATTTGCAATAGGCTGATAGGCTTGGTGATTTCTCGATTTCTCGAATCGTTTCATCAGTTGAATCTTGTTTCTCCACATCAGATGGCGGTATATTTTCGATTAGTTTTGATGAGTAATCAAGAAAAATATTCTGGAATCCTTGTTCCTGCGATTTTATGTCAGAAATAACAGAAAATTTGCATTCATACAAAAATACAGGCAAAAATTGCTGACTTGAAGACTGCCTATTTTGATCTACGGTTTCGTCCAGTTTTTCAGATTTCTGAGGCTCCGAATCACTTCTTGCTTCAGACGATGAAGATTTTCGTTGCAGCCTGTAGTCACCTCAGGATTTCTCAGAACAGGACATTTTCAGGTGTGTCGATTCGCCAGAAAAGCTGAAACGTCGCACTTGTAGCCGCGGCATAAGAAAGCGCCTTAAATTTTCTCGGTGAAAAATGAATAATTTTGCTTTACTTACCGAGACATGTTGGTAGAGTATTAACAGGTAGTAAGGCCATGTCACTGACTTGATTTTTATTTCTCAATGAGCAAGTAAGATGAAGAAACAGTGGTTGTGGTTGAGAAAGGTCATCACTTTCGCTGTCAATTGAACTACCAACATCTGATAGCACTTTCGCTGATCCAAGTTCTGATACTGCGCATGTGCTTCCTTTTACACTTATTCGGCTCAAATCAGACTAAAAAAGAGATATATTGCAGTAATGAATTCAAATATGTAGTGGGGAGGTGAAAGCTTCCAGGGACGCCGGTGCAGAGTACACGATACGATGGGTTAAAAATTGACCCGGTACGGAACAAACGCAATCCGGTACATGGTACACTTGAAGACTCAAAGCCATAACATGCGGTGCTTGCAAAAAAAGCCGGCCCACCAGCTGTCACCCTCTCCCCACTATGCAATGCAATCATGCTGAAAATCATATTTATTTGGGGAATCTGTACACATACAGCCAAAAACTCGTTCACCCATGGGGGAGCCTTTTCAGTTTCTTTAAAAAAGTGAACCAGGCTACTTAAACACAATTTGGCGATGGAAATTTTCTTTGCAATATGAAAACAACACAAAAATGAAAATTAATTTTAACATAGGCTAAAAAGAAGAATAAACAAAAATTGTAGGGCTTTCAAGACATACCATAGCCTCCGAAAATTCAGTGTTCTCATGCGAAGCATCTCTGATTTCAGCAAACTGCGCAGCAGACTCATAAATTTCATCAATTCCTTGAATTTCGGATTCATCAATTTCACTTTCAGCCTCAGAAATACTTGCAAGCTCTTCTCTCTCTGTCTGTAATGTGATATTATAAATTGAAAAAATATAAGATAGTTAAAATAAAATAAAGAAGTGATAAAAGATAAAAATAAAATAAATATAAACAAAATGTGACGAAATAAAATGAGTTAAATGAGATGAAGCAAAATCAAATGAAAATATAACAGAATATAACGAAACTGGAATAGAATAAAATAACAAACAAAATATTACATAACAAAACATAATAAAACAATAAAACAAAAAAATAAAGGAACATAAAATAAAATAAAATAATATAAAATAAAATAAGATAAAATAAAATAAAGAAAATAAGATAAAATGAAATGAAATAAAAAAATGAAATCAAATGAAATCAAATCAAATAAAAATCAAATCAAATCAAATCAAATCAAAACAAATCAAATCAAATAAACTAAAATAAAATAAAGTAAAATAACTTAAAAAAATAAAATAAAATAAAATAAAATAAAATAAAATAACTTAAAATAACTTTAAAAAAATAAAATAAAATAAAATAAAATAAAATAAAATAAAGAAAATAAGATAAAATGAAATGAAATAAAAAAATGAAATCAAATGAAATAAAATCAAATAAAAATCAAATCAAATCAAATCAAATCAAAACAAATCAAATCAAATAAACTAAAATAAAATAAAATAAAATAAAATAAAATAAAATAAAATAAAATAAAATAAAATAAAATAAAATAAAATAAAATAAAATAAAATAAAATAACATAATATAAAACAAAATAAGATAAAACAAAATAAAATATGCGAAATTGAAAAATAGCAAAACAAAAGTAAAAATAAGACAAAAATAACATTGGTTCAATAAGAAAAAAATGGGAAAAATCAGATAAAATGAGAGAAAAAATAAAATTAAATTAAAATCGTGTGTTAAATAATTTCATGTTGAACATACGAAAAACAAAATGAAATAAAACAATACATAAATAAAACACAATAAAATAAGTAAAAATTGCGTAAATAAATGAGAAATTTTCCTACCTGATCCTCATCGGATTGGTAAAAAAACAATTCGGTATTTTGAGGCACTGGAGTGAATTTCTTTCGAGAATTTCAGTGAAGCTGTCCTGTACAAATCCGTGTATCGACTCACTTCGACATCTGATGGTTGCAGATGACGTTGTTCGAGGCGTCCTCACTGTACTGGTCGAGCTATGTCTATTACCTCTTCTTATAACGACATTCCCTTCAGAAGGGCAGCCAAAGACTTCATCATCAATGGTTTCATTTCGATAATGCATACACATAATACGAATGAATCTTGTGATATCAACCTCAAGATGAGCTTCTTCGCATATCATTTCTACAGATGATTCAACGTCTTTGCCACATAGTGAATAACCGAGCTGAAGATTACTAAACACTCCATTAACAAACGTCTGGAAATATCGCTCTGTCAGTGATTTGCAATAGGCTGATAGGCTGGGTGATTTCTCGATTTCTCGAATCGTTTCATCAGTTGTATCTTGTTTCTCCACGTCAGATGGGGGCATACCTTCGATTAGTTTTGATGAGTAATCAAGAAAAATATTCTGGAATCCTTGTTCCTGCGATTTTATGTCAGAAATAACAGAAAATTTGCATTCGTATAAAAATACAGGCAAGAACTGCTGACTTGAAGACTGCCTATTCGGATCTACGTTTTCGTCTTGCTTTTCAGATTTCTGAGGCTCCGAATCACTTCTTGCTTCAGACGATGAAGATTGTTCTTGAGCAGCCGACTCTTCATCTTCCTCCCCTCCTTTCCTGCCGTTATCATCCAGCAATATTTTCTCTACGTCATCAACAGACGCTGGCACGAAGACTATAAATAACATGCTTCGAGTACAGCCGGCAAAGCATTTCCACAATGGCATCCGGGAGCTTTCAGCATATGAAATAGAATGAATTTCATTTGATCCATTGTTTTGCTGCTTCGCAGATCTTTGTTGGACAAACTCGGAAAATGCTGCGCAGTCTTCATCCCGAAGTGGCACTTCGCAGTCGTTTAGTTCTTTCAGTGAACTGAATAGCAATGAAAGCAAAATGTCGTTTGGTCGTTGTTCTTGGATTGTTTCGTCTAAAAATAAAAAGAAGCTTGGCGTTGGTCAAATTCATACTGAAAATGAACGTTAAGGTGAAGGTGACATGGTGTATTAAGCGTCAGTTGCTATTAGGATCTTAGTAGTATGTTAAGTAATCGAGACCTCGAGCCTGGCTGCGACGCTACCGTAGCTGGGACTCAGCAACTGACAGCATGAGCCAGCTGGATTAGGCCATGACGCCACAGCATCTTCAACTTCAACCTTACTTTCCTGCAGTCTCCTCCAGCCGAAGCACGCGGGCAAAAAATGCAGAGAAAAGGACGACCCTGAGAAATTATTCCCATCGATGCACATTTGAAGAATATTTAGAAGTGGGTCTTAAATTTGGCTCACAAAATGGTCATACGTCAGTGTGATACTGAAGCAATATATAACATTTACGTAAAAAGTAGCCGCCGTAGGTTAACGCATAGAGGAGGAACGAACCACGAACATAATAAATCTAGCAGGTTCTGGGCAGAGATTTTCAATGAGGGAAGAGTGAATAAATTAAACCCTTCGAAGTCTGCAAATCTACGAATCAGGACTTTATAACTTTGGGGAAATTGTGATGGATACCTTTTGTTATTGATGGACCAACCAGTGGGATGATTAAGCAAAAGCTCAAGGCCAAGGCTAAACGATCCAAGCGTTATTTTCCAAGCGTCAGAAATTTGATTCTGAAGCAAAATTTTTTAATTTTGTCCACATCACAAAAAATATTGCTCGTCAAGCTTTCTATGCTTGAAAAATCGCAAATGTTTTTTAACTTCGTCAAAGATATAGCCAACAAGTTTTGATATTTTTGCTTGCCAAGCAATGTTTTTGTGGCGTGAACAAACGTCCAAGCATTGCTTGATAAACAAATTTCAATTTTTTGGGAGACAATGTTTGATCGTTTGGCAAAGGTCTGAGTATGCCTTGATTCTTAAGGTACGCAAACGATGTCTAGGGTTGGTGTTGCTTCAAACTAAGAACCACTATATTATATACCCTTGGAGTACAAAATAGTAGACTACGTCAATTTATATTGATGCTGAAAGAAGAAAAAAAAAGCCAGTGCTATAGCTCTTCTTCTAACAGCCAACAAACGTTAAGTAAGCATAGACTTACCCAGTTCAAAATTTCTCAGCAGGGGCAGCAACATGAATATTTGTCTTGATTTTCGAAGCAAAGATATGACATCAAATAAAAAAGGAATCTCAACCACAGACGAGGTTGAGAACCAGTCAGATGGAGGCTGAACTTCAGCTGCAGGAGACGATGGGACTGATACTAATAAGCTGTCATTGCACATGCTCTCCAGATGAGCGTATGTAACTAGATCTTTCACAGTGTCGAAATCAGTGCCAAAGATCTAGGGAATATTAGAAATAATCATGAGATTAAATGAAATCTCAGCAGAAGCCTTGGGTTAATCGTTAAGCATACGAAATTATATAGCTAAGAAGAGCTAAATTAGTGAGGTAACTACAATTCTTTTTACAGTGGACTTCGCTCAATCTGAAGAAGCTTTGCTTAAGAAAATATTATAAAAAATTGATTCAACTTATATCAGTCATTTTTTTGGCAGCAAAATATGTGTAATACGTAAATTAAGGTAAAATGTAAGACCAATGTTGTTATTTCTGCCGAAATTTTGACTATATTCAATATTAAATGTTTCAATAATTTTCAACACTCAGTTTAGTTTAATTGCTGTGCCAACTTAATTTGGTTAGACATGCTTATGTTATTAAACAAAATAATTCTCTAGATTCTGTAAGATTACCCCCCCCCCAATCTTTGAATTTCGGTGAAACACCCCAAAACTGACAGCCCCATTTAATGACTGGCAAAAATATTAATTTTCAAACTAACTTTCTTAGGAATCTCATTGTAGCTCAATCCATCAAAATGCTGTACTTCTGCCTCGTTAGCATGCACGTTTCCAGACTGAGGCTCGACCCATATCTCAGTTGCGATTTGAAGATCTCCTTTGCTGTACTTGAAGGGGTCACCCTCGGCTGACTCATCGTTATTTCCTTCTCTGACTTGGAGAGTATGATGGGGTGGAAATAACACGAACTGGATAACGCAGACATCTTCTGATAAATCAGTTTTGCTGACAGAACGCTAAAAGATAGAAAAGGGAATAAATAAGCTGCTTGGGCAAAACTTATTAATGAATAATGAGCTTTCTTGTAAGCTGATATAGTTAAGTTACAATACAACGCTGAGTAGAATACCCTAGCATTGAAACACAGAAAAACACAGACACTTATTAAATAATAAGCTTTGTTATCAGCTGCTGATAGTTACAATGCTACACTGAGCAGAATTGCCTGACTGCAGATACCCTGATTCTAAGTTTTATCTGACTAGTCAGTAACTATATTACATTGCTCGTCAAACATTTTTTACTGTGAGAATGATTTTCTCAAATTTCTCAAAAATATTGCTAAGCGAATTCTGCTTATCCAGCAGTGTTTCGTAACAGTCAAACATTTCCTGTAGAGTACATTTCAAATGTTTGACTGACAATGTTTTATAGTTTTGACTAGAGCTTTATAGTAAGAAAAGTGCGAAAGACCGCATCCATGGTGTTTTAAAATCCCTGCTATTGGCTAAGTGGTCATTTTCAAATTGCAATAGTTAGGCTTCTAAAACTGCTGGGAACTTTCACTATGCACCACTGTAAAGATCTTAGAATAAATCTTCTGAAAAGCATAATTGAAATCTAATTAGTCTTTATAGAGCAAGTCTTGAAAAGAATTTCAGTTTTTTCGCGAGTTCCGTGCAGCAAATGTTCCTGGTGCGTTAAAATATATACAGTTCGGTTTGCATGAATCAATTAGTCTCTATAGCAACGCGCAACGGCAGCTGATTGGTTCGCACAAAAAACCCTACGGTCCTAAAACTTTTTAATGTTGATACATTTACGTTTGGTCACAAAGATTTGAAACGAAGAAGAAAAAACTGCAAAAGAAAATTATGACAATTACCTTCATGGAAACTTCCTTAACCATCGTAATGATACCATTAGCACTACTGCAGAAGTGAAAGCCTTCAAGGAGACGTCGCCTGAAATAGACCGCAAAAGAATATATAATATTAGTTAGCATGTATGTGCCTAACCTAGATTACTTTATTCCAACGCCGTTATCATTTTTCCACATAGATGAACCCTTGCCGCAAACCAAACGCGTCGAAAAGCTTCTGGCAATCACAGGCTAATTCAAAGACATTTCCTTACAGCATGTCTAAGAAACTGACTCAAGAGACACTGAAAAAATGAGCAATCGTAGACGATGCCATCATTCTTTGTAGCATGGCGTGTAGTAGACTTCAGAGAGCAAATCTCGAAAACAATTTCGGTATTAACTGGGTATTTCAAGTTCTTTATTCTTTAGATTGAATATAGTGCAGTTTGCATGAATTTTTCCACAGCAACCATCTTCATCTTCTTGGCTGCAATCACTTATGCAACAAGGGCCGAGAAGTTTGCATGATTCCTAATCCTCATACTTGAAATCAAGGTAGTTCTAGCTACTTTTGGCAGCCATAATTTTAATAAGAAATTCTCTAGATCATACATCTTACTTTGTCAATGCATATAGAACTCCAGCAACAGCAGTGTTCGGAAGTGAATTTCCTTGGCAGCTCATTTTCCATACCCATCGTTGGTTGTACATGTAACATGACAAGGCACCCAATACTGCAGTACTCCTAGCAGCAGTTCCTGCACCGACTGTTGCAACTGGTGTGAGTCTACTGCTTGACTGAGTCGTGTCTAATATTCCTTCACCTTCGGAACCTTTGGTTTCAGCGAATCTCAACTCTTCGGGAAGATTATCATATCTAAATGGAAAAGAGATTTTAGTCACGACATGTCCTTTTCATGGATTTGGGCGTGGGGTTGAAGAAGTAAGGAAACAGAGAAAACCAAGCCAAGTTTGGCAAGTACTAATTCGATTTATTGTTATCGTCGAATCATTATTGCTTTTCCTGTTACACTAATAGAATCTCATAGGAAAGACCATAAATTGTTAGCGTAACTATAAGATGCATAATTCTCACAGCCAATACATTACTGGAATCTTAGACAAAAGCTGTGCCTAAACTGGGAGACATGTTGCGTGCGGCATTAAATTTGGCGTGTCTCCCAAGGTTGCTTAACATGCGAACAGTACATCATTGAGACGCAGAGACAAGAAATGGTTCTGTTGTCTTCCAGAGACATTTCTGTGTCTCTCGCTGCAAATTTTGTCTCACGCTACAAAATTTCCGAGGTGGCTAAGCTGGGAGGCATCCAGGGAGAGATGT
This sequence comes from Chrysaora quinquecirrha, assembly GCA_014526335.1. Lineage (NCBI taxonomy): Eukaryota > Metazoa > Cnidaria > Scyphozoa > Semaeostomeae > Pelagiidae > Chrysaora > Chrysaora quinquecirrha. The sequence continues at coordinate 547,062 of JACTAT010000119.1, forward strand.
CAGTCGCGCGCGACATGTCTGTTAAGAATCAGAGACCCCGACTTACAGATACAAAATATAGACGGGCCCTCCCTCCGCGAATGAAGCGACCTGAAAACAGGAGGCCCAAGAGCCCTCCCCAGTCGAAAAATTTTGAATACATATTCTCCGATCTAGAACAGATTCTACCAGTAACAAGTCGTATCTGTTTAAAGGGCAATATGCCAATTCAGTTCAAAACGACATTCGAAAACAACAAAGACATGAAAACAAAAGATCGTTGGAGTATCGTTTGCAGATTAAAGAAATACAGCAATCGCAGATGACAGCATAATAACGTACTTGATGAGTATCCTTTCCAATGGTTTTTCAAGCATAAGAACGCAGTGTTTCTCTTTTGTTGTAAGAATAACTGACTTTGGTGGAGAATCAGCCAGAGTGTGTTCTGGTGAAAACAACGGCTTTTTCAACGGTGCTTTCATTGCACGTAGGGAATTCTTCAACTCTGAAACAATCTAAGAAACAAAAAATAAATGAAAGATTATCACTAGTTGTTATATTTCTGATATATTTTAATACATTACCTGTATGGAAGTTACTCGAACTCATACTCTTTTTACACGGTTATGAGATTTCTTGCTGTACGTTTAGGTTAAGACAATCCATTTGAAAAATGGGATAACATATAACATGAAATTAGAACCCTAGAATAAGAACCTGGATTCTAAAATCTCTGCCAGGCGAACTGAATAAAAAATCAATTGCTTGCAATAATTGTCCCCTCGAAAAATAGCCGGAAAAGCAAGTCTATAGCCTTGCCAAATGGCCAAAATCAGGGTTGTTAAAGACTCCTTTTTTTCTTCAAAAATACTTACAAAATGCTACTTGATACCCCCTGATCTGCCTCTAGGGGGTTAATAAAGTATTGTTCGATCAAAATAGGTCAGAGTGAAACTATCAGACTAAAGTTTAAGCAGAATAAAGGGCATTGACCTTGTGTCTTTCTGTTCCAGCTGTACCTCCAAGAAAAGCGAGTCTGATAACGACGCAAAGACCTTTGAATACAAGTCTTAGCAAGCAGAAAGAATAAGGTGTTCTTTGCGTACTTCTAGAAGTAAAAAAAACAAGCAAGGTATCAATATTTGAATAAAAAAGCTTTCAAAGTCTAAAATAAAACATCTTCTGTAGCTAATATAAGCAAACCTAGAAGAAAAATTTGCAGTAAAACAAATAAGTGGAAAAACAGAAGATATACAATTGGTTTGATGTGGACAGATCAATGATAAAAATTCTTGAATTAATTTTGCCTGTCAATTATTGAGTAGAATGATTCCTGGCCACAGTCATTAGTTTAGTAACCCTATCTTGTGCCCTGCACTTTGTGCCTATTTACCTAGCTCAAAATTATGCTTACTCAATAATAATGAAACCCGATATTGTTGTTGTAAACAATGAAGCCATCTTATTGCATCTTTGAAAGCAAAGACGACAATACATAGAGCAAGCTTTTTCCAAGAAAAGGCTAAATGCACTGTAAGCTTATGAACTGGTCTGTCTTGCATCATGCTGAAAGGCTCAACCCTGACGCACGTGTTTGATGTTTCAACAATTTGACTCATTGATACAAATCGTATAAATAAGGCCTGCTTCATACGTGTTGTCGTACCGCGCCGTACCGGGAAAATGTTTACTAACTTCAGGTGGCTTGGCGCAGCGCGACCCGTATAAAACCAATTTCATACTCGATTCGGCCGAGTCGTATCAAACGGCAAAAGCCTCTTGTCCAGGTCGACCAACAGGGGCGTATTAAAACACAGAAGCAGTCGCACCGCGCCGTACCGTACCGTTCTTTTGAATGCACACAGAATTCTGAAATCCAGGGAATATGCAAAACAGGTAATATGTTTCTGTGTGATGCGGTGTGACTATGTCTCATGAAACAGAGACGCATCATGTCGAGTCATAGCCTGACTGAATTTCTGTTGGTGCGACACGGCACAGCTCGTACGAAACAGGCTTAAGTTGTCCTCTCACATGTACAGCATGGCCTGGCACAGTCCATGCATGGAAGCAGCATGGCCTGGCACAGTCCATGCTTGGAAGTAACCCAAGTTGAATATGAGGAGTAAGCAACGAAACAAATGAGAGTTCTAGCATTAGAGAAACCGATCGTTTACCTTCCAAGAAATCTTATGTACGAGTGATTTTCCAGAAGCACAAAGGAGCTCCAGTCTCTTAACATCCTGTTCAGAGTATTAAGTGCTGTTCTGCAATGGACAGACTGATAATGTCCACTAGATGATTGTAGAAAAAGACTCTTTGATATTGGCCTGAAAGGGAAATGAGTTCAGGTTAAGCATTATTTCAAGTGTAGCTTGAAAAATAATATTTTTGGATGTCGTTCATTTTGTATCATATTATACAATAACGCTCATGAAACAGGGGTAAACACCAAATTGAGAGCGATACAGCAGTTCAATTCAATCGCGATAACTGCGTCTCAAAGGGCATAAGTCTATCTCGTCCACAGGTTTGACGGTTGAGAGATTCGAGGAAGTTAGGAAGTTCGATGGTGGCCTGGGAAAGAGGTTTATTATACATCAAATGTGATATACCTGTCATTTTCCAGCAGTATACTAATTCGATGACAGTGGAACCATTTTTGCCTAAGAAGTAAACGAAGAAACAAATTAGCTATTCTGGTACAAGTAATAAGGAGAAAGTCTTGTTCTTAAGTTGTGAGGCTGAAGGACAACTTCGTTAGCCTTTTGGATGAATACTTTAACATTTGAAAGACTTGGCTTAAATATTTAATTTGCTTCGCCTGGGTCTAAACAAGCAGCAGCTAATAGATAATAGCAGTATATGAAGGAAGGGGAGTCTCTGCAGTAAAGAGATTATCTGCAGCAAGGGCAATATTTGCAGGAGTGATTTCTCCAGTAGGAAGGGGTGTAATGGACAAGGATATTGTGTTTTGTATACCAATCAACCGTTTCTAAAAATATTTTTAATCGTGTATATATGTAAAAATGTTTCCCCTGTTTATCACAATTCTGAAGGTTTATACTACTCAAAAATTAATATTGTATATCTTACCATGTTTTAGTGTCCAGGTGAAGAATTGGCTTCCAAAACTCAGCGAACTGTGCCTCTTGCGATTTTGCTGATTTCCTGTATAAGAACGTAAAATAACATTAAACAGGTTTGAGAAAGTTGTAAAATGAACATTGCTGTGTTTTCTTTAACTGGGTTGTAGTCATGGTAATGAAGATATTATAACTTAAAAAGTAAGTACATAATTTCAAAATTAAATTCATATAAACAGCAGAAACATTTTCGGGCATACTTAAAAGCTTTTTTCGTCTGAAACTCCTCAGAGTATGAACGTCGAAACAGACCGAAACAATAAAACTAAGGTGGAATTTATACCCAGATGCGGCTCGAAATGCACCAATCAAAAGAGCATCTGAATTAGCATTGTGTTTTAAGTACACAATCTTGAATATGTGAATTTAAAGTCTAATGTATCAATAACAGGAATATATTTACAATGATACAGTAAGTCAATTTCGGACAAGAATAACATCAAACTAACTTTGATCGTCCATGCTGGAGTGACAGTACCTAAAAAAAGCGAGAATATTTAGAAAATGAACGAAAGCAACTGAATCTCCTAGGCTTTAAGATAAAACATTTTTCATGAAGTAGACTGAAGTTTGAGCAGAAAATTGTGAACAGAAAAAAGTAAGATCTACAGACAACTTCTGCCTGAAGTAATTTTACAAAGTTCAAAACTGTAACAAGAAAAACTAATTCTCAGCTTTACTATACCCTGGCCTTTGGTAGCTGTGAGCACATTATAGATTTGTTTCATGAGCTTATAAACAATTATAGCCCGACATAGGGCTACTGGCTATTAAAACCGCACAAACCGATGCACGAGGACTAAACGATTTTATTTATAAAACGAACTACTTTATAAGGAACCTACATGAAGAAGGCCGGCAAATTTATAGTACTTGTACTAATTAAGACAAAATCGCAAAGGAAAATTTTTTTTTGAATATTGTAAGCAATCAACAATTAGGAAGCCAGTTCCATTTATTTGCATTGAAAACTCGCATAGATTGTACGTTATGCTTGTATCAAATGTATCATCAAATAGTTTCCAGCTTTGCCTACATACAAGTGTCTCTGCATAATAGTCATGGAACTAAATTTGCACTTAAAATTAAGGAACTATTAAGGAACTTTTGGCACTATAGTTTGATGAAAGAGGTCCTAAATTTGGAACTTTAGGAACCAGGTCTTGAGCAAGGTTCTTTATAAAACAAAAAGCGCGTTAAGCCTTGTCATGTGAACTCTACCTCACCTTACAAACAGCTATCATTAAGCATTGAAAGAAAAAATGACTCAATCAATCATTGGAGCCACAGTGGTAGAACCAACCGAAGAATTTCTCAAACGGTTTATTAAAGAAATGAATTTACGTGATAATTATTTCCACTTACTGGTGTTTTGGAATTCTGAGGTAAATGAAACAAAGGAACTCCATCTTTGGCACTATCTGGTATTGTCGTATAAGCAGGATTGATTGAGAATAACTGAAGCCGCACCAGGAGCTCATCGGTACTAAGAAGACTGTGAAAAGATGTATAATCACTGTGAGGAAATACTGCATCAGAATATACTCTTTACTATAGAAAAACATCAGATACACACCCTAAAGACCCTTCACAAGAAAAATGCACAGCAAGAGACTAATGAACATGAGACGTTTACCTTTTCATGGTCTGATCGAACTTGAAGACAACTGTTTTCCTAAATCATTAAAGGAGATCATTAAATTTGGCTTTGTAGTGAAAAGTATAAAATGAAGTATGTATAAACAGTACTAAATAATAATGAAAAAGTACAAAATAGAATACAAAACATGGTAAAGCATATCTTAGCTATAAAGTATATATCTTAGCTATGAAATGCAGCAAACATCAGGACCTTCACTCAAGAAAGTATTGCGGTCTTCCCTCTTGCAGTAGGGGAATCTCCCATGATTCAAACTGACTTCAAATCACATCACATAGTATTTTTGATAACAACAGGATCACATTTCCGTAACTTTTGAAGAAAAGAACTGGAAGAATAGACTTTCTAAAGAAAGTATTCATCCAGCCCTATCAACTCCATGTATTAATATGGTATCATAAACTATTAAAGAAATCTGGTTTAATAACATCAGCACCAAATCAAAGATTAGCGCTTCGAGTGCTAGAAAATGAGCGCAAACAATCCGAGCTCCCCAGTACGTTCGGCAAGTGTTTTCTCACATTTTCGATCCTGTCAACGCAACAAATAGAAGAGCCACATTAAATTATTGCCCGATGATGGGAGACAGACATGTCCCAAAACGATGGCCCGAAAAATTTCTAAGGCTTCTCATGATAAGCAGTGATTATCATGCATAATACTGTGTCAGAAAAAAGCCTTGATATGTGAGAATATATTTACTCTGCACAATCTTGAGTTAAGGAAGAAATCTAAGGGCCTGTTTATATGGGGAAAATCATCCCAACTTCCAGCCCTGTAGCTGAGAGGTGAGATCTCACCTTCCAATACAAACCTTTGTGATTTTCATCTTCTGTTTATATGGAAAACGTTTCATCCCGGTCAGGTGAGATCTCACTCGTTGAGAGGTGGGATCTCACCTGGGTGGGATGAAATTTTCTCATATAAACGCTGGAAGGTGGGATGAAAGCTGGACGGTGGGATGAAATTGCTCATTATGCGCAAGCGCCAGACATAATCCTATTGTCTGAGAAAATTAAACAAAAGCGGAAATATGAGACAAGTGGCTGGAAGGTGGGATGGAATTCTACATGTAAACTCTTGAAAATTTCGTCTCACTGCTCAGCTGAAGGGCTGGAAGGTGGGATGATTTTGTTCATATAAACAGGCCCTAAGCGGACTTGATAGCTAGGGGATCATTTCTGCTATATGCAAACCTTACCGCTTTTGCGATGTATTCAATAAGAACATGCTCTTTCCATGGAAGCGTTAGTGTAACTTCCAGTTGAGTCCCATCTAAGAGAAACATTTCAATAGCATATAGGTATTTCAACACAGAAAAAGTAGAAAAATGTGGCATAACTTCCCCAATGGGTTCAAAGCTAAAAGGTTGTCAGAAGGATATCCTTGCCTTTGTATTGACAATATTTTTCTTGAATCAATAACACTAACATTAGGATAGATTTTTCTACGAATGGCATACCACAATTAATGGGATTCAGACCTGGACTGCATGACCAAGCCAATGAAAATTGCCAGTTGAATTGTCTTTGGCTCTCCGATCATTTAGTCCAGTTAAGATTGATTAGTAAAATCGATGTTGAAATAAGAACACTATTAAGAACACTCGAGCCTCAAGTTATTCCAAAAATAATAACATCAAGCCTAAGCAAAAATTAAGTGGTTCTAAAGAAAGAGTGTTATCATCGCCTATCATAAAAAGCCTTTCATTTTCAGCGTGGCAAAGTTTTTGGGAAGTGCAGTCTCCCATAATAGGGCAATGACAAATTTGGCTCTTCTGTTTCACGTTCGCCCGATGATGGGAGACGAAGCTCTGCCAAGACGTTGCCCCGATAAATATCAGGCTTTTTATTATATAAAATGATTATCATGTCTTATATAAATTTTATTATGTTTATCAAGAATTCAGGATTTGTGTACATGAGGAAAAGGTGTAAAAAAAGGCTTTACGTACCTTTTGTAATTGCTACATTTTCTATTGAGTATCCCTCACGCAGTCGCACGCTAAGAACACTGAAAGGGAATAGAATTTTCAGCAAAAGGAAGTAAAATATGACAACAGTATGATAAAAAAGTAACCATCTTTTGTGCGCTGCGAATTATAAACAAGAAACTATTACTGCCGAATTCGGGTCAGTTTATTGCAACCAATTTCATTCCATTCAACTTGCTGGGTAACGTCTTTCAATAGAATTCAATTATTTTCTTTGTAGCATACAAAAACCTAACGTACATTATAATGTATATATTACTGTATATTCAGACCACCAAAAAAAGTTGTATCCTACACGACGTAAGAGAAGCAGAGCTTGGTAGATTATTACAACCATTTTCATTGTATTCTACTCGTTACGTACAGTCTTACTTATACCGAACAACTTCAATTCAGTTGCAGAGAAAAGCTTTTATTGCCCCTTTATATGTTTGATACTTTGATTATTGTTAGTTACCTAGTTAATTAGTTTGCTAGCTAGCAAGTTAGTTAGTTAGTTAGTTAGCTAGCTAGTTAGTTAGTTAGTTAGCTTATGAGATAGTTAGTTCGTTAGTTAGTTAGTTGGCATAGCTTGTAAGTTTGTTAGTTAGTTAGGTAGTTGGTTAGTTAGATAGCTAGCTAGTTAGTTAGTTAGTTAGTTAGTTAGTTAGTTAATTAGCTTATGAGATAGTTAGTTCGTTAGTTAGTTAGCATAGCTTGTAAGTTTGTTAGTTAGTTAGGTAGTTGGTTAGTTAGATAGCTAGCTAGTTAGTTAGCTAGTCAGTAATAGTTGGTTAGTTAGTTAGTTAGTTAGTTAGTTAGTTAGTTAGTTAGTTAGTTAGTTAGTTGATATAGATATGCCTCTTAAAACAAATAGCTGCAAAAGCGCAAAGAAAATTGCAAATACCTGGCAATTCTAGTTTGCAGGTTTGTCTCCGTGTGTTTGATTTTCTGCATTGTTTGCTGCTGCACTGAGCTAAAAGTTAGAAGCTAAAAAATTACTCAATAGCTAACAAATTGTACATTAATACAACATACTCAATAGATATACCCTCTTAATGACTACTATTTCTCACCTAATACATCGATCTTTTTCAAACTTTTTCAAAAGTAAGGGCCATGAGACATTAGGATTTAAGGATGCATTAAGAATCCAAATTTCTTTTGCTTTATCTTTCGAACTGAAGTGCTTTTTTCGTTTATAGGCAAGCAGTTGGGAATTTCAATTTTGCCTCAAGGTTGTATTAAGTGACTCAAAATCTGGGAGTGCAGGGAGCAGTGCTCCCAGGAAATTTTTCGTTTTGGTTTTCGCAGGAAATTCCTAATTCTTGCAGAAAATTTTCAATTACATATCTATGCTGAAATATACATTCATTGAATTATACATTTCGTAGCAAATGCTAATAAGAGGCAGATTTCTTGCAGTTAGAGCTATCTAATTTGAAGCTTGAATTCAGAAGAGAATAGAACATTTTAATATGTTTTAAGCAACAATTTTTTTCTTGCGCTTGGTTCAGAAAGATGACTTCACAAACATTGACCACGTTCTCAGCTTCTTAAATAATTCAGACTAGGCTTTGTTTCAATCCTAAATGCTCACAAGAAAAAACGCATCTCAGTTGTTCACACAAAACTAAACTTTTCAAGCACATCACTTAAATTAGCTTGACCGCAGGAGGTAGACTCATTACCTGAGTCCTGAGTCCCATTATCACTCATCAAGCCGAGACTAACACCAGACCAAGATCGTTAAAACTGATACAATAGTTATTCAATTATCCGACCCCTCGTTTACCCAGACTTCGAATATCCGGTCCATCAAAAAGTTCAACTATCAATTCCTCATTCAGCGAATATGCTATTTTCTTTGCACAAACCGCGCGAACATCAAAATGTCATGCAGAATTGATCACAAAATCAATATAAAACCTCGAGAACTCAGTTACTGAGAATGTATTCTTTGAAAAATTATTGAAAAAAAATACTCTTGTTAATTAGTAACTGGTTTTTTCTTTGATTATATATTTTCGATTATCCGGAATTTTAGGATTATACGCACAAATTTGGAAGTATCGTGTTCCGAGTAGGCCGGATAATCGAATAACTACTGTAGCTTGAACGTCCAGCAATTGAACTCAAAAGCCATAGCTATACGGCTCAGGTCATAAGTCCTGAGCAAGAGGGTCAGAAAAGATGTTCTACGTCACTGATATATGATATAGCTAGAACAAGAGTAAGCAATTTACCTTTTCATTGTGTTTGTCTTGCTAAATGGAAGCCTTTTGATCCAAAGCTTATCCAATGCGTCCTTTGATTCAATCTTCTCTCTGTCTGCATCGGTATGGAAATTCCAGCAAAGTAGTGCATCATGGTATATATTCATGGGCTGGGCCTCTGCGAGACAAAAGTGTGGAAAAATTCTTAAGACCTTGGAGTATTGGCGAATATCTAGCATACCAACAAATATCCGCAATAATAACCGAATTTTACATTAGCTCATGGGGAGAACTCCAACGCTATGGGAAGACGACTTCAGAAGCTTCGGTAGATCAGCCATTCCGAGAAGACATGCTTCAGACCGAATAGAGTTGGGCAACAGGCCTACATCCTGCAATGGATTGATAACGGCTGCCTCTGACACTGAACCTGACATAAGCAAAGCTAACTGGGATTAATAATTGGTCAACATAAATAATTGGTCTCTGTGGCGCGATGGCTAGCATACAGAGCTCAGAACGAAAATGTTGTGGGTTCGAGCCCCAGTTTATCCATCTGTTATTGCAGAGATAAGAACATTTGGCAAGTAGATAACACAAATATGCTCCCTTTACCGAGGTGTATAAGCAGGGAACTGGTCGGTATTCGTGAGCACCATGTGTGGCTGCATCCAGCTAGATTGTTATATGCATCGAGGGCAAAATGAGTATCGATTGGGTATCCCTAGGCAATTAATATGCCCTAGGCTACTGGTAGACTATACGGCACTGAACAATAATTTGAGAGACATGAAGGTTTTTTCTTAGCTCTTCTGGGAATCGAACATTGAACCTCTCAGGGTAATGATAAGACCTATTGATATACAACATGACTGGTATCAGTGTGGCACAGTGGTTACAGCGCAGGAGTAACAGCCAAATCGTCGTAGGTTCGAGCCACCGTCTTTGCATTTGTAATTGCAGACATAACAACCTTGGGAAGTTGTTTACACCAATGTAACTCCCTCTATCAAGGTGAGTAAATATGCAGCTAATCGGTACTTGTGAGTACAGTGCGTGGCTACTCGTGTGGCTGCACCCTGCTATATGCTATATGCATCCAATTTAAAGTCAACTGAGTAGCCCTAGGCTAGTCCTAGGCTAGACTATAAACGGTACTTTACGATAATTGGAGAGACACAAATGTTTTTTCCTAACTCTGCTGGGAGTCGAACTCTTGAATCTCTTAGGCTAAGGATTAGACATATTAGTGATTCAGCAATTGAATTGAAAAACTTGGATGATCAAAGCAGAGTGATACCAATTACCAGGTCTACAATCACAGCTAAAATATGTATCGCAAAAAGGTTTCTTTGTGATCAGAAAACCCCTCTCCCATTATCAAAGTTGTAATGTTGTAAATTCATGCAAGCTGTCAACCAAAAAAATGACGCCACAATATTGATACTTGGGGGAGGGTGAAGAGCAGCTTACTCAGATTTTGTGGCATGATATTTTGGTACGCCAAGCAATAACTGTACCTCAACCCCAGCAACAACAAGGATTCTTTTTACCCTACAACAGAGTCAACTTTCAAAATTACCCTTTAACTACACCTACAACAGGGCCTCAGTTGGCTAGAAACTTTAATTATGGACCAATTTATTGATGATCTAACTACACCTTTGCTATACTTGTATACCCGATGGTTGGTTTTAAACCTTTTCCAGCCTTAACTTAACTAACCCTAGAAACCCCGTTTCGACCAGGTTATTGACAAATACTCTTCCTAAAACACCATCCACTGAACTTTGAATTATTCAAAAAAAATGGACCCTATATTAGCTACCTTACCATTTTATTCTTTGACAAACGATGAAATTATGACAATTTTTCAAATCTGACAAAGTAAAACTTAAAGAGCTGATTGCTAATCATAATTTAGATAATTACATTTATGATACAGTTAAAGAATCAAAAATAAATGAGTATTACACAATTGATTCATTAAATGAAATAAAAAACATTAACAAAACTGATTTATCAGTATTTCATCTAAATATTCGTAGCCTCAATAAACATTCAAATGAACTGGTCAACTTGCTCAGTGAAATAAAGATAAACTTTGATTGTATATGCTTAACAGAGATAAACAGGACTAATATCGATATGTATAAATTGCTTCTTGATAACTATGTTTTCTATCATGTGATCCCTGAGCATGGTAATGTAGGCGGTGTGGGTATTTTTGTAAAAAAGAGTATAAAATTAAACATTCTGCATAATCTCAACTTGGTATGCAAAGACGCTTGCGAAAATCTTTGGATTAATTTGACGAAAGATAATAAGGAGACAATCTTGGGCATAATTTACAGACACCCCTCTGGCGACATAAAGGACTTCAATGAACAACTAGAAAAATCGATTCAAGAAGCTCAAAAATTTAAACCTGATCGTTGTCTCATTGTAGGGGATATAAATATTGATATAATAAAATATAGTCAAGTAGGAAAAGGCAACACTAAACATTACTTAGATATGATGCTTTCCTACGGATATCTCCCTGGAATAACCCTACCCTCGAGAATAACTGATCACTCTGCAACGCTAATTGATCATATCTTTGTGAAAGAGCAAACTTTAAATGATCAAACAACTTCAGGCAATATTTTCACTGATATCTCAGATCATTTTGCCAATTTTTATCTCTCGTTTAGTACAAAAGGGAAAAATAACATTAGAAGAGAAAAAATTCGTATATTTGGCAAAAAGCACATTGCGAGTTTTGTTAAAATATTACAAGAAACTGATTGGAATTTTCTGTATTCCACACAAGATGCTAATACCTGTGCAAATTATTTCACTGACATTGTTAATAGAGCCTACGAAAAAGCTTTCCCTATGAAATTTATTTCGAACAAAAGGATAAAAGACAAACCGTGGATCTCAACATCTTTGAAAAGTGTATTCACAAAAGAACAATCTATTTCATGCATACACAAAACACCGTAGCCTCGAAAATAAAGAGAAATACACGAAATACCGTAATGTCCTTGTTTCTTGTATTAGACAATCTAAGAAATCTTATTTTAGAGAACTTTTTGATAATAAATCTACCAGAATTACGAAAATGTGGACTGTTCTAGGAAAATATTAAACCCAGGTAAAAATCCCAGTCTACCTCCATTAAAGAAATACTTTACGATGGCAATTGTTTTAGAGATGATGCTGAGATAGCAAATGCACTAAACTCGCATTTCTGCAGCATTGGAACTAAAATCTCTGCTAAGGTCCACAGGACCAAAACTAGTCATTCATCCTTTCTAACTAAGCCACTGGAAAACACTTTTTACATGGAAAAAATCAGCGTGCAAGAAGTAATTAATGAAATAAGTCAACTTAAAACAAATAAGGCTGCTGGACATGACGGAATAAAACCAAAAATTGTAAAAGCTTCTCTTCACTCACTAGTTCGACCTCTTGCACACATTTACAATACATCTTTTGACACTGGTACCATGCCCGAAATTTGGAAAGTTGCAAAGGTCGTGCCAGTTTTCAAAAAAGATGAGAGAAATAACCCAGATAACTATAGGCCTATTTCTCTTTTGTCCTGTTTTGAAAAAATTCTTGAACGACTCTTAGCAAAACGTATTAGGTCTTTTCTAAACAAATATAAAGTTCTATATGAACTACAGTTCGGCTTCAGAGAGGGTCATTCAACAACTCATGCCCTCCTTGAGCTTCTTGATAATGTATATCACAATCTTGACGATAATAACTCTTGTATAGGTGTGTTCCTTGACTTATCAAAAGCTTTTGATACTATTCAACACGATATTCTACTTGAGAAACTACATAATTATGGCTTTAGAGGGAAAATCCACAATTGGTTCTCCAGTTATCTTAAACACAGAAAACAATACACCTGTGTAAATAGTAAAATCTCTAAAACTGAAGAAATTTCTACAGGTGTTCCTCAAGGATCTGTATTAGGACCGATACTATTCACGTTATATGTAAACGATATGCCTAATGCAGTATCCGCTAAACCAAGACTCTTTGCTGATGACACATGCATTTTTACATTTAATGAAAGTATATCTGCATTGACATCAACATTAAATGAAGAACTCCGGTTACTCTTTGAATGGCTAGCTGCTAACAAATTGCTAGTTAATACAAGTAAAACTAACTATTGCATTTTCGTTCCCTCAAAAAACACTATAATCCCTAATACTAAAATTGAAATGAGAGATGATTTGACTAGAGCTCATGATATAAAATATCTTGGTTTAAAAATTGATGATAAACTTTCCTGGGACTCTCATGTTAACAAAGTAAAAGCGAAATTATAAAATATTCTTCAATATTCGCAAAACTTAGACACTCGATACCAAAGGAGTGCTTATTAACACTATATGAATCACTCGTAACTTCTAAGATAGCATACGGACTAGAAGCTTACGGCACAGCTACAAACAAAAGGCTGAAAGAAATTCAAGTATTACAGAACAGAATCCTTAGAATAATTCACTTTAAAGATAACAGGTATTCAACCGATCGTTTACATAAAGAACTGAAAATGATAAAAATAAGTGATCTTTACCGGCTAAAAATCTTAAAATTCATGCATAATGTTCACTTCAACCCTACATTGTTACCAGAAAAATTTCAAAATTACTTCGTAACAAATGAGCATTACCATAAATATGAGACAAGACAGAAACAAAACTACAGAATTGTTAAATCTAATAAGAAATGGCGAAACTACACTCTGCAAAATATTGGGGCTCGAATTTGGAATGACCTTCCACTGTTCCTTAAGACAACCTCCAAACATAAAAAGTTTTGTAGATTGATTAAGCAAAATATTCTCTCCAGTTACAAAAGTTAAGAAAATAAAAGGTTGTCCAAAAAAAGATTGTAGCTAGTAGAAACTTTATTACATTGCTTGGTAATAGTATGACTTCGTAGGCAATTAATTAGAGAAAAGAAAAAAAAAAAAAATTATAAAAACAAAAAAAAGTATGATAGTCTTTAATATCACGTTATGTTGTTTTAGTACATGTATTATTATCTTTGTTATAGTTATTGCAACTTACGTATTTTAAATGTTATTGCATAATTAAAACTTTAATTTAGCGGCCCAAGCTAGATAAGCTCTGCTTTTCTTGGGTCGCGTAAAATACAAGTATTTTGTAGTAGATCTTATTTTGTAAACTTGTATTTTACGAAAATATTGAATTGAAATTAGACATTAAATTCATGATCTCCCAAAACCTGCTGTTTATGGCCTACTGCGATCGTGCGTGATGGGAAACCATTATCCCAGCGCAAAATTGTCATGGTCACTAATGCATAGTCAGTCATAGTAGAGAAGTGTATTGTGCAGGATTGAGGAAATTTTTAACATATCATTTGACTGAAAGAATGAGTTTATTGATTTTTCTGTTTTGTTGCGTAAGAATTACACAAGGGTATAAAGTTGCATATTTTGTTGCAGTACGTTCTTGGATTGTAAAGTTTCATAGTCAATTTATTCAGAGACACTAACCCACATCATCATGATATTTACACGAAATATCTCACTTGAGCTGAATATCAGATAGTATTAATTTCATGAAACTCCGAATAAATTATTTATAAATTATTTAGTTAGGGGTCCCTTTTTTGGGCCACCCTGTATATGTAAAAAGGAGTAACGGAGACCAGAGTGGACAGAAGTAACGAATAAATTAAAATTAGCTTCAAATTACTGAAAACAACTCACTTTTGGACAAGAACAAAGATATGCTCCAGACGTCGCAGATGCAATAAACTGCATCAGTGAGGTATGTGGAATATAACCAAAACTAAAAATGAGACACAATAAAGCTCTCAGACTTATTACATACATGAATCCCACCTACAAACAGCAACAACAAAACGAGCAACAATGCTAAAGCTGTTTGCCTCCAGTGATTTAACTCAACAGCGATAACTACAACTCAAGTACTGAGTCTATAAAGCTGCGATGTGAAACAAATGAACAGCATTACCAATACCAAACAAAATCCGAAATAATGAGTAATTTATTTGCCTTACTTACCCATTAGCAGCATACTGACTTCCACTACCAACTTGCAGAAATGAACAAACCACAGTGCTTGCTCTCATTTGTGCCAAAACAGAATCTACGACTGACGCATCACTGAGGCTGAAAACACCATCTGTTACGATTATGAGGCCTGAAAGCAAATAGAATCGTATAAAACTACAGATGGACGATATCTCATAAATGCACACGGGGACATGCTACCAGAAAGATGTACAATTTTGACTTCTGATCTAGCTGCAGATACACGTTTCACAATCTGAGCAACGGTATTCTATTCGGGGAGTTTTTATGCGCATTTAATTGGAACCTCCGTTAACGGACACCCTTATACAGCCGACACCTCCGAACAACGGAAAAATAAAATCGTCCAAAAGATCTTTTCTTTGTGAAAACAAACCTCCATACAACGGACATTTTTCTACAACAGACAACAACATTGATCCCACATGGGTGGGGTACGTTATATGGAGGTTCCAATGTAGAAAAGGCCCTCTTTGGAAATTCTCCTATCCCCTTTAAACCCCTACCCAAAATCTCATAGATCTCAAAATCTCAAATTCTCGACTTTTCTGCTATGTTGAGCTTCATTTTCGTCTATTTCCTGAAAATTTCAAGTTCTAACACGGTTACAGTACAGTCTTCAAGACAGAAACTTGGAAACTTAGAGCATGAAGGTGCTTATATGTAAAGAATCTAACAAAAGCATTTATTTTAGCCTACCGTCCACTGTTTAGATCCTCTTGAGAAACAAACACTGATTACAAGATTTACCCTTTCATTTACTGTAACAACTGAAAGAGGTTAATCCCTGTATAATGCGGTCATGAGTCCTTATGATTAAAGAAAGCTCCTCACTGGTGATTAAGTTCAAAGATATCTTTGTATTACCATATCCCTATATTCAGAATAACTGCTTCTCAAACAAATTTCAGAGAAATTACCTGCGCTTGCATTATCAGGCAGCAGCTGAAGTGCAAGAAGTGCATCTCTAACAATCATGAATAACCCAGATTCAGGCTCGTGTAAGATTACTTCCTCGCCATCTCCAATTTCAGCCTCTGATAACAATTTCTATTGTAAAAAAAAGGCATATCTTGTTAGAGAAACAGTTTCAAACCATTGCCGTTACACATTGGACCCGTATACAACGGATAGCTATACCTGATAGCTATCGGAACGCCGTGCCTTCAATTAACCCACATAGGATAGGGCAGCAGTTCTCTGAAAACACCGACAGAATTAGCTAAAGAGTGCAAGCGAGATTATGACCTCTTTCCAGGGCATCTTTTAAGGAAATGTCACAAGTGGGCCAAATTAATAGGAGGGCCCAACTCCCTGAGAACAAAGTTACCTCTGTATAAGCACCAAGGATCAATATCAAGGAAGCGAATGATGGTTCATGCTCTATTGCGCTAGTAATTTAGTGACTTTAAGGACCTGCAAACTCTTTTTGACTGGAGGATGGAGGAGATGTTATCTCCCGGCAATGAAGTAAAGTTGACATGAGACACTTGTGGCAAAGGTGCAAAGACACGCTCACGTAGCGGGATACGGGGGGAAACTTTGGAATTTTCTGTGTCTAGAGTCGCTCTGGTTAGCTTTTCGTGACTAAAATAATCATGCAGTAACCTTTCCAAAGTTGAATTTTCCCAAAGTCAAAAGGGCCCATCACTGGTGGGGCAAAACCAGGATTTCAAGGATCAGAGGTGGGGCAGCCAATAGGGCCTGGTGGGGCTATTGCCCCACCACTCAGTATGTTAAAAGATGCCATGCCTCTTTCAGACTCCACAGCACTCACTGTTGGCTATTATGTAGACAAACTCCAAACCAGTAAATGAAACTTTGAACTTGTCCAGAAGATTATAAAAACCAATCCTCACTGCATTTTATTTCACATTCGCATGCAGGCTATGAGCAGTTGTCCTCCGTATCTAAATTGTGTGTTGGCAAAAATGCTTGATGAATTATTGGATGCGTTCGACAACTCCTTCAAGTTATCAGTTTTTCCGAAAAATGTTGGATGAAACGTTGTAAGAGTTTGACCTTGACCAAGGCTCAAGGGGGAGCTATGTCCATTATATCTTGATTTTCTTGATTGTCTGGAGATTCTAGTAATTCATAGTTGTAATCGGGGGTGTTGTAAATACCAAGCCATTGAAAGCTACTTACCCTTTTATTTTTCTTAGTAATTTCATTTGCCATGTAATCTTCCAGCGTCTGCAATTTACTTTTCACCTCATACAGTAAGTCATATAAGTTGCCTTGCGTCACACAGAATCCTTGAACAATAACCTGTGCCAAACAAAACAGAATCAGAATTCGATTAAAAGATTGCAGGGGACAGATTGTGTAGCCACATGGAACCAAAGAGAAGTATTCAGGATTTTTCTTAGGCCGTATTTTTCTGTCACATTCTGTTTCGGCAGACGCCTTCTATTTTCGGTAGACTTCGAAACGAATTTAGTACCGTTTTCTGAAAACGGCAGGTTTTGCAGGCCTCCAAAACCTTCTGCCTCTAAGCTGGAAGGTTTCCCTGTGGATAATATCTTCTATCTATGATTTCGCAAACATCGCAAGGAATCTTGTTCTCGCTTAAAAGGAATGGTTTAGTTCGAGTTTGTTCTGATCATCCTGCCGTTTTCGGCAGCTGTGTCTTTTGATACGAGAGTTTTTTCCTGCTAAGTCTACAGTTTTCAGAATTTGGAGAGTCCGCTAAAAACAGGTTACCGAAAATACACCCTTAGCTAACATCAGTCTTAGCTTGTGTCACCTTGCTTTGGTTTGATAAAAAGCAGAAAACGTCTAGCAGTCTATGTCCGTTTGTGAAACTTTTTAGCTCTTGAAAGGCTTGAGGTATACAAATATGACGACGATTAGAAAGGAAACCAATCAGATGAGAATCAGATATTTGTCTAAGAAAGATCTTCCGAGATGACTAGATGTGTTAAATTATTCAAAAAGTGAAAATACCTAATATACTTACCTGACACGTTTTATACGCCAATGGTGTATGCGCGAGGACAGTGATTACAAGCTCAGGCTGAAGCACTAGGCTGCTCCCAGGAACTGTGAACTATGACAAAAAAGTTCAATTAATTGAATGACAAACTATGACATCTAAACTATGATCACTGAACTATGATTTCTGAACTATGACTCATAATGATTTCTGAAATATGATCTTTGAACCGTGCCATATGAGCATCAAGGAAAGATATCCAAATGAAAATGATTGTCAGCTTAACTGGAAATTTCGAGATTTATATTAGACTTATTAACAGGTTTTTTAAATTTCGAAAATTTTCAAAATTCAATCTGAAACAATCAAACAATGATATAATGCTTGATAAAATGTTTTACCAAGTCTGAATCTGCAGGCTATCCATTACAAAAACTGGGGACAGCAGAATATCACTGTATTTATATAAAAAATAATGAGAAAGAGAAAAATAAACTTTTGGCAAATAGAAGCTCACTGGCTCTACAAGTCCCGTGATACAATTCATGAAGCTATCAAATATTTCTTCCATCAGCATCTTCCCTGTTTCAACATTCTGAAATAAACAGAACAATTACAATTAGAAGTAAGAGCTGGTTCAAACTATTAATTTCAGTTACTGCCAAATAAACATTGACCTGGTCTACTTGATTCACACAGTGCCAAAGCAACAAGAGCTTGAATTGAAAAGGTTGAAAATGTATCAGATAAACATTACAAAATTGTGAGAAACAGCAGAAACATCACTGGACATAATTCAAAGCTTCTTTTGCCTCACACTCCTCAGAGTATAAATGTCAGAAATAGGCCGAAACAATGGACTAACAAGGCAGAATTTATACCCAGACGTTATTTAAAAGAACAAATCAGAAATTGAAGCCAAATTGGGATTTTTTTGTAAAACACTAAACAGAGTTTTGGAATCTGGTTCTATATAGAAAAAAAGAGTCTATTTCCTCACTTAAACTCTTCAAATAATTCTATTGATCTTTCCGCTGTATCCCACACTACTCAAAACAATGCACAAAATACTTTAATAAAAAAGACAGCCTACCACAGTTGCTTCAGATGGACTTATATCCAAACAGAAAACAAATCTGTATTGCCTTCCAATGAATGTGATCTTTGTTGACGGTGCTAGTCGAAATGACTCCACACCATGGATGTGAGAGACTTCTGGAAGAACTGACAGCACTTCAAGCTCTTCACGAGAACTGACCTATTGGAAAAACATAATGCAAAGATAGAGCTACAAATTATATTTGGTTTGGTTCAAGAGTTCAAATTATGAGTGATTTACAACTTCAGGAATTATGAAACTTGAGTGGCAAGGCTAAAGTGAGGCTACAGGTTATTTCACAAAACTGCAAGCTCGCTACATATCCAGATTGTCACTACAGGTCAAGTTACCAACTGTAACAATACACCTTCTTGACAAAAGGCCACTGGCTCAAGATATTGAGTTTTCAATGCTAAAATCGTATAAATTATCTAAAAATTGGGGGTTGGCCGAAACCTTTTGAAAACTACAAATCTAAGTGCAAAGTTACACAGTATTAGTGACTGTGCTATAGATGTTATGACCCTTCAAAGTTCCTGATTCTATAAGGGCTCTGATGGTGAGAAGTAACTTGGGGTGAAACTTTTCACCTAGATGGGTCAAAGCCCTTATAAAATCATGAACTTACAAATGCCCATAAAATCAATTATACTAGCACTAAGATAGTAAACCTAATAAGAATGTTTGATCCTTCAGATGGTTAAGATTTTGGAAAATATGGTTTGGAAGTTTGATTATCCAAAAATGTTTATTTAATCGAGTCAATGTATTCATAGAATGTCATGTCTTACCAGTTCTTCATCACTCTTTGAATAAACAGTTGAATTAATATGCTGAAAGAACCATTGTGCTCTTATGCTTCTTGAGATCCTATATTCTTTCCCCATAAGAAGAAAGACTCTTCCTGCATAGTCTTCTGTCTTTCCAGACATTTTCTAAAGCAAACTCAAACATTGTTCGATTAGACACTTGTAATATGGGTCATCAATTAGCTATAAGGGATGCCCAGGTTGGAAAACCTCACTTGCATGCACTTTGCATGCACAGTCTTCATCCCATGCGACCCCATGTAGCCTCATTGGAGATCTCTGGGTTGGAGTTTGAAAATTTATTGGCATATTGCTGCATATTTGGGTGATCTATTGGAAAACAATAGCCGTTTAGTGATAAAACAATAGATTTTTGCTCGATTTTGAGCCTGAAAAAATTCTTAAATTATTCTTAATCATCAATGTTGTAAAATGGCCTGAAGATCAAGAGAAATAAGTCAAATCTTTGTCATTTGTTATTTTATATTCAAAAGAACATGAACAGAACAGAACAATATTGGTTAAAATAAAACATATTAAAACTCAATAAATTTCTGTCATTAAAATGGGAAATACATTAAGCCTTCTTGTTATGATAAAATTCTTGCTTAAAGTTACGATTTGAGAGAGCTTTGGGTATTTTTTTATCAAAATTTTTTGGGGTGAGCCAACTTTTGCAACTGCTAATTTTGTACAAAAACGAAAAAGGTGATATTTTAATCTTCAAATGCAAAGAAACAAAACTTTTTCATTTCTATCCGAAACTGCAAAGAAAGTGGAACATTTTTTGTTTGTTTTTTAAGCAGTCGCCTTACTGACATGAAAGGAAAACATAATTTTCTAAAATAGCTGTTCTTGGCCTGCTTGTTGACTCACCTCAAAAAACTTTTGATACAAAAACAACCAAAGCTCTCTCAAAACGTAACTTTAAGCAAGAATTTTATCATGACAAGAAAAAGCTAAATGCATTTTCCTATTTAATGACAGAAATTCATTGAGTCTTTCTTCAAAATATGGTACATAATATCGCTTTTTGATACCCACTGTAAAAACTTTCTTGCCAAATATTTGCCCTCTTTAATTGTGTTGGATTGTTTTAACAGAGGAATAATTCTTTACTTTTACTTTTAATCGAAACTGTGAAATGACAAACATTTTTCCACCGAAATTTCCTGTGAAAAAGAGCACTTCCATTGTTATGAAGAAATGTTTTGATGGGCCTATTGTTAGCCTATTTTTCTATCGAAATCTTAGGTGTGACGATACCCTCCTCTGCAGTGTCGGGCACTGTGCCAGACTGCAAACTTTCCAACCTTGTTTTGTGTGGGGAAGATCTCATCATTGAGAATTGTCATACATAAGAAATCTTCCTGTCCTATAAAAGCATGCTGAAACAAGAAGCTTACATATTTTAGTCTCAGATGTCAAAACACTTTGTTCTTTGTAATTGAATGACTCTTCCTCTCTTTTCCATAACCACCAGATAGCACTTTTCTTGCTCGCCATTTTGTTCTCTTTATTTGACAGGGACATCAGCCTCGATTCTATACAGTATACCTAGCCTCGACTGTACGGTCCCTCAGCGGCAGCGGACCTTCGGACTATCGACCCTCGGACCCTCAGGCCAGCGACCTGCGAACATAGTGAACCGGAGGGATCAGGTTCAGGGGGAAGGATACGCAGTTCAAATAAAATAAATAATAATACATAATCCAATTTTCCTAAGTATATAGAATATAAACAAGACGAGCAAATACTGTTGTGAAAGCGAAACGTGTAAAAAAGTTTAGAATATTTCTTGTCGTCCATTTCAAATACGATATATAAAGATTCAGGATTAAAGGATTTGCTGGCTGAGCGTCAAGATCGTGGCTCATAATCATTTGAGATAATGTAGTCTGCAAATCGATACAATTCTGGCACAGACAAATGCTAACGGTTGCCCCAACTTGCAACATATTCCATCCCTTTCGAGTGCACACTATTTAATTACATTCCATAACAATCGTTATAATGTAATTAAAGAAATAGAAGGAATGTCATTGAAAACAATATTGTATCGTTGTCCATGGTTTCGTTTGTCCACTTTTCAAACACAAACAAAATAGGTTAGAGAAAAGACAATCAATTTCACGCAAATTAAACTTTAATGAGTCTTGGCGTGCCACGCCTATCAGCATTGTCATTTTTTGGGAAATATTCTGACGACAGCTCATAGTGTACGTCATAAAATTTTAACCAATCAGATCTGAGGATAAAAATGGCTAGCCAATCAACGCCCTGAGAATAAAATTTAGCACTGTACCTATCGCAAACTCCTGTGGTTGACATCTGTTCTCTGTTCTTACCGTCAAGCGAAGGGAAGTCAGGAACAGCCAAAGTTAGGCGAATTGAACATCACGAACCTGACTTGAGAAGATGGGTGATAGTGAAGCAAAAGCCGGAAAGCCCTTCAAGCAAAGAAAAAGTTTTGGTAAGTATTTTCGCCATTTCAGTTACGAACGGTACTTCAGAGCACTTGATCATCAGGTCTTTGTCTAGGCCACAAAAACACACGATTCTAATGTCGAAAATATTGTTTTATCTTAGCGAGCAGAAGAGATGAAGTTGCCGGAATAAGAGCCAAGTTCCCATCAAAAATACCGGTATATTTTAATTTTCATTTAATGTATTTCACATAACCTGAAATTTGGTCACTGCCTTCTTAAAACCAACTAAAACTGGGCTATCTCAACAGCATGACAGTTTGTTCTATAAGATGGCCTAACCAAACTCACTTTCCACCTTTGTTGTATCACGGGGGCAGTCAAAATATCTACGAGTTCCTGAATTCATAATTTGCTTAGCCTATCTTATGCTTCCCTTCCATATTTCAACATGTAATCTTGTTATCAAACTGAAATAACCTTACAGACACCACCATTCTGAACCACATTTTGACTGTCTGAATGAAGTCAAAAGGGACTCAATCCTTATCCTTCCTTGAATGAAAACAGCAGGCATGTAGTGGGTAACAGATCTCAGAAGAAATGTCAACGTGACTTGGGCCTATATCTTTTCAATGTTTTTTCAAATTGCTCAGATATTTTTTATTTTGAGATATTGAAAAATCATTCCCGCTATTTTCTTCTTGCTCCCATCAACAGTGTAGACAGCAGGAAAACACCTAAATACCCTTTTCATTACCATACTTTTATATTTTAAATTTTTTTGTCTTCATTACCTATTTTTATTTATTTCAGGTCATTGTTGAGAGGTATCACAAAGAAAAACTCTTCCATTACTGGATAAGACAAAATTCCTTGTGCCACAGGAACTTACAATGAGCCAATTTGTCACCATCATCAGGTAGTGTATAAACATGAGTGCAAATGTGACTGTACATTGTTAACATGATCAGGAAAACAATGATAATACAAGTATTATAGCATAAAACTTACTTTGTGATCGGTTAGAATAAGTTAATGGTATAGGGTTGAATAATCATCCCAAACAGCCAGTCTCACTGTTCTAATGCCTGCAGAGTTTCCACTGTAACACTTAATCTTCAATGTGCCAATGCCAAGAGAATACTGGTGCAGGTGTACAAAATAGATTTGAACAAAGCTTCATCAGCATAAAACAATAAACCAATACGTGCCTTGGTGTACCATATGATTTCAACAAAAATATCTTGAGTGGACCAGTGATGGAAATTTCCAATATTAAAGGTCTCAATTTAAAGTTGTCTCATGAAGTTTGTGTTTAGGTTTGATTCAGTTGACCAGCAATGCATTAGCTGAGTGCCCAAACAACAACCTAATGTTATTGTTAAGTTACCAAAACCCAATGCTGTTTTCAAGGGGCAATTCAGTCCTTGAAAGTCTCATACACCTTTGCTGGAAGTCCTATTTTTTTCTCGAAAGTCCCTTGAAAGTCCTTTTGTTTTAATGGAAATCTCGTACGCCTTTTTGCAGAGTGAAATGCCCCTCAGCTGTTTTCATTTGACCAGAACTATCAAATCCCACTATCAAATCCCTATTGTAAAACGTTTATCTGTCTCTTGTGATGACTGATAAGAGCTCTTTTTCTTTAGGAATCGCATGTCTCTTGCCCCAACACAAGCTTTCTACCTAATTGTGAACAACAAAAGTTTAGCATCAATGTCAACCACATTAGCTGAAGTATACAAGGAGGAAAAAGATGAAGATGGCTTCCTGTATATGACATATGCATCCCAGGAGATGTTTGGATGAACATTGAAATTCTTTCGTGTACTATTTGTTTGAATCTCTTTTTATAACCAATTTGTTAGAATAGGGGCATTTCACAAAATAACTTGTTGTTAATTAGAAGTAAGGGTTTCCTTCGTTATTTGTTTATTTAATTTAGAACCCTTAAAAATTATACATTACCTACACCTTACAGAATAAGACATCCAGTTCTGCTCGTCCGTTTTTCAAGCAATTAGTAACATTGACATTGTTTGCATAAATATTTCAAACTAGATAAACAACCCTTTTGTCCAACATCAGTGTCATACCTGATTCCTCTCCCCTCATGGCAGTTTCTAAAGAAATTCTGTTATCAAAGTTTTAGCTTATTGCTTCTTTTGCCCCTCTGAATTTTAAAAACCTAATTTTTGTATGTGAAAGAGACAGAAGCAAATATATTTTTTACAAATTTCATTGTACTGTATTGTAGGATTTGCAGATTATTGAATTTTCAGTAGATTTCTGATGAAATTGATTAAACTGTAACAACTTTTTGTTTTATTTAAATATTTATATGGTTGCTTCAGTCAAAAGCCATTAGATATTTTGAACTCTGCTGTCTTTTTGTTATTGTGGTGCTGGTCAAAGCGCTAATGCCTACTGGGGTGTCCAGTGCCTCTAAAGGTAAAGTTGTTAAAAATCTGAAAGAAACGACTTTTGAACTATTTACCTATGTTTTTAAGGCTGAGAGTTCGAGTGCTAATTTGCAAAAGGGGGTGGTACACTAAATAGAAGTTTGGAGTTTTAGATAGGCCTATTAAGTTATAAGTTCATCATAAGTTATAAATTGTTTCTTTGCAAAAAGGAAATAAAATTATATAGCCCTCCCCGCATATCAATAATTGTAACAAAAGCTATTAACAAAATAAAAACAACCCTATCCTTATTTGACAAGAAAGTCAAATAACCACTCCTTGGAGCACTCCTTACAATGTCAAACTCAAAAATTTCTCATTTACAGTACTTGAGTGTTTAATGCTTCTTTTTTATTTTCGTTTCTTCTATAAATGGTGTCAAATAAAACAAATACTTGGACGGTAAAACAACAGTCCTTCCTTGTGAGTGAGTGCAACGCCCCTTTTTGAATTTAGCGAACTTTTGCCCCTCTTTGTGGTAATCCTCCATCGGCATAAAAAGCTTTATGTGAAAATACCGAATAAAGCATGAAAATTGTGAATATCTCATGTGATTTGAGATTTTGATTTTATTGAAAATAAAGAAAACACGAAACAAATCAGAAGAATAAATAAACTCGAAGAAAGAATGAAGTTTGAATCCCAGATGACACGCCCCCCGTGCTACAGAGGTCTTTGAGGGCAAAGTCCAGAAAACAAAAGCGTGCAAAGATGTTCTAAACGTGCCTCGTTTCTATGGAGAACATTTTGTTCTCGCTTGGGGTTGTTTGGTTGTTTTTATTTCAACGTGTCCAGTGACAGTATCCGATTGTTCTTGGTGGCTGAGTTTTATGGGATGTTGGTTTTTTAATTCATTCTGGAAGCAACTAGTTTTCTTTAAGTAAGTTTTTTATCTTTTTACGAAAAATTTTCAAATTTTGATCTTTGTTTCTTTACTGGTGTGCTGAATTGACTTTGATGAGTGCATTGCCCACCCAACCATGATTGTCTGGCAAAGTGATGCTTCCCAAGTCTTGAATTTCAAAATTAATACGTTGAATTTTTTAGACAATGTTAATCAATAGTTAGAAAAACATCACAAGCTATAAAATTTGTTGAAATTCGTTTAAATTGCAATTTGAACTTAAAAAAGAGCAATAAATGTGAGTCTGATTTTGCGAATTTTATGTTTTTGCTGCTGCCATTCGCGTGCAATACTAACAAAACCAGTGAACCATGACGGATGGCATTGAACAATGCCTGCCACCAGGAAATTTTCATGTTACAGACTTTGGAAGCAATCGAATTTTAACATAAACTTGCTCTTTTGTTTTGAAGTTCACTTTTGTTTATAAACCACTCATGTAGTGAAGGTAGTGCTGTAGTATCCTATTTAATCTCAAAACTGTGAGAACTATTGGTTTGAAGTTCAAACAAAAGCCCTTCATGGAATGTGCTTTTGGACAATTTCAGACAGATGGTCTTGGGAAGCTTTTAGCATTAACCTGCACATGAACCAATCTGCAGAGTATGATTGTGCATGCATGAGATAAACAATAGAACAATAGAAAATAACAATGGAAATATGCCTCTGCATGCACAAGATCTCATTGTGAAATGCCATACTCCCCGGACAGGGGCATGAATTGAAAGGATGACCCATTACCAAAGCAATCATAGCATAGTCTTTTTAAAATGCACCCCATGGCTGGCTGGCCCATGACAAAGCAAAAATAACACAACCACCAATGTTTCTTTTATGTGCAGAAAATCCTGTAGATAAGAATGATGAGATGATAGGAAAGGAAAACAAAGGCTTTCTTGTTTTGAACAAAATTTTGTTTGTGAAATATAGAAAGAAGTGCAAACTGGTAGCATGACACGTGAACTTTCAAATTTTTTGCATGAGAGCCCCCCTAATTTGATACCTCTAATTTGATACCTCTGTCAGTAATTCCTTGGGCACCATTTTGACCCCAGTTCCCAAGTGTTGATTTAAAATAAATCTAACATTTCAAGGATGGAACACAAGTTGCAAATTGCAAGGTGTTCCCTAGCCATGGAAATGCATTTCCTTTAAGGCAAAGGGCATTTGCCCCAGTGAAATGCTTGGCTTGTGCCACATGATTTATATCAAATTATTTCAATTTCTGAATCTTATTTCTAATAGGTTGTCTAGAAGTAATTGAAACCATGTTCCGAGTACAGAACTGTAAGCTCAAAGAAGTGGTGCTGAAGCAATTTGCTTTGAAGCCAAACACCAATTTGCAGCTGACAAACAGAATTTCTTTGCCATGCCTTCAACTTTGCCAAAGATTAAGCACATCAAAAACAAAGAAGACATCAAATGTCCCTGTGAAAACAAAGATAAACAAGATTATGGTTGCAAACAGGGGTGAGATAGCAGTTAGAGTTTTCAGAGCTGCTACAGAAGCAGGTATTAGAACCGTTGCTGTGTATTCAGAACAAGATGCCAAACATCTTCATCGTCAGAAAGCAGATGAAGCTTATTTGATTGGCAGAGGAATGCCTCCTGTTGCTGCTTATTTGAATATACCTGAATTGATAAGAATTGGAAAGGTAAGTTTTATTGATTGATGATTGAGCTATTGATTGAATGATCAAGCAAACTGATTGAATGCTTGGTTTAATAAAAAAAAATTTTGGCTCACTGATTCAAAAATCATTTTTTTCTAATTCACTTATTGTTTGTTTGATTTAATTCATTTCATTCAATGGTAAGTTGTCTTGATTGCTGGTTAACTTATTGCATGATTGAGTGATCAGTTGCTTTTGATTAATTGATTCATGTATTGATTCAGTGATCAGATGTTCTGATTGTTTGATTCTTTCTTTCTTGATTCAGTGATCAGTTGTTGGGTTTGTTTGATTCATTTATTGATTCAGTGATCAGCTGCTATTTATCAATTGGCTGATTGATTGATTCAGTGATCAGTTATTTCTGTTGTTTGATTGGTTGGTTGATACAGTGATTAATTGGTTTTGATTGTTTGATTCATTGATTAATTAAACGAACAAATGTTTTGATTGTTTGATTCTTTGTTTGATTCAGTGATCATTTGTTTGGGTTGTTTGATTCATTGACTGAATCAATGATCAGTTGTTTCTGTTGTTGATTAGTTGCTTGATTCAATGATCAGTTATTTATATTTCTTGATTCGTTGATTGATACAATGATCTTTTGTTTATTTTTTGATTGATTGATTGATCAAATGTTTTTATTGTTTGATTCTTTCTTGTTTGATTCAGTGACCAGTTGTTTGGTTTCTTTGATTCATTGATTGATTCAGTGATTGATTGATTGATTTGTTGTTTGGTTAGTTGATTGATACAGTGATTAATTTTTTTGATTGATTGATTCATTGGTCAATTCAATGCTCAATTTTTTCTTTTGTTTGTTTGGTTGATCGATTCCACTGTATGGAGGTTAGGTCAGCCAAGAAACGAATTTCAGTACAGAAATATTTGGCCATTGTTTGAAGGTGTCGTTTGTAAATAGGTGTCTGGAAGAAACCAGGGTTATCAGGGGGACAAAACATTTTCCGCATCCCCACACACTCCCTTCTGTTTATCTCAGTTCTTAGTCCTTTTGTTTTTGTAACAGTTACACATTTTTCACTCCAAAAATCCTAAAACCAACTGTTCAGGATGTTTTTCTTTGTTGGTCTCTAGCATGTTTGATATAGTTGTGCCCGAGAGGGCATTATCTTTATTTCGAACACATTGTGATATCCTCTATAATCCTTCAGATATTCTTTGTGAAATGCGCTTTTTGAACGGCTTTGGATAAATAAAACCCAAACCACATTCCACAGCGACAAAGTCTAAAGTCTGTCTAGTAGCTTGGTCATTAATAAACATGTGGACAAGCAGATGATCTTGCATGTGATGTCCTTGTGAATTGTGATAACCACAATGCACTGAACGTGTTTTCGCATTTAAATGAAAAGGAAGGTTATTTTGAATTTAACTTCATTGTTCGAGAGCCTAGACGTTCCCCCCAGGTTTTCCAAACCCACTCATGTCTACCGACAACTCTAAATGTGGCGAAATGGTCTTTGCGCTGAAAACTAAAATGACACTCTAAATGCAAAAAATTAAAAACAATGCGCGTCTAAAAGTGTTTGTATGTTTTTTACCCATGTGTAGAGATCATTTACGAAAAACAAACCCAAATGTAGGGAAATTGTTGCTAAAAATACCCATTTTTGCGGCACAACCAGTGTAATGGACAATGTAAATATCCCCCCCCCACGCATAGCTGGCTACGAAAACCTTCTAAGCTCGGAAACTTTTTTCAGTGCCTCATAACTAAACCAAGAGCTTCGCAGTCGGAATATCGAGGGCCCAAATTGTTTCACACCCCTATGAAAATTTAATTGCGTATAACGTCGAGGGAGACTTCTTTTTATGTTTGTATTTGAACAAAGTGTTGTGGTGTGATGTGAAAAGGGGTAGACAAAGCGAGACTTTTTAGCAAAACAGTGGAACCTCAATATAACGGACCCTTATGTGGCCAATATAACTGTCCGCAATAGAGAGGTGTCCCCTGTGAAGAGGTTTCTATTTCATAGAAATTACCCTTGAGACAATATTTGTCCGTTGTTTAGTGAGTGGTTTGTAGAGGTGTCCGTTATTGAAGGTCTCACTGTACTCAGCTTACACAATGCCAAACTATTCACGAAGTACAATCGAATATCTTTAGGGTGACAGTTCTTTCATATTAATGCGTTCGAAGTCTTACAGTACACGTTAGTCCCATCTATCAAGACTACACTTTAGTCCCATCTGGAAATTTCTTGAATCATAAGCATGACCTTAGCCATCCCTCGCTTTATTCACTCCACGATCAAAAACATTAGAATGTTATTTCCATAAGAAAATTCTAAATGGATGATTCATTTTCCCATTAGGAACACGACGTAGATGCCATTCACCCTGGTTATGGATTCTTATCCGAAAGACATGACTTTGCAAGAGCATGTGTCAAAGCTGGAATCAAATTCATCGGCCCTACGCCAGAAGTCATTCATATGATGGGTGACAAAATTGAAGCTCGAAACACGGCTATCAAAAATAACATCCCGGTAATTCCGGGAACAGACCACCCTGTTAAAACGATAGAAGAAGTGAAAGAATTCTGCGAAGAGTTTGGTTTGCCCATAATGCTCAAAGCTGCATACGGTGGTGGAGGTAGGGGCATGAGGGTTGTCAGAGATGCTTCAGAGTTGGAGAAGATGTTTGAGCTGGCTACTTCTGAGGCAAGGGCTGCTTTTGGTGATGGATCTATGTTTGTAGAGAGATTTATATGTAAGTTTTATAGTTTGAGCCGTTTGCTTTTTGATCTTGTATGTGTTATAAGTTTCCTGTCTCTCGATAACCTCAAGGTGCTTAATCAGCTTCAATTGAATTGGTATCTTAAATACAACACCCCAGTCCCACTTGCACAAGAAAAATGTTCGATTAGAGGTTTAGAATTCATGCTGTTCCCAGTAACTACAAAGACCGGTCTTCTTACCACCTGAAAGCAAGAATGGGTTGATTGTTTCCAGTCGAAGGTCACAGTTTTGAAGGACACATTTAGCTCTGAAGATCTATTAAAGAGCCAGCCAGTTCGTCGATTTTGTAAATAGGCATTAAACTGTAAACTGTAAACATAATGCCCATGAGTTGCTACATCTGATATCTCTCTTTCAATAACGTTATTGAGAAATCAAAAGTGGCAAAAATTATCTGCTGCTGATGACGGTATAATGGTTAAGGCTTGGATTCACTTTGTAAAAACTCTTGCTCCATTTCTATGTGACAGATAGACAAGGCGTGCGCCTACGTATCTATAGACCAATAAAAGACGGTAGCTATATACATTAAAAATGGTTCAAATGAGCGAAGCTTTTCATAAAAATATTAACATCATCATGGCACCACACTTTTTGCCTAAGTATCTGTCCAGATTTCACGGCTAAATCCGTTAAAGTAGTTTAATATCTTGGAAAATACGCAGTACGACCAGGAATATTACCACAAAAGTACAAATTCACTGTTAGTTAAGCTTGTTTGATAAATTGTGTTCGTATGATATTAATGTAACGCATCTTACTTTACTGTATATCCATTAACCACATGTTTGCTTTCTTATCGCCAACAGCTCGACCAAGGCATATCGAAGTCCAGATTTTAGGAGATGCTTACGGTAATGTTGTTCATCTTTACGAGAGGGATTGCTCCGTCCAACGCCGTCACCAGAAAGTCGTTGAAACGGCGCCAGCTCCACATCTACCAAAGGAATTAAGGGATACGTTAACAAGCGATGCTGTACGGCTGTGCAATGCAGTTGGTTATCAAAGCGCTGGAACGGTAGAGTTTTTGATTGATGAAGAAGGAAATCACTACTTCATTGAGGTCAATGCTCGATTGCAAGTTGAACACACTGTTACAGAAGAAATAACTGGGTATGCATCTAAATTATGTTACGTTACTCTTATAGAAAGACAAATCCAGCCACTTTATGTTATTTCAAAAATTTTTGATTCACGAAGCTGTGATGTGTTGGGAAGAATTGACATCTAGCCTCGTTTTCTGTGAACCACGTTGCATTTCAGCCCAGGAATTTTGAAATGGCTTGACAACAAGGGAGATTCAACCAGAGCAACCCACCTCTGGTTGTATCACCCTTGTTTTGCTCCCACCCCTTGGCTACGCCACCATCAGCAGCATCTTCATACTAGGATTCCCTCCTTGCTTCCCTTTGTTTTTGATCAATCGTTGAACACGATACCCTGTAGTAGATATCTTAAGCACTGTAAAATACCTAATTACTACGTGTATCTAAGAATAATTAATTTCCTAGTTATCATAAAAAACATGAACCCACATTTGCATCTTGAACAAAGAATTCTATAACACGCCAATCAAACCATATTTTCTTTAGATCAACCGTGCATTACCTATTTTATTCTCGTGTGAAATTGGAAATATTCGCAAAAACATAATCAACCCTACTACTATACTGACACCCTCGTCACCTCACATTGTGCTTAGAACATGAAACGTTAGACTGTGACTGTTTCTGTTTCATTCAAATTTTAGCGTTGACTTGGTCAAAGCTCAGATTGGCGTCGCTGAGGGAAAAACTCTTGAAGAAATGCAGCTATCCCAAGATAACATATCAGTATCGGGACATGCGATTCAAGCAAGAATCACTACTGAAGATCCGGCCAATGGATTTGTGCCAGATACTGGAAGAATAGAGGTAACCTCTTTGTTCACATTTTCACTTGTTTTCGGTACCGTAAATCCTCGAATAACCCCCCTCGAATAAACCCCCACCTAAGAAATCATTTTTGCAAATAAGCCCCCATGGGGAATTATTTAAATGCCTTATGATTCTGTTTTGTTTGTCTTTGTCTATGATGCATCATTCAACTAATTACAACACTGAAAATGCTAGTGCTGACAGGGTTCACTATCATCCAATAATCAGCCATTGGCTGTTGGCAAGCAGCTGATTTTGATTATAGAATACAGATAAGTTATCTTTTCGCTCTCTGCTATTCTGTCGAAAACACACTGGAACTATGGAACTTTTTAATAAGCACCTTCCCTCATAATAATTTGCGGTATTACACTGCCTTAGCTCTCGTTGATTTTCAAAGTTGTATTATCTTTCAACTTGCGTATTTTATTAGATTCTCATCAGAGAAAGCAGTACCAGTTTTCGCTGTGGGTCTAACAATTGCCTTCTTATGCACTCTATCATCACTGTTGCTTTGATTATACCTATTAACTATTTCCTTGGAACCCCCTTTCCTTGTTTCTACAGTAATTGTGAATGACAAATTTTGATAAATTCCCTTTTCAATCAATGTTTGTCCGTTTAGCCACGTCACAAAACATTGCTCGTCAAACATTTTTTGCTTGATGTAAACATAGAATGTTTTTGAAGTTGCTGAAGGAATTCTGTTTGCTTAGCAATGTTTTGCGACGTTGCCGAATTGTAAAACATTGCGTGAAAAGCCAAATCTCAATGTTTGATCATTTGGCCAGAGCCTTAGAGTTGACCTTAGAATTGTCACAAGACGATAAACAAGGTTCTTCTTCATTTCTTTAGAGTGTTTTCAGTGTTAGAACATGTTAATGTAGGTGTAAAAGCAGAATCCTAAAACCAGCACACGCTGAAAAAGTAAGAGGGCCAAATGTGCCGCTCGATATACGGCATCTCCTTGTACGTATTAGTAAACATACCTTTAACCAATGCCTGTGGCAGATACCACACTCAATGATTATGATAATGAATCTTTCGCGTCTTTTTCAGGTATTTAGAAGTGGTGAAGGTATGGGCATTCGTTTAGATGGAGCATCTGGTTTTGCTGGTGCCATCATATCGCCACATTATGATTCTTTACTGGTTAAAGTCATTGCTCATGCTAGTAAGTACAAAGATGCAGCGATCAAACTCTCACGTTCACTCAAAGAATTCAGAATTAGGGGTGTCAAGGTATTTTGTTTTCAAACACTACTATAGCTATTTCTTTGAGTAGTATTGCAGCTTTGTTCTATCACTAACACCAGTACTGCTACTGTTTCCATTACAATTACTGTTTATATTACTATTGTATTACTTCTTCTACGATTGCTATTACCATTACTGTTGTCCTCTTGTTGCTGCTATAACTATTATTACTTTACTATTCGGAATACTATTATTTGCTGACTATTCGTGACTGTTACTTTTTAGTACTATTACTAAATTGTTACTATTACTACTACAATTGCTATATTATTGCTACAATTACTATCACAATCGCTACAGTACTATTGATTTAACTCTGACTATTTATATAGTTATTACTATTGCTATTCATCTCACTATTTCCACTACTATTACAATTTCTGTTACTGTAACTGTTACTATTTCTTTTCGTATAACCATTACTATAACTGTTACTGTAAATCACAATTTCTACTAATATTATTGCTGCTACTATTATTACCATTACTACCATGTACTATTATTACAACTATTGTTGTTACTATAACCTTAACTATAAATATCCTATATTTCTATTTTAATTATTATTTTGACAATAACTATTACTTCAGCTACTATTGGTGATAAAATTACTTACTGTTACTATTTCTTCAGTAAAATTACTACAAATGTTAGAATTTCTACTAAAATGGCTACTAACTCTTTAGTTACATAGCTATTACTATTGCTATTTATCAATATTTCCACTTTCTTTTACTGTAGCTATTACTCTTACTGCTACGTCTACTCAAACTGTTACTTTTGCTATAACTATAACTATTACTATTTCTGTTTATCACCATTTGTACTATTACTATTACGATTGCTATTACTATCAAAACTGTACTATAACTATAATCATTAGCTTCTATAACTATAATCTTAACTATAACTGTAACTTTTAATATTACTATTATCACTTTGTTCTCACTGAGCATTTTCTTCTTATTTTAGACAAATATTCC